>JACEII010000012.1:1309761-1384965 GCA_014332785.1 Antheraea mylitta | reverse complement strand
GTATATTCAGATACACTAATATACAGGATATGTATATTCAGATACACGAATATAAAGGATATTTATATTTTGGTACACTTACGTACAGGATCATTTTTACATTTCGGTACACTTATGTAGTATAACATTATGTTTTTTTTATGTTGTTTACAAGAGTTATAAAAAACTATACCCAAACCTTATGGAAAAACTGTACTAAGAAATTAGATGTACATTTTCCGATGTTGCTATTTTTTCTATTGATATTCTCTATTGTAAAATCTTTATTATAATTATGTTATTTTATATATATTTATTTTATTTGATATATAATTTATATCCTTTATATTAAAATAATAATCTCCTTTTGAGACGATATTTCTATTCTGTATATAACACTAACTAATTACTTCAGAATAAATTTACTTGAAGAATATCAAAACTTGCAACAGTGACATTTTTTTTGCATGTTTTCATTAAAACATTCATGTGATATTTCAAACAAATAACTCTACAAGAATCAAAAAGTCGCTTGCCATCAAATTTTTAAATGTATTCAACAGTGACATATGACATCGTAAGTTTGAAATTAGTTAAATTTTAAGATTAATCTGTTGAGGTAATATACCGTAGAATGTAGGAATAAAAAAAAGTTATTGTGAGATTAGAAATCTCCCTACCATGATGTGTACAACAGACCAAAGAATATACGAACGTCGTAACTATTCAGTATTGATGTGCATTCCATTTTTCGACAATTAATTATATATAATAGTTTAGTTTCTTTTAAGGCAATAATTTCTGTCCAGTGAAAGAGATAAAATGCATATAATAGAAAGAGATGCAAGTATCAATGAAATTTACATATTTTCCTTGCACACCCTCTAATGTTTATTATTAGCTGTCTTTATTGTGATGTCGATGACTTATTTATTTGTATATATTATTGTTATTCGTAGATCTGCAGAAGTAAGTGCTTTAGATAAAAATTAAATGCGTTTGTGCCACAGTTTTGTACCGTTAGTTTTAAATGTGACAGATGTCAGTTACATGAATGTTGCCAGTTAATAAACGGAGAAGTTACCAATTTATGACGAAATGTACTTATTTGTTTTATTTTTTTTGTGATTTAAATTTAAATCTTGTTTACACACATAACGGAGCTAAATTTTGTTGATTGAACTGTGATTTTGTTTTGAGAATTTTAGTTTTTGATGCGAAACATTTAAAAACAGCGCTTGGAATTTCTTGATGATTTGCATGTCAAAATATCTGCAGGACAGATTTTTGTACTGCAATGTCCGTTTGTGTATAATGTATACATTAGTTGGTTTTGACAACTGTGAGAAAGAAATTGTTAGAATCGTAATACATTCTAAACATCGCATCATTGATGGCATATAAAATGGACTTAATTTTTAGACTGCTCGTAAATCATGTTTGACATGAAACAACTACCTATCTGAGAGTTTCTAAAATGTACTTCATTTTACCCAAAGGACTTAATACGTTTTGAATGTATTTGAAAAATATTTATTATTACCATAAGTGTCGAAGTTCCTTTTTTAAGGCTTGTGTTCTTTATAAAATTTGATTGTTTACTTACTGACTTGAGTATTTAACGAGAATGTAAAGCATTCTCATTTAAAACCCTATCCTAAGTAGCGAGGAATTGTTGGCAACCCGAATTAGTGTGTAATCTCAAATGTTTCTATTAACGTCGTATTCAAAAAGAGAATGTTTATTATTTACTTCAGATAAAGTTATAGTTAATTTTCGGGCATTTTATCCTCTAATGTCTTATTTATATTAATTTCTATATAATATTTAGATACAAACAACTTAAAAAAGAAACACACGAATGATACAATTTGATTCAATGCGCTTATTTCTTATGTGATTAAAATTTGCTATAAACCAGTATACAATTTTTATATTACATTAGTTAATTAACTTAGTTTGTAAGTCTGTTTGGTTTTTGGCTACCAATCTTCCAGATTATTATTGCCATTGTTGAGTGATAATATTACAAGTGTTTTAAAATGATTTCGATTTTCTAACAAGATGGTGTCTCCGCGTTGTTAGAATTTTCGAGGCAGTCTGCACCATCTTAACAAATCTGGCTCCGTGGTATTATTATCCATCCGCTTAACTTGTGTCCAATAACCGAACTTTATTTCGTAAAATGCCACCAATATTATAAAATATACAGCCAAATAACATAAGATTATGAATAAAATATAAAATCCACTTCATGCCATTCCAAGATTTCGACGACAAAATTTGTCTTATAAATAAATAATGAAGATAAATTTCTTATGTGGCAACATTGCTTTTAAAAATGGGAAATTGAAAAATTAAAATTTATATAAGTTTGACTAGGAATATAAAATAATTATGTGATTCTATCAATTATAGTGAATTATTATGTAAATGCCTACGCACTATATTGTACTACCAACAGTATTCGATTATGTGAGATTTATTTTTTAATACTTTTCATTATAGGAAATACGCTTACTCATTATGTGATCCCTTGTGAGAATTACTTGTAGTTTGTAGTATTACATACGATAATTTTAATTTATGTAAATATTATTGAATGAATTAAACGCTTAAAAAATATCGAGTCTTATTTGTTTCCTTGCTAAATAAAAAGTGATGAATTATATGACTATTTTTATTAAGACTAAGTACCTGATGCTATATTTTTTATTATTCGAATAAAGATATATATTATTATAGTAAGTTAATGTCGTATTTGGCACTTTTAACAATCTATGGTTTTATGTTTATTTCAAAATTTGTTTTATATATTACATATTAAAAAAAATAAAACGAGTATAGTCTACATTATCGCTAGTGATATAACGATTACGTATTGTACGTTTAATGTGCATCGTGCACAGATTATGTATCACATTTATAAAAACGAGATATGTGGTCAGAGTTATGTTTATGGACACGTGCTTACTGGATAGATTTCGATTGGTGTAGATGATTGTATTAAAAGAAAACTATTTTTTCCTTACTATTGCTTTAAGACCGTTGCCTTTAAAATTTTATAAATCCATCTAATAACCATCCGCATTTAATGATTCGAATTATCAACTTTTTGTCTCTGGGTAAAAAAATTTAGTGAGTGCAATATACTAAATAATGTTATTTTTCTTTTTTTTTTTAAAGCAATATATTTTATTATACATTCTATTATTTTTATATATCTAATAAATCACGAAAGAAAGCTCTATTCTTTGTTCTGTGTAAGAAACAGTTACTTATATTCTTGAACAAATTTTAAATACAAAAATAATATGATTTCAGGTCCACGGCACAGCTCCCGACATCGCTGGGAAGGATATGGCAAATCCCACTGCTTTACTTTTGTCAGCTATCATGATGTTAAGGCATCTGCAATTAAATGAGCACGCAGATCGTGTGCAAAACGCTTGCTATGAAGTACTCCGCGAGGGTAAAGCATTAACTGGAGATCTCGGTGGCACCGCCAAATGCAGTGAATACACTCACGCCATTATATCCAAACTTAATTAAGTTGTATGGCACAGTTATTAGATCCTGAATGTCACAAATGATGCCCACTTTTTTAAAACTTGGGTGCATCGCATCTATGTATAAAGCCTAGTAGCATATAATGTGATTTGTAAGTAAAGAAACACCAAAGTAATTGAAGCTGTGGTTCAAATAGTTTTGTTAATATAGGTAGTTGACAGTATTGCTATGCAATAAAAATATTTTTAGGGTTCTACAAATAATAATTGAAGTATGTATTTATTTTACTCACCATATTTTATAAGCCGTATTTATAATATTACTATCTATAATTAGATAGAATCTCTAAATATGAATTAATCATCAGGACTCGTTTTTGTTTTGTATTTCAAAATTGTTATCAACCTAGTACCGAGGTGTCGAAAACGGAATTTTATTCTCATGTATATTTCTGATTTATTTATTTTCAAGCATTCTGTATCAAATAATATACTGTTGAATTGAAAATAAAATAATAAAATTGTTTAGTGTTTTATTAAGACCTACAAGACTACTTAGGGCTTTAATAAAAAAAATTGAACGTATACAAGGCTGAAATGGCAGAGATTTGATTGTTATTGTATTAAAAAAACGAATAAGTCCTTATTTTAATACAAGTCAGTATAATTTAATTTATCGCCAAATAGCTTCGATAATATCTTGAAATGTTAGCGTCCATATTATAAAATGTTTATTTGTCATTACATTGTTAAGTGCCAACTATAATTTCACCGCAATGTTTTCCTTCAGCGAAAACTCAGGCTCAGTTTTTTTTTAAATGCCAAACGGGCTGACGGCCCACCTGCTGGTAAATGGTTACCGTTGCATATGAACAGCTGCAACACCAAGGGTATCACTGTTGTGTTGCCGACCTTGAAGAGCAATGCGCTCTCCCTTCTTGAAGAGCCCCATATCATAGCCCTGAGGAAGAACGGTGCTGAGTAACCCATTCCACAACGCTAGCGTACGCATAAGGAAGGTTCGAGAGAACCTCAGGGTAATTGCCATTTTGCTAGCTTTTAAGGTGTGTGGATGAGTAGCCAACCAGCGGCGGAAGGTGCGAGTTTAAAAAGGTGAAGAGTCCACCATATTAAAGAGTTCCTCAGAGCACTCTTCATTATTCATGCGGTAGAGCATACATAGACAGCCAATGTCTCAACGAAGTTCTAGTCTTTAGTCCGCGGGTTAAATCGGAATCGTCAACAATACGAATAGCTCGCTATTGCACGGAATCAAAAGGAGAAGGCTGGTACGCAGGAGAACCAGCCCAGATGTGTGAGTGGTACTCCATATGAGGACGTAGTTGCGCTTTGTAAAGCACAAGTCGTTGTCTTGGTGTGAAGTATTGGTTGGACCGATTGAGAATACCAAGTTTCTCCAAATGACTCCGGAATTGTACATCGCTAAATATATTGACGCCAAGGATCCCGATAGTACTACAAATGTTTAGGGAAGTGCACTGGAATTTAGGTGGTATGACGAATGAGGTTTTTTTCGTGGAAAATGCACACACTTGCGTCTTAGAGGGATTGAATTGGACAAGATTTGCCTTTCCCCAATCAGAGGCCCTGTTCAGCGATCTTCAAACTCAGACACAAAGCTGGTCCGATTCTGCTCCACAAGTATCTGATAAATATTAGCACGAACCCAGTATAGAGCATCTCCTGTGCTGTCGGCTGCATAGCAATGAATATTAGCAATAGATCATTGATATGCAGAATAAAAAGTGTGGGAGATAGCACGGAGCCTTGTGGGACACCGGCATCTATTGTCATTCAGAGGTGTGGCTATCTACGATAACCCTTATGCGATGTCCGGACAAAATGTCGATACCCACATGCAGAGGATTTCAGAGATACCGTAGGCTTTTAATTTGGAAACGAATGCCGAATGGTAGACCCTGTCAAAAGCCTTTGCGATATCTAGGCTAACTGCCAACGCTTCTCCCTTGCTTTCCATAGCTTCAGCCCATCTTAGTGTTAAATAAACCAGAAGGTCACCAGCCGACCGGCTGTGACGAAAGCCATTTTGATGGTCGCTGATCACTTGGTGCTCCTTAAGATACCGTAATAACTGTGTATTAATGACTCGCTCCATCACTTTAGAAAGAAGGGGGGTAATCTCTATAGGCCTGTAATAAGTTTGATTACCTTTTTTGGGTATAGGATGAATATTGGCTATCTTCCAAGAGCTCGGAATCTGATTGGATGTGTAGCAAATTCTAAACAAACGTACAAGAATAGGAGCCAACTCAGGAGCACATGTTTTTAGAACGATTGCTGGAATTCCATCTGGTCCACTCGACTTATTGACATCAAGAGAAAGAAGAATCCGCTGTAAGCTGTTTGAGTTAATAAGATTTCGGGCATTGAGTAATCACACCGTGAGATGTTAGATGGCAACGCATTCTCATCGTCTAAAGTTGAGTTTGACGCAAAAAGATTGCAAAAAAGATGTGCTTTTTCTTTTGCAGTGCAAGCCAGAGAATTATGAGATCCTCGTAAAGGTGGAAAAGACGACTGACAAAAATTTACACTGATAGCTTTGGCAAGAGACCAAAAAGCCCGAGTGCCAGAGGAATATCTACCGATGAATTTATTTTTTGCTGCAGGAACTGTCTTCCTTTACTTTCTGGATACTGCGTTGTATTTCTTCTTCAGATATGGAGATTTAGGATACTTGCGGGATTGTGTCGTAGTCCAATTTCTGAAAGCAACTTCCTTTTAATAAATTTCGGTCCTTTCAATCACAATTATTCAAACCTATGCGGTCTCCAGACACGATATTAACTGAACCATTATCGCTTCAAAAGGTAAGGTAAGGTAATTCAATAACATATTGGAGAAATAAAAAAAACCCGCATCAATAATTTATGAGTTATTTGATCTAAATCTTCGTAACAAAATGCAAGTTTCAGTGTTTGTGTTTAGACTTTTTTCCTTAAGCCTCTATTTCGTATTCATGGAAATAACACGATATACGTTTTCTGTGGCGTCTATTCGGACCTAGCTGACTTATTACAAATTTTATTGTACTTATTTCTTGGCAGTATAGATAATTCCTTCGCCTGTCTTATTGGACGAATATTATTACTACTACTATATTTATTTCACATTATTCATTAAATCATGAAGAATAATATTGCACCTTATACATTATAACATAATAGGTATTGTGTATAAACGGAACCGCTATTATTTAGTTTTTGAAAGGTTCTTTTATATGCTTTCGTACATTCGAAATAATATGTAATATCTTGGATATATTAAAACGTTCATGTATTATACGTATCTTAGAAACTATAATTATATGTTCTACCTAAAAAACCTCTTACTAGTTACTCTTACTACTTGCGAACTAAAATATTATGAATGAAATGGAACGATTATGAATTGTCAGTTGCTTCGATTTGTCAAATGCCATATAATTTACCAAATAAGATCGCTCACGTTGTTTACTCTTTTATAACCTCACATGTTAAGATAAAATAATAAATGTATTAATAATACAATCATTCTACCGCCTCTAGCAATAATGGTGAAAAGAGTAAGTAGTTTTATTATATACATAACATTTTTTAATAGTATTAAGTTTAATAAATGTTCGCCCGAAATTAACATTTTTATATTATCGTCTGTAGGAAATATTCTTTGTAAACTTTATATGCTTATAGGATAAAGAAGCATCGATCTCCGAGGAAGACGTTGAAAATGGAATTATTAATGAGAACGGAAAACGACTCGCAGAAGGTGAAAATAAAGATGGAAATAAACGCGTAAGAACGAAAAGTTTATACAGACAACCAACAGTAAAAGAATTAAATAGACTTCAAGAGACTGAAAACTTGTTCAACTCGAATTTATTTCGATTACAAATAGAAGAAATACTGCAAGAAGTTAAAGTGAAAGAGAAAACAGAGAAAAAGTTCCAGCAATGGTTTGGGCAGTTTAAAAGTTATTTAGAATCCATACCAGAAGATAACACAGAGTATGACTTATCAGAGACAACTTTTACTAAGAAACTAAAGGTTAAATTGCCTGTGAATAGTGAACTGAAGAAGACAAAATGCATTTTTAAATTCTATAAATTTAATAATGTTGAAATTGTTGGTTCATATCTTACAGGCTGCTCTATTAACTCTAAACTAAAAGTTGATATACAAATAACTGTCCCGGCTGAAACATATACGAAGAATGATTCAATAAACTATAGATATCATAGAAAACGTGCAGCTTATATGGCATATATAGCATCATATCTGACAAAATTAGAAACAATCGAAGATTTAAGATATACCTGGTTGTATGGATGTGAATCAAAACCTATGTTGGATTTGAAACCATCAGGAAAGATTGGGAATCATTTATCAATACGTATCAACTTAACTTGTGAATCTGAGGCATATAAACTGCATAGGTTCAGTCCTGCACGGAATAATTTACGTGAAGCCTGGCTCTTTCCATCAGAAAACTCTGAAAATAATGCTGATATAGGACCAGCAACACCATATTATAATAGCAGTGTGCTTAGTGATCTAACTGCTTCAATTAATCAGGAGTTTCTAAGTGAGACCCTGTCAAAATATGACAATTTGAAACACGCAGTTGTTTTATTGAAGATTTGGTTGTGTCAAAGAAAGTTACAAGTATCAGGTCATATAGTTAGTATGATTGTTGCATATTTTGTCCAAACAAAGAGGGTAAATAATATCATGAGCAGTTATCAAATTGTTCGAAATATTTGGATTGCCATAAGTAAGTCATATCACTAATTTCAGACTAAATTATTTAATTTTGTGTTAAGTTTGCTTATTGATGGCCTGTGTGTGCTTACTGATGGCCCTTTGTGTTTATTTGTTGGCCTTTGTGTGGTTATTTGATGGCCCTTATATGTTTATTCATCCACATAACATAAAATTTTTTATAAAAATATTTCCTATGAGTTCATGTTTTTTATAGTTATTTTGGTTGATAAATTTTTCATTTAGATTTTAAGTAATAAACACTTGTTTCTAAGAATTTATTAGTTTATGCCAAAGTTGTAACTTGCAATGATCTTATTTTCCACTATTATCTATTGAGCTATAAGGACTTCTTATTTTGATGAGAGTCATATTTTTAATAATTGAAATCAAATTTTATTAATTATATAAGTATACTGTACTATGAAGTTATTACAGTTTCCTTATTCCCTTGATCTTTTTTTTTATACTTATATGGTTATTCTCTTAGCCATAATTTGAAATGATAAATACACTAAATGTAGATGAGGTCACATTCTCTAATGCAAATATCGGAGCACACTTATAGGTGCTTTCTGATATATTTTCAACTTAAAGGTGATATCTAGCCAGGGGAATGTAAAAATTGCCCTACTATCATACTATTATTTCATTGTTTTTCTTCAAGACAAGGAGGTTTAGGGTAGTGGTCCTAAGCTAGTTAAAGGATTCAATAATTGTGGACGTGTACGCGTAAAATATTGTCTGAGCAATAATTGTAAAACCCTACCACCCCGCTTGCGCCATTGCCTCGTTCGTTATTCACCACATGCAGGTGAGGTTGGTTTGGGTGTCTCAAGTCTTATTATGTTATTCGACACCCCTTATACCCCAAAATGTTTTTAAAATCTTCTTTTGATATGTAAAGTGGTTTTTGACCAAGTAACCAGCATAAAAATTGTTATATTTGTCTAATGGTAAAATAACCATGTAACTAGTAAAGTTTTGACTATGCTAGTGGATGGATAAGATATAGGAGTAGAGAAGGACCAGAATAGGTGTGGATGGATTGTGTGAAAAATGAAATGTGTGAATACTGTAATGACATCTTATAGGGGGAAAAGGATATGATGTTACTATGGTTAGGTTAGGCTAGGTTAGGGAAAAGGATATGAGGTTAGTAATTTGCTGGACTGTAAATTTAAACACCACGTCAAGGGGATAAGAGTAAGAATATGACGACGATGACAGTAACACTATCTTTTAGTATATGCTAATATGTGTCTTCATTTTCCATTTTAGAGGCTTCGGACTGGGCCACTCAGGGTATTTCGCTGCATAAAAGCCAGGAAACAGTTCCAGCCCTTGAGGAGTTCCACAAATATTTTCCTGTAGTTTTTGTAGACAAGACTGGCTACTACAACTTATGTTGGCAGATGACCAGAGGCACATATATAGCATTGAGGAGAGAGGCCGAATTGGCTGTGAATATGTTGGATAATGGGAAATTAAATAGCTTCATACCTTTGTTCATGATACCAGTAAAACCATTGATGCAGTTTGATCACATATTAAGGTTTATTGTTCAATTTTGATTATATGTATTCTAAATAAAATATATTCGGCATATATATGTATTGAATGCTTCCTTTAAAAAGGTTTCGTATTAAATGCACCACACTCGCCCGAGGCGAGTTTGCGTTTTCCGTTTTCGCAAATCTAACCTGGCCTAACCAATGCGAGACAAAAGAGCAAGATGTCGAACATTCAGCGACCGCGGTGTATTTAATACGAAACCTTTGTAAAGCAAGTATTCAATACGTATATAATTTTTTTTGTAATAACACTGATTTTATTCAACTTAATATCTGAGAAGGCATTTATGAATACTAAAACTAGCATTGGTTCTGGAAGCAATTCAATCAATGATAGGAACTAGTAAGAACTTCAATCTGGTATATCTTTTAACATGTTGGTCTAACAAATAACATTTAGACAGATTTTTTTTTTAACTTTTAGTTAATAATATAAACATGGTCTTTATCAAGATTATTCTAATTTGTAACTGGAAATTGAAAAAAGAAAAAAGTACTCATAGAAAACTGTGATCTTTGTGCTTTTTTGTTTGCCCATAAGATTCTGTTCTGAAATTTTAGATATTAGTAATTTTTTTTTCGAAATGTTAACGCTGTTGACCTGGACAGGTCTTTACAGTTTCAGCATACTATTGAGGCGAGCGCTGAAGGCACTCAGCCGATTTGGGATGTTTGGGCGACTAACTCAAGCGTGCACGGTACACCCCGGCTTGGGCTGTCGCCTGTTTTGTGCAAAAATCGCGACCTATCTGAGCTAACTTAAGCTAAGCTATCTAGATATACGTATATGAGTTATTGAAGCATGCATGTGTACCAAGCATGCGTGCCTCAAGAACTCCTATATGTGTCTTGTGTCGGAAAAAAAATCTGTAAACTATAGAGGATAGGATAGGATAAGGAAAAATTAGCGTTGAACCCTTTGTCGTTTATTTCTCTGAAAAAGAAAAACAGAGTGTAAGCGTGTAGGCGTGGAACATATTAGTAACATTTTGTCATAGTTATAAACTACATTTTTTATATATATATATATGTATGTAGTAGTTTTTGATTTCATCACAAACAGACAGACAAATGTGATAATATAATTTGTTTTATAGCAATGGTAATTTTGAAAGACTTTTTTAGATTTAAAAATCTCCAAGACTTGAAATCTGCAGTCTTAAGCAAAGCAAGAAAAGAAACTAAACTGAACTACGGAGTAGATGAACTTGCACTGGTGACTGACTCCATGTACTCTTTACTGGTGAAAGGCCTTGGAAATAGAGTGGATCTAATACAACCAATAACTGATGACGAGTTTTCGTGGCCCATCAAGAAGATCCCTGAAAAAGTGAAAAAAGGGTAGATATCCTTGTCTGGTGTTATATAGAAGACTTCATGTTATGTATATCGTTTTTCGACGGAAACCAGTGGCGGATTTACAAGTCTATCGCCTATAGGCTATTCAAACTTTACCGCTCCTAATGACCTCTACTATTTGATAACATAGTTCATAATCATATTAATTAATTTTATTCTGCCAGTGTAATGACAACGTTAATGTTTGTGCTATGTGTACCTAATTACACCCCCCTTTTCCCGTAATCATTACGATTGTAAACTATGACGTAGATGGGCTACTTTCTACGATTATAAATGTGGAGCTTTTTAATTTCTGTAAGACATTTAAAAAAATGCCTCATATTTGCCGACTCTAGAGTCTGCCGCCCTAGGCTCCAGCCTACTAAGTCACTATTGGTAAATCCGCCACTGACGGGAACTCATGAATTAATCTAATAATAATCAGGGATGGAAGATGTTCATAAAATAAAATGACCGATCAATGTAACTTATCAAATCTCACTGTTTCTATATCTTAGTTTTAATACCTTTGTTTTTAACAATGTTACTTTACACTTATTCCCTGGCCCAAGACTATGAACAAAACCTTTGCAGAGATTAATAGTGTAGTTGAAGATTGTGTTACAGTTCTCTTTTTTGGCCATAAAAATGGATAAATCCATGTTACATGAGTAGAGCTTAGGAATATTTTTTTTTTTATTTTTATTGAAGCACGACAAAGTGACTGCACTGTGCCTGATGTTAAGCATAGTACGATCCAAAAACATCGGCAACCACCGATAGACAGATTATCCATCGCCGGTTGCCGCTGTCATGCCGGCCATAATGTCGAAAGTCATCCGGTACTGGATATGCACAGGCTGATCCCGAAACGCGACGCGCAGAAGCGAGTCACTATGACGGGCTTTTTCGCCATGTACATGGTGGTTGCGACCCAGTCGGGCTGTAAAACCCTACCACCCCGCTATCGCCATTGCCTCGTTCGTTGATCAGCAGGGTGCACCACGTGCAGGTGAGGTTGGCTTGGGTGTCTCAAGTCTTAAGATGTTAGTCGACACCCCTTACACCCCTAAAAAATCTTCAGTAAACTGTAATTTTTCTCTATATAGGTATGAAGAGAAATTATCATTTGGATTTATATTAAACCCTGCGAATGCTATGAACATCCTGGAGAAAGGACCACCAGCTAACTTGCCGGAAGCTGATGAATTTAGGTAAGATTTTATAACATTTAAATGTTGTCTCTTTATCTCAGGGGAGAGAATGAGCCTAAGCTTATTGAAATCTATTTGAATTTCTGAATCTTAAATCCTTAATATAGTATATTCCTTGTACAGAGCTTTCTGGGGTGATAAGTCAGAGCTAAGACGTTTCCAAGATGGTTCGATAACAGAGACTTGTGTATGGGAGGGAGAAACAGCAGCTGATAAGAGATCCATCACTAAACAGATTCTCAACTACCTGCTGAATCTCAAGTTTGGTATGTATTAACAATAAGGCAGGCGAAATGGAATGACATTCTAACTGCACTGGATTAGCATATCAATGTTGCAAAGATTTCCAACTTGAGGGTAGTTAGCTGCTAAATAGGCACTAGTTAATATAAGTACTCTTTTACTGTGATAATATATAGCTTTACCCGGATATGTTTTTTTTTTGTTATATGCCTAAAATGAAAATCTCATCCTACCCTTCAAGGGCATATGATTTGTTTATATATAACAGACACTTTGCCATTAAGAAGGCATGTCTGATTTATAGAGAAAAATATCTGATAACGCTCAGCTTAGGCTTTGTGTTTAGATCCTAACAATCCAGGCGTCTTAAATAACTAGACATTCTTCAAATGCCTTGTACTTGTGATTACCTAACAATAGAATATGAAGAAAATACAATTGCCAAATACTTTTCTATAAACTGCACTTGAAAACCAGTATGTAGTCTGTTTCCATATGTGACAATCTTTGTATAAACCTGGTGACTGCTAAGACGGTAATAATATTTATGGACGACACTCTGCACTCGATTCTCGTTTTAAATCAATTAAAAAAGTAGGTGCTTAATATTTGACATAATTATCTAGAAAAATACAAAAATTATACACAATCCTGTATGCGTCTATGTAACATAACAAGCACAATGTCAATGACCGTCGGGTGATTTCAGTTTCATTTGAAAAGGAACGTGGGAAAGTCAGGAACAAAACAAAAACGATTTATTATTTATGGCCGTTTTATTATTGAAAGTATTAACTCCGGGTTATCCATTGTAGCTTTTGACACCAGTCATTGCACTTAAGCTTATTATTTTATTTACATGTTTGTAGCTACACTTTTGAAAGTCTTAGAACAGACTTAAGTTAAAGTCTTATCTTGGTTGTTTATTAGTATTTGTTTTAATGTTATTATTTTATGTTAAATGTGAGCATGAAATGTCATATCCTAGAATACTGCAAGTTTCTAACCTTTCACCTAGTATAATTCTTCTGTCTTTATGTATGTGACTGAATTCCCCCTAAACGGCTGGACAGATTTTGATGACATTTGTGTGTGTAGATAAGTAGGTGGCGCTGTGGTCGAATCTTAGGATTATTTTGTTATCAAGATAGGAAAACGTCCTTCGGACCTGCCAATATAGGATATAGTTAGGTTGAGATAAGTAGTATAAACATATTGTCCCTACCTATTTGTAGTGAAAGTAATGGTATAAAAGACATAGTCTTCAATGAGTGTTACCTTTCATAGACGGTTATTCCTTGTGGTCAACAGAGTCAAGGTTTATAAACAGGAGGTCAACAAGTGATGTCACACTTGTTAAATTTCCCTCTCCTCTTATAAACTAACTTTAAGATATCTCCATTATTCCCAATTACATGGTATGTAGATATGAATACCATTAGATTATATCTCGATTCTAGATGTGAAACCTTCAGAGTTGTTCCACGTGAGCGACCAGTTGGATAGTGTGCTGGTCCGTAAACAATATTCATCAGATAGCAATGCGGAGTGCCTCGAGAGTTGTGTAAGGGCCCTGCAGGCGTTCGACGAGCTTCGAACTGAACTCAGGCAGCTCACCCGTCTGCCACTCAACATCAGCGCTTTGCACGGTCAGTCTTACTAGATTCTCATTCTAATAAGGAAATTCCTTATGATTCCATAAGAGTAGACAAAATAACCTGTTCTAAATAAAGTAGAAATTGTCCAAGATTTTACTGTAAAAACATTAATCCCATTGTTGTTATTAATCGTAGGGTTAGGTCAATACCTCTTTATAACAATTACATCAGTTTATATTTATTTGAGTATTCGTTAAAATCTCAACAATGATTATAGTTACGATGACTTATCTGTAGGTGTGTCTAGCCCAAATGTCTGAGCGAGTATGCTCAACATTTAGTCTTTGGTCGTCTTTTAAAGCATTAAGGTACATAATAAACAAAATACCTCCAACGCCAAACGCCATTGAGGAAATTAGTAACACACCCAATATAGTCAATAGCGCGCTATCGCATGTTTATAATGGCTCCTTTGATATGTGTGAGTCCTTTTGGGGTGTAAGGGGTGTCGAGTAACATCTTAAGACTTGAGACACCCAAGCCAACCTCACTTGCACGTGGTGCACCCTGCTGAATAAAGAACGAGGCAATGGCGATAGCGGGGTGGTAGGGTTTTACAGCCCGACTGGGTCGCAACCACCATGCATATGGCGAAAAAGTCCGTCATAGTGACTCGCTTCTGCGCGTTGCGTTTCGGGATCAGCCTGTGCATATCCAGTACCGGGTGACTTTCGTCATTATGGCCGGCATGACAGCGGCGACCGGCGATGGATAATCTGTTTCTCGGTGGTTGCCGATGTTTTTGGATTGTACTATGCTTAACATCAGGCATAGTGCAAACACTATGTCGAGCTTCGATAAAAAAAAATATGTATACTGCATAAATCTATACTAATATATAAAGCTGAAGAGTTTGTTTGTTTGTTTGGTTGAACGCGATAATCTCAAGAACTACCGGTCAGATTCAAAAGTTTCTTTTAGTGTTAGATAGCTCATTTATCGAGGATGGCTCTAGGCTACATATCATCACGTTAAAACCAAAAGGAGCTGAGCACTAATGAAGAATGTCTCAAAATTGGGCTATTTTGGAAGCTTCCGCTGCGTGTTAATGTCAGTATTATATGCGTTGCCATGGTAACGCGATAACATTCTATCAAAAATATTTTCATGGTTTATTTTGTATTCCTATTAAAAAAGTTTATTCTACGTTAGTTTTGTTTTCGATTTTTAATTATACGTGTTACGTTTATATCGCAAACATTTCTTAAGTTTATTTTGTGTTGTTATTCAGAAAGTTTAGTAGTAATAATATTCGTCCAATAAAACAGTCGAAGGAATTAATCCATACAGCCAATTCTGAAGTTGTCAATATAATTAGTTTTCTTCTATGTCCAAGTTAATGTAAAGGTATAAGCGCCGAATCCTCTACATAATATAATGTAATTTTTTATCTTCTTAATCTTCAAGACCATAGAATTAATGTTTCGTGGTTTTATTTTTCATTCATTTCACTTATGCAAAATAAACGAACGATATTATATAATACGCAACCAATTTCTACACGATATAGAATCATGTAACACAATATTATGAAAAAAAATATAAAATCCATTACATGACAGACTGAAATCCCGCCAAACACTCTTAAAAAACTCTATTCTACATTAGTTTTGTTGCCAATTTTTTATTTGTGATATATTACGTATTATAAAGGTAAAGTGAGTGTAATTTATATTAAAATAAATTATTTTTGGTGAATACAATCTGTGATGCTACAAACATCAACATTTTTTTTTAACTCTGTCGATATGTCTGTTTTTTATTTGTTCCGGGTAATCTCCTAAACGACTGGACCTATTTGAATGTTTTTTTTTCTTAGAAATGACTACGCTTAACAGCTTCACCGGACTACAAGTAATATTTGAACGGGAATTTACGGGTAAATAAGTAACTAATTAGCTGTTTTATTGTTCGATAATGTGTAGCTTCATATTTTCATTATTTTCTTATATAGTGTGAGCACTGAGGGTGATATATAGTTTAAAATTCCAGTTATCTGATCATAATCCCATCCCATTCGATACACTATTAGTATTCACATACATAATGTACACGTTACCTGTTACTTACAGTAGATGATGTGCGTGTGATACAAATATTTTTGAAATAGTATTATTGTAATTTACACTAGATGTGTAATCACAATTTTAAATTTATTTAATATATTAAAAAAAACGCGTGCGAAGCCGCGGGTAACAGCTAGTTAGTATAATAAACCTAACAGAATGATACGGAGAAACTACAAACTTGTCATTTAAGTTTTTTTTTTATTTATATTTTTTAGTTAAGCCGCAATTTTTTTTTTTATTTATTTATTTTAGGTCGCTTTTTAACGTCTCAGGTCATTAGCGACCACGATTAACAAAATACATATAATATAGTACCACTGTGGATTAGGTTACATGAGTTTATAGATAATTATCATTTTCAAAAAAAGTAGGGTTTTTGTATATCCGTCTTGATTTAAACAGTCCTTTAGGTTGTAGGGAACGTTACACAGTTTTCTCTCATTGTTAAGTGCCGCAAATTCCACTAATAAATGTACGACTGTTAGGTCATGTCCACATTTGCATTTATTTTTATCAGTTTTGGTGATTAGATGAATGTGGGTCAAATTTGTTATTTATTTCAAAGATTCCTAGACATTTAAGTATTAAGGATAGAAATTTGACTCAATGGAATTTTTTGTCGAAAATTTATTATTCAATGAACTCTATCCATTCATTTTAACAAAATACAATTTCTTAACATAATAAGCGGGTGACAATAATGTTAAAATATATTTTTTGTATGTTATTTATTTCTGAAATTGAAATTTCTATGGAGAATCTCCTAAAATTGAAATGGAGAACTGTCCTTTGGGCAGAATTTGCAACTTTTTTGGCACACCCACATATGCATACTTGAAAATATGTTTTGTATATGTCGAATAACTGTCTATTATTCCTTACTAAAATTAATGAATTACTCGAATTTATTTCCTTAGGGTAGCAGTTCCTTGGCTGAAACTCCTCGTCATTTTGTTTTTTTTTTTTCTAATTTTAAAGGGGTTTCGTCGGTATTCAGCTACAGTTGTCCACTCCCTCCGTTACCTAAGGGTGTAATCAAGTCTCCCTGGCGGAGAGGTAACGCGACCCTCATCAAAGACATTACAACGAAAGACGGACTATCAGCACTACCCGAGTATGTGCCTGTGTGTAAAGCTATTGTGGAACTTGGTATGTATTTTTTTGTTTATTTTATAATCGTAATTGCATTTGAGTCATGATTAGCAGTTAAGACCTTAATTATCTGTCTATTTAGTGCACACTACATTTTTTTCTTTATTTCTGCCAACTCTTGTACCGCACCTTTTTCTTTCTTTCATTTATTTTATTAAGCTTATCAAAAATTGTATTAAATGTGAGAAACTATTGTTATTATTTTATTTAACTATTGTTTTTTACTATTTGACGTTGTCCTGTCCAAATTATAAAAAAATGTAGATAAAATATATAACTTTACCTTACATGTGAATCGCTCTATCTACTGATGAAAATGGCATGAAAATCCGTCCAGTAGTTATTGAGTTTATCATGAACAGACAGACAGACGTGACAAATATGTAATGATTATACATTGGATTTTTCATTGAGATTTTTGCCTGTATGGTAGTGTTGCCTTATAGTGTGTCTTGTAGACCAAGTCAAGAATTGGTTTGGTCTTGGTCTTACAGCGAGAGTCTTGCAAATTTTGCAATAACCTATTAGCCCATTGCTATTTATTACACATGTTAAGTTAGACCTTACAACAATGCAATAGATAGGTACATTTGGAGCTTATATCTACATAGAATACCCAATCAACTGCTATTAGCCTGAAGGTTAGTCTTTCAATTACAAAATAATTGTTTTAAATTTGCAAGTTTCTTCATAATGTTGTTAATTAGCTTCTCGTTAATATCATTAACTTAACTAAAAGTACTAAAAACTAGAATAAATTATATGAAAACAAGATTTGATGGTATAATGATGTTATTATTGTGATATTACTGCTATAGCTATGATTATTCAATTGACTAGGTTATAGTACAGTATAGTATCCAGGTTTTGTAGATGGTAGAGGCGCGCCCTCAGTAACGACACACAGAAACATCGACGTCAAGTATCAGTGCACGCATTGTTGCATTTCGTTCGGTCGATGAGAGCTCTGGACGCCCACCTCTCTTTCCCTTCAAGTGTACACAGGTTGGCAATGTACTAGCGACTCGCCTGGTGTTGCTAGTGTCTATGGATGTTGATGATCACTGAACATCAGATGACACACTTGTTCATTTGCCTCCATTGTATATTTTAAAAAAACGGCAGATGGCGTGGAAGTCTTATTTATCCACCATGACATCTATATCTTTCAATGCACAATTGACCAGGTCACAGCGGCAAATGGCCTGGAGATATTGAAGCCTTCCGGTGCCTAAAGGCGGCCTTTCACCTACAAATCTCGGAGAGGCTGAGTGACCAGTGCTCTCTGACAACTCAAGCTGCAGCCACACATCTGGATGTCCTGAAGAACGGTCTGGTGTTCCGGCTGACTGTGGCACATCCGAAAGAGATCACTCTAATGCGAAGGGAGGTAGAGAACGGTGTGGTGAAGCATAGAGACAACGAGGAGAGTGTGAGACTCCAGTGTGAGACAGTTCTACTGCCCAGGTTGAGAGGAGCTTTGCACGGGTGAGTGGGTTATTTAAATATAAATTTGCAGTGGGAGAACTGTTAAGAACATTTCCCTCCTATATTTCTCGTCCAAGCTTCATAATTTTTTTTTTTTTTTTTTTTTTTTTTATTATTTTTTTACTTGAAGTACTTTGCTACTTTTTTGCTATTTGCCCCGCTTTGATAATAAACACCTTGATAAATTATATACCTAAACCTTCCTCATAAATGCTATAGGGCTGGGCGGGGAGCTTTAGTAATATGGGGTGATGACGATAGACCACTACTGGTCGCAATGATACAGGACTAAGGCTTGCATAGCCCCTTTTTCCAGAATAAAAAAAAGAATAACAAAAACATTCCTCATCAATCTCTGTATCTGTTGGTGAAAACCGTATGAAAATCTGTTCAGTAGTTGTTGAGTTTATCGCAAACAGACAGACAGATCGACGGCAGAGGACTTATACTATGTAAAAATATTTAAATAAATTTCTTTATATTAGCTGAGACTATTTGTGAATATGTAAAGATTTGGAATTCTATATATTATTAGCGAGTTAAAAAAAAGAAAAGTTTTGTTTTGTATATGCTGGAAGTTCGACCACTGGATTGTTCGAATACTGGTATTATTAAATTTATGGGTAATTAAAATATGATATACTTGAAAGAACCATATCCCTACACTCTTCCTTTAAATTTTATTAGTGATCCCTGCAGACGTTATCCTGCCTTGACAAAAAAAAAAAAAACATAAAAGTCAACTGCAGCGCCATTTACCGAGTCCAATTGTGATCAATTTAAACTGTTCTTGAATACACCTTTTTTTTTTTAACGTGGAGAAATCCATCATGGACTGGGCCCAGGCTCCCGGGGGAGAGCCTGTCGTGAACCGCCCACCCGAACGTGCGAGTCACGTACGGGCAGGGCCTTACGGCGACTCTAACCGGGTAAAACTCCACGGCAACCTACGCTGCACTATGGGAGTGTCCCGGGGTAGCGCGAGCAAGCTCCGCAACACCCCCGGCGGCAGGCATTTCCCATGCCACACCCGGCTGAGGCAGCCCGGTTTCTTGAATCCACCTGAACACTCACAAAAGATTTCATCAAAATCCGTCCAACTGTTTAGGAGTCCAGTCACATACACAGGGACAGATTCTTTTTTTTTTACTTTATTTTTGGCAATTAATCTTTCCGCTTATTATTGCCTTTGTCACGTAGTCAATAATATTACAAGCGTAGTACGATCACTTTAATATTGCGTCGTGTGATGAGTCAATATTTTAACAAGATGGTGGATCACTTGTTAGAATCTTCCAGGGAGTTTTTGTGGCATCTCAGAATTTTCCTTTCCATCCACTTCACTTATGCACAATAAACTAACTATATTACGTAAAACATCACCAAATTTACAAAATATAGAGTCAAATAACAGAAGATTATGAATAAAATATAAAATCCACTACATGACAGACTAAAACCCCGCCAAAAAAACCACAGAAAAATTATATACATAAAGATATGTCTTTGACCACGCTTTCAAATGACGTTAAATGACAACCACGAGTTTGAGATGGTAACCATGCTAAATCTTGAAGGGAACGACTCTCGCATGTCTGCCAGAATATACCAGCAGTTTCTTGGTGACAGATTTTCAACTTCAAGATGTTAGCTTAGAAAAAATCAATTATCCTGAACTATGAGCCATCGACGATAGTTTAGGTTGTTTATTGAATAGTTGTCCATGCTCCAGGTTACACCAAAAGTATCCAGGGTATGGACCAACAGCTTGCCTATTCAAACGATGGTTGTCCTCACATCTGCTATCACCTCCGCACTTCCCCGATGTGGTGGCGGAGCTGGTTACATCTGCTGTGTTCCTCCACTGCGAGCCGGGGGCGCCTCCAGCGAGCCCAACGCTGGGACTGCTGCGGGTGCTTCGGCTGCTGGTGGAAACCGACTGGCCCAGGGAACTCATGGTCCTAGACTTCAACGACGATATGACTCGTGAGTCTATTTTATTTTAGATTATTAGTACATGTCGAGAATACTTTACAAGTTCCTTGCGATTATTCCAATGTTTTAACAAAATGATGGCCGTCTTGTTAGATCTTTCTAGGGAACTTTCATCTACTTCACTTTGACGAAAATATAAAATCCATTAGATGATTCAAATGCTACAAATAATTGATTGTTACGACTTTTTGGAACGAAATTCCTTATCACGCGTTGTGAAAGGGGGCTAGACGGAACAAATTCTTACGAAAAGTTGTCACGACACTTTTTGCTATAGTAAGCTATTGTAAGCTGTGCGGCGTCGCATGTTTCTCTGTCTGTCTCTCTCTCTCTTATAGAAAGCAAGCCAGATATTTTCATTTCTATTTCGCATTGAACAGTGTGGTGTCGCGACGATTATTTTTGTTGAGTGTATACAGGTTTTTTGTAAATAATAAAAAATAATAATAATAATGATCCCAAACATATGTTTCCTACTTCAGTTACCACAAGCCAATTATTAAGAAAATTGAGCCTACTGATTAAGTTTCTATAACATTATATTTGTTAATAATAAAAAAAATATTATTATAACTTAAAAAAAATAAAATTTTATTACAATTCCTTCACTAATTAATCGAAAGGAACTTCGTTCCATCCGGGTGTCCCTTGACACCTCTCAAGTTTTTTTTATTTCATTTCGTTGTAAACCTTTTTAGTTGAGTCGAATCGTAACGTTAACTCAACGATTACTGCTGTATACACAAGTAGTTCAAATAGTTATTTTTTTTGCTGTGTGTCAATAATAACAATTTAGGTTTCAACACTGCCAAACATCCTACGACTGCCAGTGTGTTTCAGTAAATCAGGTCGGATTCAGTTTCTGATCACCGATTCACATGTTAAGCAATTATTTGACCTAGAACAGTTACAAATTGAATTCCAAATAGTTGCCAGAACACATATAAATTATTCTCAATAAATTTTCTAATTGAGAAACTTAGGAAGAAGGGAGGGGGGAGGAAAAAATGAGATAATTTTACCATGAAATTTTCTCCACCAAAAAGTCAAGCTCATTGCAAGTTAAGATTGCCTAAAAATTTGCAGGTGAAGAGATAACCGAGATCGAGCAAAAATTGAGTTCCGATTCGATTCCCGGGTCGTGCATGCGTATTGTGACTGCGTACGATGACGCGACACCCGGTGTGTGGAGTTGTCATGCGCCCACACTGCCGGTGCTGCTCCGAGCACAGAAACTCGCAGAAACCACTCTCAATTACATCGAAAATGCTCTTATGAATGCCTTCGAAGACAACATACTGGTGAGAAATCTGTTTCTTGAAGTGGAACTACTTGTGGCATGGTAGGGGAAAATTTCGCTACGCCCTATGTTTTAAACGTAAGGTAGGTAGGTATGTCTGAGCCTCGTAGTATACAGAAATGAGTTAAATATATGATTAAGTAGTGGTAGAGCCAAGCTGAAGCTATTATTGTTTTCAGCACGAATGGGTCGGTTCGTCCGGGGAAGCACCACCCTCACAGAAAACCGACGTGAAGTAACAGTGCTTGCATTGTTGCGTTTCGTTCGGTCAGTGAGAGAGCCGGAGACCCACCTACCCTCCCCTTCCCCTTCCTCCTTCCCTTCGTGCCCCTCCTCCCAAATACAGGTTGGCAACGCACTTGCGACTCCCCCGGTGTCGCAAGTGTCTATGGACGGTGGTGATCACTTAACATCAGGTGACCCATCTGTTCGTTTGCCTCCTATGATATAAAAAAAAATTATAACTTTGTATAGTATATAGTTTATAAGCATTCTCATTTCATGTATAATAAAAATGAAGTGTCTGTATGTAGTGTTGGGCAAACTGCAATCACATTAATGATTAAAGATTATAATTACATCTTGTAATTTTCAATCGTGATTACAGATTAATCTAAGTAATCATATAAGAGATCAATGATTACTAATATGTAATCATAACTTTTATTTTTTTTATTAATATCAGAACATTAAGGTAGAAATAACTCGCAGTTCTATTGTGTAAATCAACTTTATTTGCTTTCTACCTTTGTCATTAATTTAAATTAACCCCGATTATAAAAGACTAATCATCACAATCAATAATTTTTAGATTTTCAGGTACGTTTGAAATTATCCATTAACGAGTATGGTAGCGGAACGGTACGGATAGTGGTATAAACGATTACTAAAATATTGAATACAAATAATCATATAATCTTGATTACTGATTACTTTAATCACGATTAATGATTACAAAGCAATCATGATCAAATGTAATCTTGATTAAATTTAATCCAGATTGATGTAATCATGATTACTTGATTACAAAAGTAATCGATTACGCCTATCTCTGTCTATATGTAATATGAAAATAACAAACGTACAATGATTGGATATGAAAATGTACTCGCTACTGATAACAAAAATTGTAATCTAAAATCTTTACCATCTTTTGGAAGGCAGTCTGTCTATCTGTTTTGTTCTGGGTGATGTTCCAAACGGCTGGATCGATTATAGCAGGATTTTCAATGAAAGATAGCTCAAATTACAGCGGGCTATTTTATTTTAGACTATTTGTTACCTGCGGCTTCGTTAACAGTTGATGTTCGGCTTCACATAAAACGATATTTTGTTCTACTTTCACCTAAGAAAAGTGTATCCACATAGAATAATTGTTATAATAGTAAATTATTATGATTCCCAGGGTGCTTTCGTACCTTCTCTGTCCGGTTATGATGCTCTAATCAAACTGCATAGAAAATTGGTCCCACACGTGGGCGAGAGAGTGGAGCAGGAGGCCCAGCAGCGCCATCTGCCGGATACTCTCTTAGAAAATGTCATACCTGTTGTCGAGTTTCATCCTGTTCTTAAATATCTTGACGAGTTACGGGTGAGTCACTTGATCGAAGCTCAATTTTATTCTACACTATATTTTGCTCGCGGCTTCTCTCGCATTAATGTATATTTGATGTATTCCTCGGGGTGTGCGAATAACGCTTGAACCGAATAATTATGTACGACTCGAATTTTGAATTAAATATTCGAATATTTTTAAGAAAGAAAAACAAAACGTTTGCCAATTAATTTTTTTGCTTAAAAATTTAAATTAAATATTTTTTTTAATCAGCGTAATTAAAATTGTTTTGATTAAAAGACGAATATATTGAACTAATTTTGAACATTATTAATTACTTAGCATTTGATGATAAATATATATCGGGGAAGTCACTATTGACCTGAGATACCGTGCTATTGACTATATCGGAGGTGTTACTAATGACCTCAAACGCTATTGGTTAAAGCTATTGTCTGTTCATTATATACCCTGTTTGGAAGTATCAGGTCTAAGTGGCCCTCTCCGTCAACGGAAGACAGGTGGGAGGAGGCGACGCTTCGCTCAGCTCCTCCCGCCACTGTAGCCGGACCTGAGGGGATGGGTCGGGGGGCTCTTCCCCTCATTGCACAGGTCCGGGGGACGAGGGGAGGCAGCTGGTGTGTGCCCAGTCTGTCTCTCTATAGGTAGGAGTCCGGCGGCCACCTTCCGCCGGGCGGACCGTTGGGGCGGCTCCACAAGGGGAATAGCCTAGCCCGATCCCTTGCCGCCCCAACAACACGGTCTGTCGGCACACCGTGGGGTTTTGGTCCGTGCGAGTCGGACATAGCCCGCCCACTCCCCCGGAAAAAAAAGGTATATACGATACTCTGAAATACCCACATTGTATTTACTTCTCATTTTTTTCTATTATTTTATTGTTATATATGTATGTAATATTATTATATATTGGTTGATGGAAATTAGGTTAAAGTTTTTTTCAATGTTATTGTAGAACGCGTACAGCGACTTTGCTCTGTTCTTTTATGACGTTTACGGCGGGGAAGTGATCGCCGTACTCTGGAAACCAGATATCGATGATTTTAGAGAGTTTCAGGTACGAATATTTATTTGTCCTAAGTGGGCCTAATATTTCTCACTTTTTTTTAAAAAAGGGAATAACTTATGATGCCAGATTAGAAAAGTTCATAACCATTTGCCGAGAATTCAAAGTAACTCTAATTTAATAAAATGGTTGTCAATGTTGATTATTGTTATTGATTTTAAGTTTCATCAGTCTCAAACAGATGGCGCTTTAAATTAGTACGTTGATAGAAAATAGTACTACCGACTGTTATCTCTTATAGATGGAGCCACGTTTTAATATTCAATTTTTTTTTCCATATCTGCTCCATATCAACGCGTGGCTGAGTCAGCTAGTAATCTAGGACTTTTAAATTATAGGCATTTTTCTGTTTTCAGTTGTCAAATGCAAACGCTCTGATGCCAGTAAAAATTGGGGCTGAGACAAAATACAGAGTTAATAAGAAAGCCCTTCTAGAAGACTTCAAGATCTTGGGAGAAGGACTCGTCAGAGATGTTATTGTTAATTCATGACGGATTGTTTTATGATTTATAATAAAATATGTAATTCCTTCTTTTTCTCTTATTTTGTCTACTCATTAATTTAATCACGCTATCCTTCTACTTATATGGACAGAAAGGATAATTTTTTATAGGAAGACAGCTAATAACATTAGGAATTGATTCTATATACCGTGACACGTAACCATAACATTTGAATTAAACGCCATCTATCAGCTTTCGAACTACATTAACTGCATACATTTTAAATGTTTGATATTGTAATTATACTTCTTTTGGCGCATTTGGAGAAAATTATGAGAGATTTTTACGACTCGCGCGCAAACCGACACATAAAAGTGACTCCATGAAGTTGGTTAGTAATCAATCGTTTGTCAAGTTTTCATGAGAACTGATAACTATATTCAAGGTAGTTATTCAAATATATATTAATCTACAGTGTAAGTCCACTTATATGTAAATAAAATATATTTATACATTAACCTTTACCATTAACATTAAAAAACCTTTACAAATTATATACATAAACCTTCCTCATGAATCAATTTATAAAATAAACCGAATGAAAATCCGTTTTGTGTGTTTTTGATTTTATCGCGAACAGACAGACAGACACATCGTAGAGGGCTTTGTTTAATAATATGCAGTGATGTGTATTTGTGTGTCATTTTAAATTATATATTATGGTAAATAATGATATATTATTGTGAATATTCGTGTTAAAAGTGGTTTTCTATACTATAAACATATTAAAGTGGGTTTAAAGATTTAAGGTTGACTGTCATGTCCTATGATTACGTGATTATTTTATTCTACTTCTTTTTTTTTTTTTATCTTTATTTTTGGCAATCAATCATTTAGATTATTACTGCCATTGTCACGTAGTCAATAATATTACAAGCATCGTGCAATCACTTCAATAGTAAGCCTCGTGTCAGTCAATATTCTAACAAGATGGTGGATCCCTTGTTAGAACCTTGCAGGGAGTTTGTGTGGCATCTCAGAATTTCATGCTCCGTGGTATTGTTTTCCATTCACTTCACTTATATACAATAAACTAACTATATTACGCAAAACACCACCAAATTTACAAAATATAGAGTCAAATAACACAAGATTCTGAATAAAATATAAAATCCACTACATGACAGACTGAGATCCCGCCAAAAACTCTCTACTTCTTTTTGGTATCTTACTTATAATCTGTACACAGATTATAAAGACTTTCACTAGACTTAGTTAAATTTGAAGAATAGCAATGAGATGTTATTGAAGAAAAATTGTATGTTTGTTGAAATGTAGTATTAGGGAATTAATATAACTTTTTACTATAAAACAATTTAATATTAAGACTTTTTTACATTTTTACAAAGTATGGCAAGGTATCGAATGGCGCTGGGTAATTACGGATCCACTGTCCTCCGTTCACTCTTTTACCGGCATCTCCTTGGGCAAGCCATGTGCCTGCGGGCAAGTATACATCTCGCCGCGTCGCTCGTCTCTCTACCACCGGTGCCACGAGTATGTTCTCACCGAGTAGGAATTCTATAGGAAAAATGTACATAAATATATATCGGTAGAGACATCTAAAAGTGTGACGTTATGAATTATGACGTCATATGATTTAAACGATCAATCAACCAACACCAATCGAGTATACAATCTATACATTTAATAATAATGTAAATGTAATATTTGTATATTTTAGATTATTTTAATTATATTAGCATACATTTCAATCATTTTTAGGAATGTGTATTTGTTTGTTTTTTTAAATGTTTTAGCTGTGCCCGCGACTTTGTCCACCTGGAACTTATTGCAAAAATACAGTAGTAACTAATGAAGTCACCTGAATGTATTAAGTTCAGTACCTGGGCGACCGAGCCTGGCTCGGTTTTTTAAAAACATTTTTAAATTAAAATAAACTTAGGTTTGCCTTATAAAATTAAAATTAAAAAAATAAAATAAATATATATCTCTTTTGCTGTCACTGGGGTTCAAACTGGGATGACACGGATTTTCGGAGCAACCGATTTCTATCTGAGCTATTTTTGTTTTGGAAGCGGCGACGAAATTTACCTTCATATTCTAAGCTATATTTTTTTATTGCCTGAAACCTCAGTTAAAAAAAGTTTTTATGAATAAAGTTATTACGAATAAAATATAGCTAGATCGATTTATCGTCTCCGAAACTACCTACACACTAAGTTTCACGGAAATAGATGACGCCGTTTCCGAGATCCTGAATATATACAAATATAAAAATATACAATAATGCTCATTTAAAGGTATTAGATTTGCTTATTACTTTCTTTCTCGTACTTAAGCCGCGTCGTCATTAAAATTACAATAATTTGTGATAGAGTAAACCGATTTTAATGAAGACGAAATGTTCCTTGAGGATATGCTTTATGGTTTTCTTGGTGACGAGGTATTACCGTCAACATAGTACTTTAGCTGTGATGCGTGTTCATACACACAGACAGAAAGACATTTCTAAATTGATTTTTTTAAGTCATAGAATGCATACGAAAATGCAAGTCACCTGGTGTTAAGGGTTCACCGCTGTCCATAGACACTTGTAATACTAGTGGAGTCACAAGTGCGTTGCTAGCCTGTGTTTGGAGGGAAGGAGTAAGGTGAAGAGGAGAGGGAGGAGTGAGGGAAGGCGAGGTTGGCCTCCAGCACTCTCACTGACCGAACGAAACACAACAATGCAAGCATTGTTACTTCACGTAGGTTTTCTGTGGGTCGGGTGGTACTACCCCGGACGAGCCGACACATACATGTTGAAACTAGTAATAGCTTCAGCGTAGCTCTACCACCTACAATGAATTGTGTTTTATTATTATTGATTCTTAAACATCTGCAACCATGTTTTTTACAAAGATTAAAGAGTACAGACACGCTAGATTATATAAAAGGTATTCATATATCTTCATACCGTCCCATATATCAAAAGTGGTGGTGTCGTTAGGCGCTATCCACCAGATAGGCGGATTAACAGGAGCGCCGGTGAGCGCCGCCCGCCTACAAGCAGCGATTATCTCCGGAGCATATCGTGCGTGGAGTTGTACAAACTTCCTGCTTATTTGTACTGTCTGGAAATGAATAAGGTGCTATATTCCAAATATCAGAATTCAACACACCAGTTTTCATAATATACTGGTATAGTTTATGATCAAAATCTCACGTACTTTTAAACTTCGATGTTACCGTGTCAAAAATCTTTTTTTGAATTTTCTTCTTCTATTTTATTTTTGGCAACCAGTCTTCTATTTAGTAGACTATTACTGCCATTGTCAAGTGAGTAACGATATTACAAGTTTATTGATATAACTTCAATGAACTAACAAGACGGTGGCCGTCTTGTTAGAACTTACTTGGGGGTTTTTGTGGCAAATCAGAATCCATTCTCCGTGGTATTATTTCCGATCCACTTCACTTGTGCACAATAACCAAACTATATTACGTAAAGCACCACGAACCTTACATAATATAGATTCAAATAACACGAGATTATGGATAAAATATAAAGACCACTACATGGCGTTCCAAGATCCCGCCAAAAACTCATTGAATTTTATATTACTAGTATATATCTATTACATATTGTACTGTACGATACTCTATTCATTTTTTATTCACTTTGACACGTATGACACGTTTTATCAGTGTCCAAGAGGCTGTGAGGCTGAATAATAATTACAAAAAGTCGCAATAACTACTCTCTTAAAACCTATAATTTAGAGGCTCAACGTTTAATCACAGCGAAACACCAACTATAGATGATTTAAGACCATTCGAGACCAGCTTTCGGAATCGAAAGCTTTAGCTGATTTAATTTGATGCATTGTTTTTGAACAGTCAATATCTATACTAATATTATAAAGAGGTAAAGTTTGCGAGTTTGTGATGTTGTGGCGTTGTAGGGGGTAATCTCAGGAACTACTGGTCCGATTTGAATAATTCTTTCAGTGATATATACCTCATTCATCGAGAATGGTTATAGGCTATATATCATCACGCTAAAACCATTACGAGCGAAGCACAGATGAAAAATGTTTCAAAGTCGGGATGTTTTTTCCTTTTCAGAACTTTTGCTGCGTGTTAGTGTTAGCCCAAAATATTTATTCCACGCGAACGAAGTCGCGGGCAGAGGCTAGTATTGTATATACTTGTAGCTATACAGTAGCTTTTAGGCTCTCAAGACCACAACGACTGTCATTAAAACTATATTTCTATGTGATTATAGTTAGAGGCATGACAATTCGGATTGTTTACATCAAAGTGAACTCAACAGATGGACATTTAACGTGAAGATTCTCTTCACCAATCTCCCAATATTTTTTTTTTTCGAAATGACTACCCTATTGACGCAGCAAGGTCTTAACAGCTTCACCGGACTACTAAGGCGAGCGCTTAAGGTACTCAGCCGATTTTATTTTGGCAACCAGCTCAAGGGTGCACGGCACACCTCGGCTTGGCTGTTGCCTGTTGCATGCAAAATCGCGACCGATCTTAGCTAACCTAGCTAACTATTCATATATGTATGTGTTGTTGAAACGTATATGTGTACCACGCATACACGTCTCATCAACTCCTCCATATATTTATTATCGAAAAATTGAGAGCTTTTCAGTTCGAAAAGGGAAAAAAAAGTAAACCCTTCCACTTTCATGTGTAAGCGTGCACGTGTGTTGGGGTGATCGTGTAGTGTTGTAGCGGTGATGTATATTTTTGTGTCACCGTATCGCGCAAGCAACGCACTCAAGGGCTCCCTACAGAGGGATCGAACCTAGGTTTAAGCCGCTGCCGTGGGAGGCCAAATCGGGTGTGCGGGAGCGAAATTAACCCCCAGACCACGGCGGCGTGATCTGTAGCCAATCTCCCAATCTAAATAGTAATTCGGGAGGTTAGAGCGTTCAAACATAGTAAAGATGTTATCCTACTCACTTCTTTATCAAAATCCCAAGGTACATAAGAGAACTGCATACTCGGCATGAATACGTTCGCTTGGAGCCATCTGATAAATAACTCCTTGTTCGGGGGCTCATTGTAACCGCTTCCTCCGATCACGTTGGGCATCACAAGCGGATACCCGTTCATATTCATTTGGAGGAGTGTTGTGATGAGGGTCGGGAGACCATTTTCGAAGGTCCAATATGTGTCTTTGTCAACCATCCTGACAAAGATTGGAAGGTCTTGGGTCCTGGAAATTAATTATTAAGATATGCTAATATCTTGATTTAGTTTTTTTAAAGTAATTAAAAGACACTAGTAACCAACACCAGTGGTCGGCAAGCTGCACTCTTTAGTTGCGACTCTTCCAATAAGTGTTTATTGCAGATACCAAATATTATTGAAACTCGCCTTGTAAGAGACGAATAAATATCTTTAAAATGTAAGCCTACTAAAGGGGCTCATTTTTAAAACACAAAAATAGCACGTGTATTCGCTCGCAAAGAAGTTATTTAGCAAAATAAGAAGTTTGAGAATGTACTTTAATTATAAGTGTTTTGATAAAAAAAAAAATCTATTAAAGTAATACCTAAGTTAAAAAAGGATCTTTGATTAAATCATAGTTTTGCATTGTTGATCTCTGTGGTGACGATTTTGCTGATCACTGATATACCATAACGTAGAATTCGCATCCATTTCAACAATATCAAATTAGCAAGTAAGGCAAATTGTAAGACTTACCTATGACCTGACCTAACCTCGGCCATTGAACCAAACTGAGCCGCAGTTCTCACATAATAAGCTGTAATCGCATCGGGTTGTTCTCGTACGTCGCCTTCCAAAACTGGAATCTAGACAATCAGAAAATAAATACAAATCTTAGTATAGTACTATGTTACTTAGTTATTTCTGAAAATATTCTACACACTTTTTATTGTGGTTTCGTGAATCTTTAATTGTATAGTAAATGAGTGTATATTCTCAGGCTGAGTAGACTAATATTACTTATACTTCTGTTAGTGGGGAAGAAATAACTAAAATAGATATAAATAAGAAGTTGTGAATCGGTAAAGAACATCTTCGTCCTCTGTTTCTCAGTCAATTTTCTTAATTTTTTTCATATTATACTATAGCCTAACATTAGTGTTATAAAAAAAATGGAAAAGTTTTTTTCTATGGTTGTAGTTCGACCACAAGACGAGCTCTTGTAGATCTTAAAAGAGAAGTAAACAAAATACTTACTTGTGGAGACCAGCTTGACTCTCCTCCGTCAAACTTAAAACTATCAATCCCATACGAATTTCTCAAGATTTGAAGACGGTCGGTGTACCATTTTCGTGCTCGAGGTTTGGTGAAATCGATATAGGCTGTGGTAGTATCGTTGTCATTCCACCAGCTCGTCTCTACCGAGCCGTATTCTGATGAAACCAAGTACCTACAACCATATTAATAGCAATTAATTTTGCTGACATCATTAAGACGCAAATTATAATCCTTTTCATTTACTGTCCCATAATGATTTGTTCGCTTATTGAGTAGGTATAGTGTTTTTTTCTTCCTTTCGGCCCTTATAAATATTTCCCTTCTGATATTAATAACATGTAAACTACTAAACATTATCTTACTCAAATAATTGCTGCGGGGACAGCAGTTAAGCTAGACACCCTACTTTTATTTAAAAAAAGGGCAGTTCGAACAATATACAATACGGGACCTCTCAAATTTTTAAAAAGTAAGTTTCAGGAAGTTGGTATCGTAACTCAATACTTTTTTATAATATAATGTATGTCATGAAAAACTGAAAAGATAGAATTAGTAAAAGTCTGACATGATCTATATATTAGAAACTGGTCGTCCCATGTTTCAGACACGGTAAAAGTAGTAACAATGTCTATGTAATAGTGTTAGGTTTTCCAACAAAGTCCCAAAGCATATAACTGATTTGCAGGACTGTAAAATTAAGCATCATGCGGGTTTTCGAGTCAAATGGAGATCAATATGTGAACGATAGTGATGTCTGGAATTTACTTCATTCTCTATATCCACTAAAAATGAAGATAAACCCGATCGTGTCTTGCCAGTTGTTCTCGATGACTGGGTTGTTTTGCGAACCAGTGGTAGTTTTGATGTTCGTAAACGCCATATTAGGGCCTAAATTTAATAAAGTACTTTTAATTTGATTTAGCATTTACATTGTTTTTAAGTAATTAACTTACCCTTTTTCTTTGGCTTCAGAATACCACGGTTCACATCCCTTATTAATAAAAGGATGCGTCCACATAGTTACTCTAAAACCTTTTTTTTTTAGTGTATTAACAGTATTCTTCATATTTGGAAAACGATTGGTATTAACTGTTAAAGAGCCGTAGCAAATCTCCCACAAGTCGCCGACCTCTAACTGACTGTTTGGGAAGCCATGATTCCTAATGTCATCGGCAAATTTAACCACAACGTTATGGTTCACGTTTGTTTTATATCGAGCCCATGTCGACCAAATGGGGTATGCGATCATTCGTTCGTCTGGAATACCTAATGGTTTTCCCAGAAATCTATCAACAGCATACTGGTGAGCCTCTTTGACGTCATCAAATATTCCTATGGAATAAGACAGGATATTTCGTTGCCTTTTCTTCGAGTAAGGCGGTTTTATTTGAGCTATGAAACATGCGGCATTCTTTTCTACGTCGTTTTGGTCCACAAATAGTGGTACTTTCTGATCGAAGTGGTAGAAAATACCGTTGGAGCTTAACCAGTAAGGTTCCGCTATAGCGCAGTTGTCTGCCTCTTTTGTGACGTATGAGTAGTTGGGAAGCACCAAACGTTCTATTGGCCAGTACTGGCGTTTCTGCTGAGGACCTCCGTACCAGTTATGGACACCTGAAAATTGTATGTTACTGGATTATTCAACCCAATATTCTCTTAAATTAACAATCAATAATTAGATATTTTTCTTGTCCTGCTTGTACGTACAGTTTAACAATTGCTATTGGTACTATATATGAATACAATGTACCTCTCTTTTAGTAAACAGAAAAAATGTAATTGAAAACTAAATGAGCCGTCACGTAACGCCTGGCAAATGTGAAACATCGGCATTGTTCGAATTGAATGAATCTCAAATTATCGAGTTCTCAAATTACACTATTATAGGTATGCGAGCTCAGTGCGGCAAGAGAGATTGCGCACAGTCGCTTGCGGATGGCATCGCGTCGCCACGTCTCACCACTCACCACGCCAACAATAAGGTTTATCCGCACCTATAGATGTTTCACATCAAATAATACTTATATATTTTTCTGATATTAGTGTGCCTTCCAGAGTGACATATGTGAATCTAATTGAAAAAGTGAACTCTAGAAATCTTGAAAGGCGTTTGGAATCTTCGCCCCAACGTAAAGAGTCTGTTGCTATTCTGTTTGTAGAAAGTAAAAGATATGGGGTTACGAAAAAAAGAACAAATATCATTCTTACACAATTGAGTGAAAAAATATATGCATTAACGATTTTAAAATTGATCTTACCAAGATTGATACAGTCTTCTAGTCGTACATTTTTTGGAGCTTCCCAAGTCAATGTGATTAGATGTCCACATCTCTCACCGGTGATCTGCTCAGTGCTGATTCTCACGGTAGTCTCATTGCTGAATTGTATCACAACGTCGCCGTTCTGAACGATGTCCTTTACCGTGGTCGCGTGTCGACCTATTACTGTTATAACTTCTTGAAGATTTCCTGATTTAAATACATATGTAAAAATTTAGAGATATTTAAAGACTCATTTGATGTAGAGATTATTGAAAATGGATTCGTCTGAGATCGAGATATGTCACTTATTAAATTTTCTGTATTAACTGTAGCACCACAAGAAGCGCCTAAAAAGATGACCATAGGATGTTGTGAAGCCAAGTTTCGTAATATTCTCTTTGCGATGAATAGATGTTTTCTGAATTCTTGGTAGTTTTGAGAATTTCAAGACTTTCTATGCGGTTAATGAATCATGTTTTTAGACTCTTACATCAATACCACATCCTTTCTCCATTTATTTCCACCACTTTCACAAATGAAGTTGTGACATATTGTGTAAATAATATTATAAGTAAAATTAAAAAAAAACAGCTTAAAATACTCACTTCTCTGTAGTAAAATATTGAATCCTCCGTGAGAATTGTTTTGAAGATGTACCTTGACTCCTTGTGTGTTTATTAAAGGAACATTCAAACCATTTGTGAACGTCAGCAACGCACCCAAAAGAACTGGAAAAATAATCACAATTGTAATCACAAAAAATATGCAATAAAAACAGATTTAATGGCTGGTCAAAGAGTGTGAGCAAAATATTTGTCAGATTTAGTGTTGGACACAGCTGGAACTACTTATATTCAGAATTTAACTTAGAACTAAGACCATATTTAGGCTTAAATAACAATTTATAATAAATTCGGAGATAATTACCAACTGGAAAAATTACGTAATAGATCTGAACGACTAGTCATCAGATGGTAAAGTTGTACTTACAAATCAATGTAGTATTCATCTTGGTTGCGGTCCATTAACTGATTTCACTCGCAGCAAATCTCTCTTTCATATGTATTCGTGTTGATTATAATTGTCCACTCATTTAATTGTACGCATTGTTTTCTTAGCTTACGACAATTTGCACTAATCGATCTGATTTTTTTTACATCATTGCGTAATAATACAGTTCCGTTTGACCAGGATATTATATCATTTAATTAATCGGTAATTCTAGAATTGAGAAAAAATCTTTTTAGTGTATAAATAGTAGTTCTCACTCTTCCCTAGTTTTACTTCGCTCATTTTAATGATGATGTAGCCTATTTCTTGGGAGTACGACGTTTCTTCTGGATGAAAAGTTTGTTCTTTACGTTTCTTAGGTTTTTCTCTGTATCCTAGACAATGTGTATCCACAATTACATGTTGATCAGTTGAATAATCAAGGAGTAGTAAGTGTAGTTAAGTATTTATAATATTAATAAGTATAGGATGTACTTATTTGTTTGTTATATTCGTGGTTTAACTCGATATATCTTGAGTGTCAACAAATTTGGACTGAGACGCAAATTACCTTCATATGAAATTAGGCTAAATCATTTTGTAGTCAAAATACTGGCAACTAGGCGTTGCTTTAGCTTTTATTTCATTCTTTATAAAGTAATCAATTCTAAATGGGATATTTTAGAGTTGTTTAGCCAATTATTAATACTGATAGGAGTCAACCGAAATCAAAGTAACTTCCAAGTTCCACATCGCTCAAGTAATGTCTACTATTGTAATCTATTATAAGGAATATGCAGAGCATACAAGTATAAGGCAAGGGTTTTGAATATATTTTATATACAGAAATATTAACAAGAATATCAATGATCTCAATAATAATTTGATGACTTAGAAAATAAATTTGCACGCAAAAACATTATCTTTTATAATACACTCAATTGTTTTGGATCCAGTAACTGTTTTTTTTTCTATAATTTTGTAAAATATTGAGCCCAACAACAAGTTTCATTCTGTAAGGTACTATTATCAATGTGCATTTTGTGTATAATAAATTTGTTTTTTGTTGTTGAATAAACAAAACTGTATGATGAACTGTGTTTTCAGACATTAAAATCTGTAGTTCATTATTTTACTAGCGAATTATTTTGAAGTGAAATCATTTCATTTGAGTATGGAAATAGTATTTAGATACAATTCAACCGGTTTTTTTTCAGCAAACAGCATTGATGTTTGAGCATTCAAAGGTTATAATTGTTTAAACTGTTTTACATAATACCCCTATTCATCAACAGATGGCGCTGAATTAAAGTTAAATAGAGTTAAGTCGCGGTGTCACGATTTTTTCTGTATATTATTTGCTCTCGAAGCCTTCAAAAATAAGCAGTAGTCCGGTGAAGCTGTAGAGCCCTTGCAAGGCCTATAGCGTAGCTATTAAAAAAAATAAGGTGCCTTAACTTCAAAAATTGCTTTTAATTTATACGGACATATAGTCATGTGATTATATATATAAATGTTGCCAATGGTTCTAATGAGTTGGTGAGTATAATAAAATCAAAACATGTGACAATAATATTTTAATTATATAAATGATTTTATAAAGCATTAAAAATGTTAGCGATCAATCCCAGAAGTACTAAAGCGCCGGCTAATGATGGAGCTGTCGCGGAATCTGGTACTTCTGTTTTCTCGCGTACGAAATAAGGCAACACGTCGATGGGCACGGGATAGTTCCTCAGCCAGATTGGACCTTCATGCACTCGCTCTGTGTCGCCTTCCTCGTACCACGTACCAGTTGGGAGATAGATGTCTCTACTTGTAGCACCTTCCACGAGCACCGGCGCCACTAAAATGCGCTCTCCAAGGAGATATTCTATAAAAATATGACCAGTTATTTGTTTAATCATGGCACGTCAGGAACTTACCTCTGTAAGTAATTCAATTGTCCACAAACTCCTGATGTCAAGTGATATTTTTAACAATGAAAATAGCTCTAATACTGACGCCTTTAGTTAACTTATATCATACTAGCCTCTGCCCGCGACTTCGTTCGCGTGGAACAGTAACTTTGGGCTAATGCTAACACGCAGCGGAAGCTCTCAAGAGGAAAAAAAACCGGTTTCGAAACATTCTTCATTGGAGCTCCGCTCCTATTGGTCATAGCGTGATGACATATAGCCTATACCCATCCTAGATATATGAGCTATAAAAGATAGGACGAATTTTTCAAATAGGACCAGTAGTTCCTGAGATTACTCCCTACAACGAGACAACATCAGAACGTCACAAACTCACAAACTTTATCTCTTTATAATATTAGTATAAATTTAGTGGAAAGTGTTTAAATGTTTAGCGTTCCGGGGTCAGATGCTGTATCTGTATCTTCTACATATACGTATAATAACAATGTACAAGTTACAAGGTGGGTTTTTTTTGGCGGGATTTCAGTCTGTCATGTAGTGGATTTTATATTTTATTCATAATCTTGTGTTTCTTGACTCTATATTGTGTAAAGTTGGTGGTGTTTTATGTAATATGGTTAGTTTATTGTGCATAAGTGAAGTGAATGGAAAATAATACCACGGAGCATGAAATTCTGAGGTGCCACAAAAACTCCCTGGAGGGTTCTAAAAAGAGATCCACCATCTTGTTAGAATATTGATTGACACGACGCTTGATATTGTTATAATCGTACGACGCTTGTAATATTATTGATTACTCGACAATGGCAGTAATAATCTGAAAGATTGATTGCCAAAAAGAAAGTTAAAAAAAAAGTTACAAGGTGGTAGAGCCACGCTGAAGCTATTATTAATTTTAACATGAATGGTCCCACCCTCCCACAGAAAACCGACGTGAAGTAACTGTGCTTGCGTTGTAGCGTTTCGTACGTTCAGGTAGACGCCGGAGGATTTCCCATCCTCTCCCCTCCCCTCTTCTGTCTGTAGACGGCGCGGCGGCGAACGCTTAACATCAGGTGACTCACCTGGTGATCACTTAACATAGGGTGACCCATGTGTTAATTTGCCTGCTATGATATATAAAAAAAAACAATAATAATTTCATACCATCCCAGATGACCAGCGCTTCCTCGTCAGTAGGGTCGATCCACCATAGCGGTGGATTCACAGGAGTACCATCATTTACAGATGCTTCCATAGCTGAGTATATTTCGTCTGCGTAAGCTGCGTGTAGTTCTGTATACTTCTTGCTTATCTGTACTGTCTATAAATACATAATATAGATATAGATCTGTCTTATCAAACGCTATGTAAAATAATTTTTGAAGTGATTGATAGTTTTTTTGCATGGTAGGGAAAAAAATTTCGTTACGCCTTATACATATGAGTAGGTATGTACTCGTGTCTGTGTCTAATAATGGTATGTGTATGTGTGTCTGTCCGTGTCTAATAATGTACTAAAATGAATATATCTATACTAATATTATAAAGAGGTAAAGTTTGTGAGTTTGTGACGTTGTGATGTTGTGACGTTGTAGGGGATTATCTCTGGAACTACTGGTCCGATTTGAATAATTCTTTCAGCGTTATATAGCTCATTTACCGAGAATGGTTATATCATCACGCTAAGATAAATAGGAGCTGAGCACCACATGTTTAAAAATCGGGACATTTTTTCCTCTTGAGAGCTTACGCTGCATGTTAACGTTAGCGCAAATTATCTATACCACGCAAACGAAGTCGCGGGCAGAGGCTAGTCTATAGTAAAGTATTTATACTACGGGACCTCGTATAGTAAATAGTTTATGAGCATTCTTATATATATACACTAAAATATATAAATCAAAGAAGTTTCATTTTCTCGGTGTGTACATACTGATACATGTTTTTTTTTATACTAGCGGGTCCAGTGGACGTTCTCCTGCTTTGAAAATAAAAGAAAACCTTGAAAAATGATATACCTAAACCTCCCTTATGAACCACTTTATATACTGGCCCAAACGGCATGAAATCTTTTCAGTAGTTTTTGAGTTTATCGCGAACAGACGAATAGACACGGCAAGGGACTTTGTTGTATACTATGTAATGATGACATAAGATGAATTTTAATATATTATACCAATACCAACTGATATCAGAATTGGCTCAAACATTTGACAGTGCCACATTTAAGTCGCTTTTGAAAAAAAAATGTACTGGAGTCAACTTCCTTGTAATTTGTGTTGATGTGTTGTACAGAAATGTGGAAAATTTTGCAGAATGTATTGATTCTAAAAAATTCAAAGTTATACAACATTCATGTATATGATTATCAACTTATATAACGGATTGAACGATTCTATTGTCTGTATTCTTTCTTGAACTTTCAACAAGTGAGCGCATCGATTAATCGTAACATCATTTGCATTACGTAATCATGTAACTATTCTTTAATTCTTCCATTATTATTAGTTGTTACGTACTACATTTTATATGGGGAAAATTATTTTTTAATATGAGACTACTTTAGGCGTGGTGTTAGAGGGGAAAAAATTCATAGCCGTTACTCTTTCAGTTATTTATATAAGTGTGAATATATCTTTATAACGAATATGCTTGAATGTGTGTGTATATATTATACAGTACAAATAATATGTATTTGAAAAGGCAGTGATCATTTTTAGGAGCAAAGAATTTTTTTAACAAACGAAAACATTCCCCAATTCTTTTTGGGTGATCTATCTATCTACCTTTAAACGAGCAATTCATGTATATTTTATATTTATATATATTCAGGATCTCAGAAATGGCGTCACCTATTTCCGTGAAACTTAGTATGTAGGTAGTTTCGTGGACGATAAATCGATCTAGGTAGATTTTACTCATAGAAAACTTTTTAACTCAGTTTTCAGTCAATGAAAAAATATAGCTAGAATATAAAGGTAAATTTCGTCGCCGCTGTCAAAACAAAAATAGCTCAAATGGAAATAAGTTGCTTCGAAAATCAGTGTAACCCCAGTTCGAATCCGAGTGACAGCAGGAGAAATTTTTTTTTGTGAAAAATGTTATTTTTTTAAGGCAAACCTAACAGTTTATTTTACTTTGAAAATATTTTTAAAAAAACCAAGTTACGCTCAGTCGCCCAGGTACTTTTGTTATAAGCATCGAATAAAATATATAAATGTATTTGTAACCATGAAAAATATTAACTAATTTATACATACATAGGCTTTACAAATCTTTTAAACAGACCTCGTCGTCAAAGTTCCACGGAACAAAGGAATATTGCATCGCCGGTAGAAACGTATTCGCTTGCACCCAGCGTATGAACAACTCTTTCGTAGGCAAGTCCGCTTGGTCGTGGTCCAAATTGAAGCCGTTACCACCGATCATGTCAGGTAGGACGAGGGTGTACCCGTTCAGATTCATTTGGATGGTAGTCGTGATGATAGTTGGTAGACCATTGTTCAGCCCCCAGATTGAATCGCGGTCTACCATACGGACGAAGATCGGCAGCTCTTGGGTTCTGGAGGAATTTAATATATCGTTTTGTTTAACTCGCACGTATTAATTTTAGCATCCTCATGGAACAAATTAATTTAATAAATACATTTTCAGTTGTTACCCAATTAGTAAGATGATAGCCCCATTGTTAGAACTTTACAGGGATTTTTGTGGCATCTTAGAATACATGCTTCGTAGTATTATTTCCCATACAATTCACTCGTGTACAATAATCTGACTATGACACGTAAAATACCGTAAAGTTAACTAGCACAAGATTATGAATAGAATATAAAAATCATTACATGACAGACTAAGATCCCGAAAAAGTCCTACCATGTAGATAGATTTAATAATAGTTAAAATAACAACAGAGACAACAGTGAACATTTTTGGATGATCAAAAATGTTACTCACTATAAAAATATCTTTGTCAATTGATTTCACGCGTGCGTATAATTTTTATATTTTATCATGGTCATTTGCCTATCTCTTGCAATTTATCATTTTTATTTGTCTCTATTACTATTTTCTATGCTTTAACGTCGAGACGGTTTAATTACATTAATATTTTACTTAAATTTGACTTCGGCTTTTGTGTGGAATACCTTCTTCGTAAAAGCATATTCACCTAAATCCAGCCCGTATTTCAACCATGTCTCCGAACCGTGCGCATGTTCGCGCATACGCGTCCACAATGTGGTGAGGCTGGAGGTCTATGTCACCGGTCTGTACGGCTATCTGTTAATAAATAATCATTAAAGTAATATCCAATATGCCATGCTTAAATAAATACAGTATCTTTAATTTACTCAATCATCATTAACCTTTAAGAGACCCACTGCAATGTTATAGGCCTCATCCCGAAGGAATGCATGGGCATAATCACCCCGACAGCCCACGGCGTATTGCTGATTTCAAACTCTGAGAAATCCACAGTTCTATTTTATCACTTATAGTGGTACTACAAGAACATTTCTCAGCTTCAGGTTTCCTCATGCTGTTTACCTTCACCGTCAGCTGATACTGTTACCAATTTAATTTAATAAATGCGCGCGATTCCGAAAAGTTCCTTGGTACATGCTGGGGTTTGAGCTTGCAGACATCGAAATGATATACCACTGGTAAAACCACTATGCCACCGTGATTCTACACAAAAAAGGTTATAAATATTATAATCTTTGATAATTTTAACCTGAGGAGTAAAACTGCCTTCTCCAGCGTCAAATTTCAAGCTTTCGATGTCGTACATGTCGATTACGTTCTTCACTCGTCGGTACCACCACTCGGCCGCTTCTGGGTTCGTGAAATCAATGTATCCGGGTATGGAACCGTTGTTATTCCACCACGAACAGTCCGGGCTTCCTGCTTCATCTAATACAAAGTATCTGAAAGAACATATCATTAATGCTGTGAATATTGAAGAATGTGGAGATAAATGTACACCACATTATAATAGAGACTTTCTGGTGCAATTCATTTTGATTTTATGGAACATCATTTCTTTTTATTGAGTATTCTTTTATTATTGTAATTCTTTCTACCAATTCTATATATGTCCCGATACAAATAAAGATCTTCCTTTTTTATGTTATGAAGTAGAAAAGCAGAAAGCACTCCATCTGACTTTTAATATTTACGACAGCCTATGAATGACTATGTGCAAGCAACTTCAGCTTGACCGCAGTTCTGACGCCAATCATTATAATTTGCTAATCCTAAGGACGGCGTTAGAACCACCTCGTGTATTTATCATTTATTAGTTGCCAACCATATCGCCCGTACTGAAAGATGACAGTGCGAACATTGGTGCTTTTGTATACAAATGGAGGTAATAGAGTTGCTACACAGAATCTATTATTCTTCTCAAAGTCTAGATTCAGTTAAGTTTGTATAGTCAGCTCATCATAACAATGTTTTCAAATGCAAAATACAGGTTCTTACTATATTACTTATCATTGATATTACTCTTCATATTTGGTTAATGAAATTTGACATATTTTTAAATTTGTAATTATCCGTCAATTTTGAAACTATCAATTCTGCTAAAATTTACTAGACAGACAGATTGTCTATATATTTCAGATATCGTTATGAAGAGAACAAACAATCACCAATGATTTGCTGTGTATTTAAACACACTTTCAATTTTCACTATTGTTGTCATATCGAACCTTAAATCTATTGACTCCTCTCTGTGCATCCATTAAAAACGATTGTAACGTGTAATGTTGTGCAAATATGTATCTATATATTAATACCTGAAGCAAAATTTTTGTACCCCTTTTTAACCGATTTCCCGTGAACGGGTGAACTTGAATTTTGGCATAGTTAAAGTTAATATGGCGGAGAAGTGCAGAAAGCTGTTTATTTTATATAAAACGCATTAGAAGTACATTAAATTAATTAAAATATGTAATACTACGACTACTGCTTGAATTTTGCACAACACATACACCCATGTAAATAAAAGGCATTTTGACAGCTGTCAATAATGACGAACTTCAAAAAAGGTTGTGAAGGAGGTTGCTATGCACGACTGTAAGTATTTTTTAACTCTTACGTTCCAATTACCGTTTTTCATCCTACATTTAACAATGATATTATAAAATATAACTATTATTGCAATGTTTACTATTTTTATGGGGAACTCAATAAAATGTTGATTTAATAAAAAAATGAGCCAAATAATACGTTGTATAATCAAAATGAGAATTTTGTTCATAAAAGTAATCTATGACTTAGACCTCCGTGGTTACACCGTTGCAATTGAACCTCATGTAACAATAAAAAATAATTTATTTTCAAAAGCTAATGGTAGTATTAAAAACATCATGGTTTTGGATTCACCATTTGATTGTATTGTGGATCCATTACTTTTCCAAACGATGATACTGGGCATATCAATATTTCTCATAATGAACAGACTACATTTAATTCAATATCAACCAGCATACCACCCACCCATGTGGTCGTGTAAAATTAATTGAAAATTGTGTCATGGGTTGCGATAAATTTCTTTATTTTCATGTTATTTTCTTTAATTTCTTTATTTTTCTGTTATGTTTGTTTAAAATTTGAGAACTTTGCCACGTGATTTTTGTTTCAAATTTTTAATTAATTTCGACTTACATTTACACATAGATTTTTTTTAATGTTTATATAATTTAAGGCCATGGCAAATGCCTGAGTAGCCATAATGAAAACCTTTGATTATAGAAGCATACTCTTTGACAAAAAACCCTAATAAAGTTCAAACTTTAAAAAATCAAATAACTATGGTCGAATGTCGTCCACTGGGCGCCCACTGGTCTATACTAATATTATAAAGAGGTAAAGTTTGTGAGTTTGTGACGTTGTGATGTTGTGACGTTGTAGGGGGTAATCTCAGGAACTACTGGTCCGATTTGAATAATTCTTCGACTATTATATAGCTCATTCATTGAGAATGGTTATAGGCCATATATCATCACGCCAAGACCAATAGGAGCAGAGTACAGACGAAAAATATTTCAAAATCGGGATGTTTTTTTCCTTTTGAGAACTGCTGCGTGATAGTGTTAGGGTTAGTGTATCTATTCCACGCGAATGAAGTCGCGGGCAGAGGCTAGTATATATTAAAAAGATAAACTCAATCAAGTTTCTTGCCAGTTTTCCTCGACTGGGTTGTTTGTCCGAACCGCTGGTAGCTTTGAAGTTCTTAAGGATTTAAATTGAATAAATTATTTCTGATTTGATCATTTTAAAAAGGAACGGTGTCGCTTACCCGCTGTTCAAAGCCTCTGAGTACCAGGGTTCACAATTTTTGTTAATAAACGGATGTATCCAAAGTGTGACGCGATAACCAGAAGCCTTGATATCCTGCACCGTTTTCGTAAAGTTAGGGAATTTATTCTCATCAATGGTAAGAGAACCATAGCATGTTTCCCATAAATCGTCGATTTCGAACTGCGAATCGGAGAACCCATGATCTCTGATCTGTTGAGCGAAATCAAGTAGCTTACTCTCGTTGATATCTCTTGAATACTGGGCCCATGTCGACCAAATTGGATGTTGGACCATCCTATAATCAGGCAAACCGCTCGGCTTTCCCAAATAATTTTCCACGGCGTGCTTGTGCGCTTGTTTGACGTCAGGCAGGAACCAAATATCATAGGCTAGTGGTGTATGAGTCCTTTTAGAGGAGTACGGTTCGCCAATTTGAGCTCCGAGGCAAAGATGATTGGGATATAGATTGTGGTAATCTATAAAGAGTGGCACTTGAGAATGTACGTAGATGTACTCTCCAGCGGAATTCAACCAGTAACGTTCAGCAATAGCACCGTTATCGTATTCTTTGGAGTATGATGGAGAATAATTCTGTTCGGCTGTCTCTATGGGATATACTTGGTCGACTTGCATGGGGCCGGCATACCAATGTTTTGTACCTTGGGAAAATTATTCAATTTTAAAATTAATGCCAACAATTTGTATTTTATTAAAGAGATGAATTGATTCAATTTGTTATCAAGTTATTCGTTTCGACTATTTTTATTGTATCTAGACAAAGTGACAGCATTGCATATAGACATTCTATTACTTCTGGTGATTACGGTTGAAGTTACGAGATGTGAGAAATTGGTAACTTTATCTGGCATAAGTTTTACGATATGTTATACCAAAATCAATGCAATCCTCCAGCCTGGTAAGTGGTCCGGCATCCCAATTGAATTTGACGCCTCGAGCTTTGGTCTCCTCGTCGTAAAGCGTGTGGATAGTGAGGTTTACAGCTCCGACGTGGATCTCCACTCCATCTTCTATATCTATTACCGTGTACGCTGAAGTAGAGACGATAGTGCGTCCAATCTGCCCATAGACCGTACGTTCATCATCTGGAAATGTTGTTATAGAGGTTAAGATTTTTTTTTGGCAACAAATCTTCTAGTAGATTATTACTGCCATTGTTGAGTAGGTAATGATAATACAATTTTTTTGCGATCATCTCAATGTTCTAACAAAATGATAGATCTCTTATTTGAACTTTCCAGGGAGTTTTTGTGGCAAGTGAGAATCCATACTCCGTGGTATGATTCCATCCACTTCACTTGTGCACAATAATCAAACAATATTACGTAAAACACGACCAATATTACAAAATATAGAGCCAAATAACAAAGGATTATGAAAATAAAATATCACTACATCACATACTAAGATCCTGCCAAAAAGTTATTTGTTGCTTGATAATATTGTTTGTGGATATTTTTGATGATATCTTCGTCTGTGACATGAAGCTCTTTATCTTTTTTTTTATTCATAAACAGCTTATCTCATCCTATGTGGTAGATGTTTGACTTACGTAGGTGTTTTTTTAACATTCAATAGTGTTAAAACAATAGGAATTTTAGGGTTTTAAAAGTAGTATTTCTAGGAATGTTGTCGCATCTTTATAAGAATGATGTCATCCTTTATGATATTTCAGTCAATCGTTTTGTATATAAAAGCACCACAGAGCATTTGTGAGCAGTTTTATTTTGGAGGTAGTTGCAAATACGACCAGAAGCAAAAAGGTTAAATAACCTACAAGGGAAATAAAACTACGGAGTTAAGCTAGACCATAATGTAATTGAGATACAGTGAAACTGTTAAATATTTGCCTTTCCGAGTACAGATAAACTCCTTTCAAATGAAACGACATTACATTTAACCACAGCCGTAACAATACTATATAATTTATCCTACATTTAATGATAATTTCGTACTAAAATTAATAAAAATGTTTAGATTCATCAATACCCCAAATTGTTGGTTGTTAGAATAATATCGTATGCCAAGGAGTTTCAAAAACCTGTCATATTTTTAATGAGCTGTTTTGCTGAGTTATACGTTCTTGTAGAACTTATTACTGTGAGTACATAATACGTTTTCTTAAAAACGGTTTTTAAAGCCTTACCTTCGATAAATACAACTTCAAAACCTCCTGTAAGCAGGGGTTCCAGTGTTAATGTGACGTCATCAGCACGCGACGATGGAATGGATACTGTCGATGTGTGTGCACGCGCTCCCAATGTCAGCACCGCTAATATGAATTGAAAATATTCTACAGAGTTAGTAAAACATTTTTCTGTTAAATTAGGACCTATAAAATACCTACAGAATGACAAAATAATAAGTTATTTATACAATGGAACGTGTTTTTTCATCGCCTCAAATTTTTATACCCCATTTATGGCATGTCGCATTATAATTATCGGCTTAGAAGTCGATGCAAATATGGTAGCGCTCATGGCTTAATTTAAAATGATTTAGGAAAATATTGCGCTCAGTTTTTAACACGCGTCTATCATCTGAATGATTATATCTATTATGTATTCCGTACTCTAATACGCAGATTGAAAAATAAGAAGTTAGAAAATAGGCTACATTGAATATGCATCACTACTAAAATACTGCGATCACGTCAAAACGTCTTTAAGAAAATCATAAAATATTTCCTCGAGTAACATTTAGTTTTTGTTTCTTTAAAATCGCTCTCCTCTATCAAAAGTTATTGTAATTTGAATGTCGCGGTCGAGATAAGTACGGAAAAGAGTATGTAAGTTAAATGCAATCCAATCTCTTACAAAAACAGGGTATTATATAATGTATAAATAATATCTAAGACATAGTAAATTTTTTTTTGCATTGAGCTTCACGTGGACGAGGTCGCGGCCACAGTTAGTATAAAAAAAGAAAGAGTAACTGACACGCACGACATACGTATTGCACGCGCATTCATACTGTTGGTGAGGAAGTAAGGATTTTTGAAAATTCAACCTCTATGGTGGTGAAAACGGATTTTTTTAAACATTATTTTCGGCAATCAATCTTTCAGATTATTACTGCCATTATCACGTAGTCAATAATATTACAAGCATCATACGATCATTTCAATATTAAGCGTCGTGTGAATCAATATTTTAATAAGATGGTGGATCCCTTGTTAGAATCTTCCAGGGAGTTTTTGTGGCATCTCAGAATTTCATGCTCCGTGGTATTATTTTCCATTCACTTCACTTATGCACAATAAACTAACTATATTACGTAAAACACCACCAAATTTACAAAATATAGACTCAAATAACACTAGCTTATAAACAAAATATAAAATCCACTACATGACAGACTAAAATCCCGTCAAAAACTCAAAACTGATTTTATTTAGAGTTTGTTTATATATACTAATATTAGCGGGTTGGACAGACGTTGCCCTGCTTTGTTAATTTCAAAAATCCTAGAAGCCAATCACAGCGCCACCTACCGGGTTCAGTTGTAAATCTAAACCATTGGTGGATACACTAAAACACGCACACAAAATTTCACCAAAATCGGTCCAACCGTTTAGGAGGAGTTCAGTGACATACACACGTACAGAAGAAATTTATATATAAAGATTATAAAGAAGTAAAGTTAGTGAGTTTGTGACGTTGTAGGGGGTAATCTCTGGATCTACTAAACCGATTTTGAAGATTATTTTACCAATAGAAAGCCACGTTATTTGTGAGTGTTATATATACTGATATTATAAAGAGGTAAAGTTTGTGAGTTTGTGACGTTATGAATTGTGACGTTGTAGGGGGTAATCTCAGGAACTACTGGTCCGATTTGAAAAATTCTTTCATTGTTATATAGTTTATTTATCGAAGATGGTTATAGGCTATATATCATCACGCTAAGACCAATAGGAGCGGAGCAACAATGAATAATGTTTAAAAATCGGGGTGTTTTTTCCTCTTGAGAGCTTTGGCTGCATATTAGTTAGCCCAAATTAACTATGTCCACGCGAACGAAGTCGCGGGCAGAGGCTAGTAGGCTATATATTAACACGAAAAATGAAAATATTTTTTTGTTGTAGTCGAATTTACAAAGTAAGTCGAAATGGTCGTACGAAAATGTTTGTTACGAACGCTGCTTTAACGATGAGAGACATATGATTGAGTTCTAGAGAAAAATTGTAGAGCTTAATAATGCCTACAAAAAAGTCATCGACAGCATATGTCTAACTTCAAGTTTTTTCTTAATTATATACAACGTCCGCCTTGACGGCTAGTTAGATATAAAATAATGAATTACAATACTCAGATATTACAAAAAATTTAGAACATAAATTTAGATAAATGCGTAAATTCAACGGTCTTTTTATATATTTTTTACACTCTATTAATTTCATTTATCCAATAACTAAGCCACTGACAGTACCAACAGTTTATAAATTTTGTAATTTAATTTTGAAAGATTACCCGCGACACAGCATTCAGTTCCTAGTGCGGGAATCAACAGTTATTTTTGTGACCAGATTAGGTCCCCCTCGGCAGCGACTCAAGCCTAGGTCCGTTCCCTCGGTGTGCGCTGCTCGCGCGATACAGTGACACAAAAATTTACATCACTGCTACAACACTACACGATCACCCCCACACACGTGCACGTCTACACGCTTACACATGGAAGTAAAAGGGTTTTATTTTTTTCCCTTATCGAACTGAAAAAAATCTAATTTTCCGATAAAAAGTATGTGGAGGGGTTGTTGAGGCGTGTATGCTTAGTACACATATGCGTCTCAACAACTCAAACATATATGATAGTTAGCCAGGTTAGCTAAGTTAGGTCGCGAGTTTGCATGTAACAGGCAACAGCCAAGCCGAGGTGTGCCGTGCACCCTTGAGCTAGTTGCCCAAATAAAATCGGCTGAGTGGCTTAAGCGCTCGCCTTAGTAGTTCGGTGAAGCTGTTAAGACCTTGCTAGGTCGATAGCGTAGTCAGATCGAAAAAAAAAGTTATTTTTGTGCCATATAATATCATTTGTTAAATAAATACTTTTTTATTATTAAATGTATATAGAAAAAAAGATGATTTCAATGCTAATATCTATACAATAAAAGAATTACTACATAAAAACACGTGCGAAGCTGCGGAAAATTGCTAGTAATAGTTATATATGAAATCAGAACACCGAGATATATCAGTTGTTGACCCAAATCTCTACATCTTACAAATCTGATTACATCTATCTATATTAATAACTAGGGGTGCCCACGGCTTAAAAAAATATAGTGACAATTAATAAATTCATCTGATTTTATCTAGTCCATTTGCTTATCTATTTCAATCAATCTTCATTGATTATTTGGCGCCGACTCAAAATCATTTAGGTATACTTACTTACATTACTTTAAGAACTTAAATATTAAGATTAAGAAAGTAAAAGGTTATTATTTTTTGCTTTTCAGCTTTCCGGCGGTTTAATTTTTTGTTAAAATGTTTTTATTTTATAATTTTTTGTGGCTATAATTTACTAATTACTACATGCTTTATTCATTTCTAATACACAACTCAGAGACTGAACTATAAATCATCCCCTGTTTTCCAACCCTTGGGGTTGTTTTTTCTTATCAAAATGCATATGGAACCAACTTCGGAGTATACTCTTTCAAATCAAAGAATAATAATTAAAGTCGGACTATTCTGTCAAAAGTTATGCGCGGTCTTAGATATAATTAGTTAGTGAACAATCAATCCTTCTCTATTTTCATACCTCTTCCCAAAATTATATGGGACCAACTTTGTTGTTATACCCTTTATAATAAAAAAAGAATTTTTAAAATTGGACTAAATTGCAAAAAGTTATGCGCGATCATACATTTAAAAAAAAATATACGCGTCGAATTGAGAAGCTCCACTGTTTTTTTCGTCAGTTAAAAATGCAATAAATAGCCAACGGCACACAGCGTTCCCAAGCGGTCACATATCCAAGTATTGACCGCGCCCGATTTTGCTTAACTTCGATGTTCAGACGAGTAGCGGTGTTTTCAACACTCTATTCGACACAGTGTTTACCCCTACCATCTTTCGGCACACAAAAAGGTTGCGGATCAGAATTTCAAAGGCTTTTTTCGTAACAAATTTTTATAAAATTTTAGTCTATCATATATCATTTTAAAATGGGTTGCTTTTAGAAACCCATAAATTACATTACTTACTTCTGACAACCATAAAGTATGCCCAATGACAAAAATTATAAGATAAATACATTTTGCACGCAGCGTTGCTCGTGTTAATAAAGATCTTGAGAAAAGTGTAAAAGATCTTTAAAATGTTTTTTAAAATCAACATTTTATGATTTTTTCCATTGTGAAGAAATAATTAAATCTTTTCTTAATACAATTGTACAAGTATAGATAATTACGACTGCTCAATAAATGCATGTAAATCTGTAGGCTTAGCTAGTATCTCGTAAAGTTAAACTACACATTTCGTTTTGTTATAGATGATAATCATGTGGTAATTCTAATATTCTTTGTAATAACAGAAACAATTCATTGGAAGATGCAGTGTGAAACAGTTATATAACTCACCAAAAAGCACTCTGAGAGCGGCCATGATGATCCAACGCCACCTACGCCCGGCGACTACACGTTACAGATCGCTCCAAACGTGATAATCCTATCTTGATTTTATATCTCATCTCAAGATTTATCAATGGTTTTCCAGAACAACGAATTCGATACTTCAGATTAGCTTCTTGAGCTGTTATTCTTTGGCCTTGACGATATATATATACAATGCTGGATTTATATTAGCTTAGTGATCAGAGCGGTAAATTATTAGGAAAAATTCGGGGCCGAGAAAATAAATTGTTCGCGTCATTGAAAATGTTTTATTCTTTTATATTTTACAAGAAATGAATAGTTAATATATAGAATTTGTACATTTCTCGAAATATTTTAAACCAACTTTCGCGTTTTTAATAAAAATAATAATTAAAAAAATGTAATAAATTACTTTTTTTAAATATAATAATTTAAATAATTATACAGCTTACTTTAAATAAAAACAACATTTAAAGAATGTGTTCTTTTAATCTCCAAAAAAATTTTTACAATATTTAACTGACACTATGTCTTTGGAAAATTTAAATTAGTTATAAATTAATCTTATGCGTTTTCTTAAAAAACATAGTTTGAGAAATTAACGTAATCATTTTTTTAAATAGGATAATTTAAACCATTATTTATTTTAAAGCTTCTCGCGACATCGTCGGCGTAGAATAGTTTGGTCTAACGCTAACACGCAGCGGAAACTCTCCAAAGGAAAAAAAAACTATTTTGAGACATTTATTTGTGCTCCGCTTTTATTAATTTTAGTGATGATATATAGTCTATAGTCTGCCTTGATAAATGAGCTATGTAACCAGTGACGAATTTGCAGTCTTGGCCGCCCTAGGCCCCAGGTCATGTAGTAAGAAGTACTAGCCACCCCTTTCTCAGCCCCCATTATATTGACTACATAATGAATTTATTTTTTCGCTAACTTTTATTGAAATCGATTCAGAAATTTAATCAACTATAATGTGTGCTTGTTTGTAATATTTTCCGAGGTTTCAGGGAAATAATTACATTATCTATATTTTCTTTATAAAAAGTACAAAAGTGATTTAGGAAGATTATTGTTATACGATGCGGTGTAGTGTGGCTCACCACAATGTGCGCAAGCCTTTAGAATATTTACGTACTTTGAGTTATTTCTTGTTATCATCAGTGAATTTTGCTAACAATTTGCCGCCAATAATATCTGGCCGCCCTAGGCCTGGGCCTCCTGGGCCTTACGGTAAATCCGCCACTGTATGTAACACTGAAAGAATGTTTGTACTCGGACCTCTACATCCTGAGATTAGCGCGTTCAACCAAACAAATAAACTCATTAGCTTTATAATATTAGTATAAATAAAAAGGTATAGCACTTCCTTTAAGAAAATAAGTTGTAAACTACATCATTTCTAGACAAGTCGAATATTTATTCATTTTTAGCCAAATTTAAATTTCGGGCACAGCATGACAATCTTTATAGAGACTGCGAGAGGCGCGGCTCTAATATTGTATTTGGCAATAAGTTTAACATCTCCTTAGGCAACTAGATATATGTAGCTTATTACCTTAATAAGTGAAGGGATAAGTCGCGTTTGTGTTTGCATTCTTTGTGAATTATGTCTAACTAAAACGTATATTACCACCCATAGCTGGTCGAGCTGTGCCGCTTCCCATGATCAGCGGTATATAGGTACCTAGTGATAATCCCATCACAATGACTCCCTTTTCCTGATAGGCATAGATACCGCCATGACAGCAATGATAATCGTTATGGATTGTATAATTCACAATAGCCTGTTCCTTGTTTTTTGATTGCGATATTATTGTTATCAGATATACGAGTAATGTAATGTTCAACGTGTTTCGATAAAAAAGTTTACCTTGTCAATCAAAGGGCACAACTCATAAAAACACTTTTGTAAAGTTGTCCGAACAGTTATCCGAGAAAACAATCATTTGTTGATAACGCAAGATAGGACGATATATAACATATAGGAATTAGGGTACAAAAATAGACAAGAGATCGTGCACAGACATATATTTATGCTAATCTACACTAATATTATAAAGAAGAAAGGTTTGTATTATTGTCTGTTTATAACGAATCAACTCAAAAACTACTGAACTGATTCCAAAAAATATTTTTTCTGGAATGCTGCATTACCCATGAGTAATATAGGATATATTTATTGCTAGAAACAATTAGCGATATCTACTAAAACGTCAACATGTTTGTTATATAAATTAGCCTTAAAATTTTTTTCTTCGCATGCGCTGTGGAAACTATTGATCTAAGAATGAGACAAACGTCCAAAATATTAAGTAACGTATTAATATATACAAATAACTTCGCGTAGTCCCGTTGCCTTCTAGTATTGACAGGTGTGATATATTTAAAAATTTGTATGTTATTCCATATACGGCTGGATTCGTTACACTATGCATATTCAACTGATTTGACAGAATCCCTTAGTTTTCTAGATTTCATAATAAAAATCAAAAATAATTAATTTAATTTAGGTCCTGACAAAGCTTTTATGAACGTCAAAACTAGCACCTGTTTGGACAAACAGTTCAGTCAACGAGAAGAACCGACAATAAACTCGATCGGTATATCTGTACATTATATATATTTTTCAAAGATAAATAGTGATATTGGTTTTTGATGTATACGCAGAGACGGGCATCATTTATACACATTACCATCGTTCACCTATTTATCCACCCTATAATGCCTTTAGACATTAACACCCGATTAGTCAGTAAATATCCAATTATTGAAAAGCTTACGGCATTCGAAACGACGATTGTCGATGTATTATAGACCTCTTGCTGGCTGTCGTAATTTTTGGATTTCATTGTGACTACCAATAAATATCATAATCATCATTATTACCCTTATCCCACCTAAGTAGGGTCGGCACAGCATGTTTTCTTTTTCTATTCTCTCCTGTCACAGTATTCACACCTTTTACAGACATTTTTCATTTTTCACACAATTCATCCATACCTTTTTCGATCTTGCTTTACTCGTATATCCGTCCACTATCATACTCAACAATTTTCTAGTTACATGGTTTTCATTTCTCCTCATGACAAGCCCATACCATGCTAACGGAGTACTCCTAAACTTTTGTCACTGGTGCTATTTTCAAACTGCCTTTAATATACTTATTTTCAATCTTATCCTTTTTAGTTACACCACACATCCACCTTAACATTCGCATCTCTGCCACATATAATTTCCTCTCATCCGTCTCTTTCATAGCCCAGCACTCAAATGCATACAGCATGACCGGTCTTATCATAGTTTTAAAAACCTTCCCCTTAGGTTTCAAAGCCATTTGTGGGTCACAAGCTACCCCAGACACATTTCGCCATTTCGTCCATCCTACATTTATCCTATTCCTCACGTCCTCGTCGTTTTGTATCAATGACCACCAATAAATATTATGCCCCTATTTTGTCGTGCGAAAAAAACTAACAGCTCACTTCATTATCGCAGTTTTCCTCCTGCTATCAATCTAATATAGATTATGTAACTATATAAACTGCCATTTTCTGTAAGTACTTGTTGTTTGTTTAAATGGCTAAATAGCGTATGCATTTTTTATCATCGTCGAATGACTGGTTACTATTGTTACTGGTTACTATTGTTACTGGTTACTGATTACTGTATTTGACGCTGCGGGGTTCAGTTTATGTGAAACAGTGCAGCGCACAAATATTTGATACTTTTTAGCAGCACCCGGGGAGCACGTGAATGAGCAGGGGAATGAGAGGTACACTTCTTGAGGACGCGAGTAACTACATCCCCCGACTGATTAAAGTAGTCTAGTAGTTGTAGCCTAAAGAAAAGCAACCATATGAAATTACTGACAATATTTAACATGAAAAATAAAATATAAGATAATTATTATAATTTATTCCAAATAAATAAATATTAAAAGATTATAATTTAATCTTCGAGAGTAAAGTATGGTAGGATGTCGAGCGGGGCGGAATAGTCGCGCAGCCACGTCGGGCCTTCCACCAGCTCTCCGGTGTGTCCATCGCGCCATGTGCCTCGAGGCAAGTAGATGTCACGACTCGTCGCACCTTCTTCCATAACGGGAGCTGCCAGAACTTTCTCTCCCAACAAGAACTCTGATGAAGGAAACCATAAAATGTTTAACATGTTTACTCCTTCTTACACGTGAATTTAAAATTTGGGGATATGACCACTGTGTATTCTACGAGATTGCGGCCTCTATATATCAATGAATCGGTGACCAAAGAGACATCGTCCATCCTTTGCCGGTCGTGGCTGTAATGCCTGCCTCCAAGTCTTTTTTCTACTGGTTTGTCCTAGCTGATTCCGAAATGCGACTATGGTAATAAGCACGTCCTAGTAACTCCTTTTTCATTTGTCGTGTTTTCTACTAAGCAAATTTATATCTACTGAGATTCTTACAGACCAGCATCACTGTGGCGATTGTCGATTCATTGTAGGTCTCTCGATTATCGTCCATGTTTTTGAATTGCTTTATAGTTATCATTAGGTATACTACCACCGCTTTTAATGCTCCAATAAAATAATGTGGACGAGTTCAGTTTACCTTTTATTGGACGATTTGAAATTTAAATTTAAATTTTGATTTTGATTTTGTCAACAAGATAATGAACGTCAAGGTTTTAAAATAACGCAAGAGTCGACAGATAAGAAAATGGGGTCTTACCGTCCCAAACACCAAGAGCGTCTTCATCAGTAGGATCGAGCCACCAGATGGGCGGGTTCACTGGAGCGCCGTGATCCACTGAGGCTTGCATGGCTTCCACGATCACATCCGCGTAGTCAGCGTGAAGTTGTGTGTATCGACGGCAGATTTCCACAGCCTTGTATATAAAATTATACATAGTGTTGAGTTACCGCTCTACTATACTGACAATTCTTTTATCAAAATAAAATTCATAAGTTTATTAATACCGTGTGTTGTACGTGTGCATGTACAGTCTATAAAATTTTATATCTAGCCCTCAAAGTGAACCACGTATAAAAGAGTATACTAGGCATAACGCAAAAAGAGTATTTTTGCTTGGCAAATGGTTTAAAAGTCCAGACTACCAGTCTATACTATAAATAATACTATATATAATAATTTCGTCCTTAGGAATATCATTGTTTGAAAACTATTCTTTTTTAAATGTAACAATCACGAATGCAACTACTTGGTTTCTTAGTAAGTACTAACAGGATTTTTTTTTTTGGAATGACTATACTATTTTATTATTAGCAAGTTCTTACCAGCTCCACTGGTTTACAAACTAATAGGCAATTTAAGTCCATTCAAGTTTTATTTTAGAAATATTTGTACCATGATTGTTGATAAAAAAGCATTGTATGGTAATTCTAGGTACCTCGTCATCATGATCCCAAGGGACGAAAGAGTACTGCAGGGTTGGCATGAAAACGTTAGCCTGGAGCCATCTCACGAACAACTCCTTGCTAGGAGATTCATTGTAGCCATTACCGCCAATCATGTCTGGTAGGACCAGAGTGTATCCGTTGAGGTTCATTTGAAGAAGAGTGGTCACCAGCGTGGCCAAACCGTTGTTGAAGTCCCACAGTGTGTCCTTGTCGACCATACGCATGAATACTGGTAAGTCTTGCGTCCTGTTTAAAGAGATATTCCCTTATTAAAAATCTTGTCACAAATTACAAGATCTTTATAAATCTTTAATGAAATGATATCGCCTTTTCCCAATAGACATAATACTAAAATTATAGATACTTTCGATAGACTAAAATTACGTAGAAAACCTTACCTCATTCCAGAACGGATTTCAATCATAGGTCCGAACTCGGCTACAGTTCTTACGTAAGAAGAGACAATGTGAGATGGGTGTAAATCGATATCTCCAGACTGTACCGGAATCTGAAGGAAAATAACAGTTTTAGTCAGTGTGAGACTTAGAACCATTTAGTTTCAAATCGGATGGGTCATTCTTCCAAGTTTTGTTATGTTTGTAATATGAAATTGTTTCTTATTAAAAGTTTTGCATATAGATAAAGAAGTTTAGGTTAGGTCTTCTCTTTGAACTTATATGACATAGGGATTTCTATAGTTTGTTGTCAAGATCTATCAGTCAGAAAGTCATGAATCTTTTACAATGTTTAGTCGCTATCAGTGGATTCCCCCTTTTTCTATTTTCAATAATTTTATGTTTTTACTTAGAACTTGTCTTTGTTTACCTCTTTCTTATTATTTTTGTTTTATATAGGCATTCTTTATAGTAATATTCTTTGTTATTTTTAGATTTATTTTCTATTAATTTACAAATTTCTAAAATAAGTTAAGGATTATATTCGGGTAGTATAAAAATAACATATCCTAAATAAATTACAAAAAAAAATAATGTATACTTTCCACGTGCATTGCTTCATGTTAATGTTTTGTTAATATTTTTCATATCAATATTTTTCGTTATCTCTATTCTACTGTCTAATTATTTATTTACTATTTTCCTTACTTGAGGAGACCAACTAGACTCTCCAGCGTCGAATTTCACGCTGTCGATGTCATAAGTCTCGATCAGGTTGCGGACTCTATCGGAAAACCACTTGGCAGCTTCAGGTTTAGTGAAGTCAATGTAGCCGGGAACCGAACCGTTGTTGTTCCACCATGATGTGTCAGGACTGCCCTCCTCGTTCAAAACTAGGTAGCTGTTTGGATAAATGAGTTGCTAATTTAAATATCCTTAGATCAATCTTTACAATCTTGTTCATATCAGTAGGGAATATATTTAGATTATGATCTAGGGAAAATAATGAATTATGTTTGTTTTTATTCAAATTGGGATTTATAAATTCAAGAGAATTTTTCAGTTTTATAAAGTAAGCTCCATATACAAGTAAGAAGTTAAGGCTGAGGAAATCTTAGTCTAGTAATTACGTAATTAACTCACCCATTCTCCAAAGCTTCCGAGTACCAAGGATCGCAGTCTTTATTAATGAACGGATGTACCCAAATAGCGACTCTGAAGCCAAGGCTCTTGATATCCTGGATCAGTTGTTTGAAGTTGGGAAGTTTCGCCTCTTGTACTGTCAGAGATCCGTAGCAGATTTCCCAAAGATCATCAATTTCGAACTGTGCATTGGGGAAACCGCTATCTTTTATCTCGTTAGCGAAAGCCCAGAGTTTATCCTGGTCAATTTCACGAGAATACCTCGCCCATGTCGACCAGACTGGGTACTGGATCATTCTGTAGTCGGGTACTCCGGAAGGCTTGCCCAGGTAAGTGGCAATCGCATGCTGTTGGGCGACCTTGGCGTTTTCAAAGAACCAAATGTCGTACTTTAGGACGTTATGTGTGCGGCGTTTTGAGTACGGTGCATCAACTTCAGCGATGAAACAGATGCTGTTCTGTTCCACATTGTGGTAGTCGATGAACAATGGCGCTTCAGGTTGTACATAGAAGTATTGTCCGGCTGAATTGACCCAATATCTCTCGGAAACGGCGGAGTTGTCCTCCTCTTTCGAAACGATGGAGTATTTCTGGAGTTTACCATTTTGAATTGGCCAATATTGTTCCTTTTGCTCCGGACCACCGTACCAGTGATAAGAGCCTAGAAAATGTGGACAAATAATAATTTTATCTTCATACAAATAGTTCTTCTATTCGTGTGTATATGACTGAACTCCTAAACGGATGGACAGATTTCCACGAAATTTTTTGTGTATGTTATGGGTATTATATGTTCAAGAATGGTTTTGATTTATGATTGGATCCGGTAGATGGTGTTGCGTTTGACTTTTAAGATTATTTATTATTATTAAGGCAGGAGAATTTTTGGCGATACCGTTTATCTATACTAATATTATAAAGAGATAAAATTTGTGAGTTTGAGTTTGTGACATTGTAGGCGGTAATGTCAGGAACTACTGGTCCGATTTGAAAAATTCTTTCAATGTTATATAGCTCATTTATAGAAAAAGGTTATAGGCTATATATATCATCACGCTAAGACCAATAGTAGTGGAGCATCAATGAAAAATGTTTCAAAATCAGGATTTTTTCCTCTTGAAAGCAGCTGCTAGTTAGCGTTAGCCAAAAGTGACTATTAGCACGCGAACGAAGTCGCGAGCAGGGGCTAGTAATATATAAATTAGGGGGAAATTCATGTCTGTCATCCAACTTTAGCTGTCAAGACTAACAACTACTGCTGGATTTGATTATTGCTAGCGACAAGTCCTAGTGATATGTTTGTTTAAGTCCGGTCTAATCAGTTTTCTAAATATCAAATGCAAAATATACTGCACATCGAGAAGAAATTTCCTAACATTTCAACAGAAAATAATCTATTTTGAAACTTACCGAAATCAAAACAGTCTTCAAAAATCCTGTCGCTAGGTCCGTCCCAAGTTATACTGACACGGTAACCACCACTGGCTTCATCAAATGCGGTGTTAATCTCGAAGTCTACCTCGTTGTCGTCAGTGGACACCTTGCGACCGATGTGTCCGTGCAGTTCGGGTGAGCCGGATACTGGAAATATCATAAGATAACACAGGGATTAGAAAGTGGACTTGACATGAAAATATAGCACATTGAAAAAATATTTTTTAGGAACAGTTATGCCAAAAAACAATCAAGCAGACGTAGTCAAGTTTCGCGCTGTAGATTTTTCTTGGAAACCTCGGAATAAAATCTAACGAGAGTTCATCTAGATGTAATCAATAGGTCTGCGCCTTTTTTTCATTTCCTTTTTAATATTGCCTTATTTCTCGCATTTACTTGACGCTGGACTTTTAGGTTTTTCATTTAAATTTAGAGCCACGTTGGAGCTATTATTAGGTTCAGCATGAATGGGTCGACTCGTCTGGGGTAGCCCCACCCTCTCATAGAAAACCGACGTGAAGTAACAGTGCTTGCATTGTTGCGTTTCATTTCGTCAGTGAGAGCGCCGGAGAGCCATCTCCCCTCCCCTCTCCTCTCCCTCCCCTTCTCCCTTTCCCTCTACTCTAGCCTCCTCTCCCTTTCTCTCCATTTCCCCAAACACAGGCTGGCAACGCACTTGCGATTCCTCTGGGGTTGCTAGTGTCTATGGACGGCGGTGATCGCTTAACAACAGATGACCCGTCTGTTCGTTTGCCTCCTATATGATATAAAAAAATCAATAATTTTGCGCATATTTATGAATAAGGCGACATCTTTAATCTATTTTCAATATTCTATTTAATACAATTTTTTACACATAATTCAGAAAACATTTTTATTGTTTGAAAGGCCGATGACACACGTTTAAGTTCGTGTGTAGAATGCAATAAACTTTTGAAGGCATTTAATTACACTATAAAAAGTCATCGCTGAACTTAAAAGATATAAAAAAAATTTGTAATTCCTACATATTTGATATAACCTCACTTTCACCCAGGGTATTGCATGGTTTGCTGTAATGGTAAACTTGAAATTATTAAAAAAATATAAAGTCCTCACGTCCAACAACGGTTATGGAGAATCCGCCATCTTGATGCTCATCGATGAGCAGATCCCGCTGAGTTGGACCCCTGGGGATAGCACATAGCGCCACTGTCACACCTGTTATATAAGCATGGATAATTTTTTTTTTTTAAATATATGTAAGTTGATCTACAAAATATATTATACTGGACACACTTTTCATTCCACTTAGAAAGTAACATTTACTATAATATTTAATAATGAATTTCCGCAAAGTAACGTCTTCTTTAATAAAAGTACCTACAAAAATCATAGAAGAAGTTCTATGTCTCTCTTTTCTTGGAGAGAAATACACGTAAAATTCTTGTCAGACTATTGTAGAACCGTGCCTATAACTCCGTTGTAAAAGTAAAATCTAGCAAACCGACAAAAAATAAATTCCACGGTAATGTCCTATCTTAATCTATCATAACCACACTCGAAACTGTCACGAATCTTCGACGTATGAGATAATAAACACCTAACTAAGATCCCGGATATCTGAACTGTTCTGGGGTTTAGATTAACATTCGACAATACAGATAGTGGGAGATAATAGATATTGTTATAAGATTCCCGAGTAGGCCAAAAACTCGCTTATATCATTATTTTTTTAATATATGGTCCTCTTCAATATAATTTATTATATGTGGTGGTTATACAGTAACATGAAATAAGATACAGTGCTTGTCATTCTCTTGAATAATGTATAATACATGCTTACCTATCAGCCTTAGCCAGTTCATTTTTTTTTTAATACAGGTCACTTAATTTGGAACTGTCCTTCTTATCTCCGAAATGAATAGATTCGAATTAAAACAAGTTTAGAAAATTAAAGATTTCGCAATGAAACTGATTAAATTAGAGTAGAATATGAGGCAGGAAGGATAGAAATAAGTGTGATCATAGAAAAGAACGTTTGGAAATAAAATATTTCAAAGAAAGTTTAAGAGTAATAGATGCATGTTACAGGCATATTATGAGATGAGATGGAAGTCATGTAGCTAGAAAAGCTTTGAGTATGAAGGTGGACGTATATAAGAGTAAAGAAAGGCCGAAAATAGTATGGATAAATAGTGGAAAATGTGATATGTACATAACAGGTGTGATTACGGAGACGTCTGAGAGTGGAAAAGGAAAATATGTTGTGTTGACTCTACTTTTGTGAGATAGGGGTAAGAAGAAGCAGATAGATTTGGAAGGAAAGGAATAGACCGAAAACAAATTGATATCAAGACGGTTTAAAAACAAATCGATTTAAATTATGGTATAGATGATTCAGTCGGATAGAAACGAATTAAAACCAACGATTCTTTAAAATTGAGGTTAAAAAACATCCTATAAGAGAAAATTTATCTCGTATTGAAGAATTAAAAAGTGTATTATTAATGCGGAATTGACATTTTTAAACATACTTTAACTATAAACCGCCATTTTAACTATAAATGTTTGTCAAGTACCCGAGAATTATTTGCAACCATCCATTAAGTCCTGTAAGGCGTTGATTTTATTTTTAGATTTTGTTGGACGTATTAAAAACAAAACCCGCCATATTCATATTAATAGAATAAATTATGATATGACCCTAGCTTCGCCTTAAATAACTCACCCGCCAAAAAGACAAGCCACTTCATTTCGGATCACAGTGGAATACTGTGGACAAATCTCCGATATATCGGTTTATTTATTTCGACCATTTATCTATATTTCTTATCTTTTCTCTTTAGTGGATTAAGATACGATAAAGATCATCTTAAATATCACCTGGAGATTATACAGGCTGTTACTATTTGTAAGTGTATGTTGAAAAATGTAATCAAAGATGGCCGACTAATACAAGAATTAATATGTATTTATATTTGTTTATACAGTAAAATGTAATTATATTTATAAATTTAGTTAGTTCTAGTAATCAACTTGGATATAGTAGATTAACCTATACTTTTAAAAAAATAATAAAGAGATGAAGTAAATATATTACAGATATTTAATTATTTGAAATAGATAGATAGATATCTATTTAATTTTATTGTCTTTTTTATTCATTTTATATATCGCGCTCATGTCTACATAACTCATTAACCATAGTATTGTATGAGATTATTGCATTGATTTTAATGAAGGCTATTTTAGTAATATTTAATGATATATTAAAAGCTGCTTACATATATATTAGGTCTTTACCTATGAAATTGCCGTTTTGTATGAAAAAATTTAAACGATTTTTTTTTTCATGTATTTTTTATTTGTATTATATGAAATGCGATGAAAATGTAACACTAATCAATAAACAAATGACTACTGTTGGAAAACGAATTCCATGTTTTTCAAATAAAATTAATTTGAAATTAGAATTCTTAGCCAAACAAAAATTATTTTGATTTGAAATGGCCAGTACTGCAGAACGGCAATTTCATAGATAAAGACCTATTATATAGTTTTATATCGTGACTTATATCAATGTATCATTTCAAGACTTTTGTTTCGTTAAAAAATAATTATCCAGAAATTGTTTATAATCAAACAAAAATAAAAAAAATAATAGTCATTTTGAAAACAATAGTGATATTTCTAATACAGTGTTAGCTCATAAACATTAAAAGTTTTGAGATAGATTTTTTTACATAATAAACAAATAACAAATGAATTATGAAATGTAAACTAAAAATAAAAACAAATTTTTAGGTGTATTAATTTTATACTAGCGGGCGCCAAGTGGTCGACATTCGACCATAGTTAATTGATTTATTCTAATGAAGTTTGAACTTTATTAAGGTTTTTTTTATCAAAGAGTATACTTTTATAATCAAAGGCTTTCATCATGGCTACTCACTTATTTACCATTTGCCATGACCTTTAATTATATAAACATAAAAAAAATCTATGTGTAAATGGAAATTGACATTAATTATAAATTTCAAAACAAAAACAACGTGGTAAAGCTCTCATATTTTAAGCAAACTTAACTTTACGAAAATAAAGAAATTTATCGCAACCCATGACGCAATTTTCAATTAATTTTACACGACACCATGGGTTGGTGGTATTTCTGGGTGATATTGAATTAAATGTAGTCTGTTCATTATGAGAAATAGTGATATGCCCAGTATCATCGTTTGAAAAAGTAATGGATCCACAATAAAATCAAATGGTGAAATCAAGACAAAGATGTTTTTAATACTACCATTAGCTTTTGAAAATAAATTCTTTTATGTTCCTACATGAGGTTGAATCGCAACATTGTAACCGCGGAGGTCGAAGTCATGGATTACTTTTATGAACAAAATTCTTATTTTGATTATACAAGTATTATTTGGCTCATTTTTTTTATTAAATCATCATTTGAAGTGAGTTCACTATAAAAGATAATAAACATTACAATAATAGTTATATGTTATAATATCATTGTTTGAATACTGAGACGACATCTGACAGGAGAGAATGGAAAAAGAAAACATGTTGTGCCGACCCTACTTAAGTGGGATAAGGGTAATGATGATGATGATGTTATATTATCATTGTTGAATGTAGGATGGAAAATGGTAATTGGAACGTAAGAGTTAAGAATAAGAATGTAATACATACAGTCGAGCATAGCAACCTCCTTTGCAACCCTTTTTTGAAGTCGTTATTGACGGCTGTCAAAATGTCTTTTTTATTTACATGTATATATATGTTGTGTAAAATTCAAGCAGTAGTGTGAGTAGTGCATATTTAAATTAATTTAATGTACTTCTAACGCATTTTATATAAAATAAGCAGCTTTCTGTACTTCTCCGTCATATAAACTTTAACTATGCCAAATTTCAAGTTCACCCGTTCACGGGAAGTCGATTAAAAAGGGGTACAAATATTTTGCTTCACTTATTAATATATATATATATGTATATATACATAATTACTTATATTGATTTTTGTGTTTGTTTTTTTTTTTTCATGTCATAGGAGGCAAACGAACAGGTGGCTCACCTGATGTTTAGTGATCACCATTGTCCATAGACATCAGTAATACCAGAGGAGTCGTAAGTGCATTGTCAGCCTGTTTTGGAACGGAAGAGTGAAGGAAGGTGAAAGGAGCTGTTCCTCCGGCATTTTCACTGGCCGAACGATGCTGAACTGACGTAACAATGTAATCTCTGATACTTCACGTCGATTTTCTGTGAGAGAGTGCTACTACCCCGGACGAGCCGAACCATTCATGCTGAAACCAGTTATAGCTTCTGCGTGGCTCTACCACTCTTTTCATACTAATGTAATAATTTACAGTCCTTTTCAATCTTTTTGGCCTCGATGAAACATAATTTACAGTCCCTTTCAATCTTTTTGGCCTCTGTGAAACATAATATACAGCCCTAGTCAATCTTCTTAGCATCTTTGAAACAAAATGTACAACTCTTTTCAATCTTTTTGGCCGCTGTGTGTATCCGTAAGTTTGGACTTGTACGTAATATAATCAAGAGATTAGTACAAAGCAAATTTAAAATAATATTATAGGAATCTAAAATTAGCATTTATTTATACTTAAGTTATCCAGTTGTTATATATACAATACTAGCCTCAGTCCGCGACTTCGTTCGCGTGGAATAGTTACTTTGGGCTAACATTAACATGCGGAAGCTCTCAAGAGAAAAAAAAAAACAATTTTTAACAAACATTCTTCATTGGTGCTCCACTGCACGCGTTATTATATATAGCCTATAGCCATCTCCAGTAAATGAGCTATATAAAGTTGAAAGAATTTTGCAAATCGGACCAGTAGTTCCTTAGATTACCACATACAACGTCACAACGTCACAAACTGTGCCTCTTTATAATATTAGTATAGATCAATAGCCTGTAAAAGACCCACTGCAAGGCCATAAGCCTCTTCTCGAAGGAAGGTATGAGCATATTCACCACGCCAGCCAACCTCGGTGTATGTATGTATGTATTCTCTCTAGTTTTATATTTTCCTACATACAGTTATATTACAACAACTTTTTTTCCGGTTGTTGTTTCCTCACGATGTTTTCTTTCATCCTTAGCCGATGGTGTTACTAATTTAAATAAGTTAATGCACACGAGTTGCGAAAAAATCGTTTGTGTAATCCAGAATTCGAACCTACGGGCATCAGAAATACATTTCATCGGTCAAACCAGCAAGCCACCACGTCCTTGTTCAATATAATATGTATTTATACATGAATTTGTGTAGGCACAACAATTCAGAACGGTCAAAAAGCATGACGCAGGTTTACGTAACTACATTCCTACTGAACGGACATATTAGGTAGATCTTGATAGAAGTTATCTAAATTGATAAAAATATATAAATTTATTTGAAACACCAAAGATTTTTAGATTATGAATAATGTTATATATCTGGCAAATATAAGTCAAGATAAACTCGATATTACGCGATAAGTATTTGTGACGTTCACAAACTGTCAAGATTTGAAAAGCTTTGAATAGCAAACAAACGGTTACTTTTTGTATGGAAACAAAACCTAAATATAACACATCATCATTTATATATTATCTATATATTAATACATGAAGCAAAAACTTTGTACCTCTTTTTAAGGTAATTCTGTGAACGTGTTAACTTGAAATTTGGCATAGTTGAAATTTATATGGCGGAGAAGTGCAGAAAGCATTTTATTTTACATAAAAGGCATTAGAAGTAAATGAAATTAATTAAAATATGCACTACGCAGACTACTGCTTGAATTTTACACAACATATATACATATGTAAATAAAAAACATTTTGACAGCCGTCAATAACGTACTTCAAAAAAGGTTGGCAAGGAAGTTGCTATGCTGGACTGTATGTATTTTTTTATTCTTACGTTCCAATTACCATTTTTTATCCTACATTCAACAGTGATATTACAACATATAACTATTATTATAATATTTATAAGACGACTCATGTTTCATACCTTACATGCTCTTTGAATTTAACTGGTTAAATTACAGGTTAATTTTACAATAATATAATAATTTTAACAAAAATGACGTTGCATGCCTTATATGCCCTTTGAAATCAATTGGTCACATTCTAGATTAATTTTATAATAATATAATATGAAAATTCATAATATTAATAATTAATTGATAAACAATTTGTCTTTAGTACATTTATGGAAAACACTGAAATGATTATTAATGAATTCTCCTTGGTTTAATAAAGCAATATTACCGAAGTCAAAGTCAGTATAATGTTTTTAATTTTTTATATTGAACTCACTTCAAATGATGATTTAATAAATAAAATGAGCCACATAATACTTTGTATAATCAAAATAGGAATTTTGTTCATAAAAGTAATCCACGACTTAGACCTTCGCAGTTATAATGTTGCGATTCAACCTCATGTAGGAACAAAAAAGAATTAATTTTCAAAAGCTATTGGTAGTATTAAAAACATCTTTGTCTTGATTTCACCATTTGATAGTATTGTGCATCCATTACTTTTTGAAACGATGATACTGGGCATATCACTATTTCTCATAATGAACAGACTACATTTATTCAATATCACCGAGAAATACCACCCAGTCATGGTGTCGTGTAAAATTAATTGAAAATCATGTTATGGGTTGCTATATTTTTTTTTATTTTCGTAAAGTTATGTTGATGAATTTGAGAGCTTTACTATCTGCTTTTTGTTTCAAAGTTATAATTAATTTTAATTTTCATTTACATATAGATTTATTTACGCTGATATAATTAAAGATCATGGAAAATGGCAAATAACTGAATAGCCATACTGAAAACCTTTGATTATAGAATTATACCCTTTGACAAAAGAACCGTAATAAAGTTCAAACTTTAAATAATCAATTAACTATGGTCGAATGTCGACCACTGGGCGCCCACTAGTTAAAATAAATATACAGTGTTTACGAACAAAACATTACAAAATGTGTATCTTTTAATTTGTTTCGGTAACAACACTGTTATTAAAGTTATTTCAATTAATTTGAATGTTTTATGTTTATTTCAACAAGCGATGAACAGAAATACAGTGAAACTAAATATCACATTTGGAGTTTTTATATGTATGTTGTAAATGACTACTAAGGGGTTACAAAGAGACAGGGGAGATATTTCCGAATATCTCCAATTCAATCCTATCCGATACGATGTTACTATTAACATCTACATAACTCAGTAACCATAGCATTGTATTAGTTTTTTTTTCGATCTGACTACGCTATTGACCCAGTAAGATCTTAACAGCTTTATCGGACTACTGTTAGAATATTGCATGTAGTTCGGTGAAGCTGTGGTCGACCTTACTTTTTTTTTTTTTTATTGAAGCACGACAAAGTGACTGCACTATGCCTGATGTTAAGCATAGTACAATCCAGAAACATCGGCAACCACCGATAGACAGATTATCCATCGCCGGTCGCCGCTGTCATGCCGGCCATAATGACGAAAGTCACCCAGTACTGGATATGCACAGGCTGATCCCGAAACGCGACACGCAGAAGCGAGTCACTATGATGGCCTTTTTCGCCATGTACATGGTAGTTGCGACCCAGTCGGGCTGTAAAACCCTACCACCCCGCTATCGCCATTGCCTCGTTCGTTGAACAGCAGGGTGCAGCACGTGCAGGTGAGGTTGACTTGGGTGTCTTAAGTCTTAAGATGTTACTCGACACCCCTTACACCCCAGACCTTACTAGATCAATAGCGTAGTTAGCAAAAAAAAGGATATTGCATCAAGTTCAGTGTAAACTAATTTAGTTATGCAATATTAAAACTGCTTATAGATAGAGATTTATACCTATTATTGCAAAATTTCAATTCTTTCTATTATAATTAGTGTTTTAATTAGAAAAATATTTAGCAAGTTATTGCTTACAATTCAACATTATAATTAGTACCTAGTCATTCTGAAAATAGAAGACGTATTATTAATAAGATCTTAGATATTTTGTAGGTGGTAGAGTCACGCTGAAGCTATTACTGGTTTCAGCATTAATGGGCCGGCTCGTCCCCGATACTACCAGCCGATACACATAAACATCGACTTAAAAGTAACAGTGCTTGCATTGTTGTGTTTCGTTAGGTCAGTGAGAGTGCCGGAGTATATATAGTATTACATATTATATAGTATGTATAGTATTACATAATTCAAATTTTATGATTTGTAAATTGAAATTATCATCATTAGTATCTCTTTCACGTCTATTGGTCTTGAAGCATATGGTGGGCTACACAAACTCAATACAAAATATAAGTATTAGATGTACACCGCCCTTATACCTACTACGGCTAATCTAACGCAAGCCGTGCAAGTACAATATAATCCATCACGCTTACTAGCATGTCATGACGCGAAAATCTTCAACCAAAAAATACCGCTCAGCGCGCCCAAAACATTTTCAATTTAAAATAAAAAATAATAGCAATATCGATTATAATTTACTCTGAATAAATCATTATAATTTAATTTTCAAGTGTGAAATAGGGCAGGATGTTGAGTGGGGCGGAGTAGTCGCGTAGCAACGTAGGGCCTTCCACCGGCTCTCCGGTGTGTCCGTCGCGCCAGGTACCTCGAGGCAAGTAGATGTCACGGCTCGTCGCACCTTCCTCCATAACGGGAGCTGCCAGAACTTTCTCTCCCAACAGGAACTCTGATGAAGTAAACCATGAACCATTTCACACCTTTATTCCATCTCAAACATATTGCTGGAGCTCCAGCTCACTACTATAGGAGTCTAGACTGACACGGACAGCGTAATAACCATACTCGTAATGCGTAAAATAGACTGTTCATTCTTATCTCTATATATGGTATTTATACGGACACACAATATTTCATTTGTTTTAACAACATTCTAATATATTTACAATATATACAAAAGTTTCAGCCAGTCTGTCAAAAGGATGACATATACAATAGCTTTAAGACTCATGGTATGTGTCGCACACCAAGATCAGTCAGGAATAGTGAAAGTGGTAAGCCATCTATATTCGAATGAATCGCTATTATTATGTATATAAAATTTTAATAGCTAAACGGCAAAGTTGACGCTGTATTTGTTCCTAAGTACAATCTACGAACAGTTGTGACCAACGACAAATCGGCCATCCATGTAAAACGTACATTGATAGAGAATCACTTTGATCATTTTATGACGGTGTGTATGGTACCTATAATCCAGTTAGATACAAATCCCTCCATCTCCGAAAACCTGACGGTGATAAATCCACTCCAATGACTCCCTTTTGGTTTGTTGTCGTTTGTAGGTCAGCATGATAGCGAACACTACCACTACATAGTAGATCTCTTGGTTGTCGTCATAGTTTTTAGATTGATCTGTGCTTACTATTAGATACAGTGCTTTCAATGCTCCGATATAAGAATTTGGAAGAGTGACATTTAACTATTACTGGGTGTATTGACAAATTAAAAAAAGACTGGGCATTACTAGAATTCAATCTTGAGTTTAAGTAATGACGAAAATGAATATTAAGTTTTTAAAATAAGACAGGAAATATAATGGAAACTTACCATCCCAAACACCAAGCGCGTCTTGATCAGTAGGGTCGAGCCACCAGATAGGTGGGTTCACTGGAGCGCCGTGATCCACTGAGGCTTGCATGGCTTCCACGATCACATCCGCGTAGTCAGCATGAAGTTGTGTGTATCGACGGCAGATTTCCACAGCCTTGTGTCCAAAGTTATATGTAATTTTATTAGTCTTTCAATTTTTGCAATCCTTCAACACTGATCACACGGAAGAGTGCAAAAAGAGCAGTGTAAAAGGAGAGGGGAACATTTGCGCTTGAATTACTACGAGTAAACCCATTATCATCCTCAACGATGTTATCCTTTGAGATATCAGCTAAATTTCTTTTTTTCTTAATTAAATTATTTGATTTAATTTTTTCCTTAATTAAAAACTTCCTTTTTTCCTCAAATATAAAAGTGTTATGATTGTAAGTTGTGGAGGCAAATTAAGACAATAAAATTCTAAGGTATATATATTTCGGTCACTAGTGTTGATAAGAAATTTAGTAATGTTATAAATACCTCTTCATCATGATCCCACGGGACGAAAGAGTACTGCAAGGTTGGCATGAAAACATTAGCCTGAAGCCATCTCACGAACAACTCCTTACTGGGAGATTCGTTGTAGCCGTTACCGCCGATCATGTCTGGTAGGACCAAAGTGTAGCCGTTGAGGTTCATTTGAAGAAGAGTGGTCACCAGTGTAACCAAACCATTGTCGAAGTCCCACAGTGTGTCCTTGTCGATCATGCGCATAAAAACTGGCAAATCTTGAGTCCTGTTTATAATTTCCTTATTATGAATTTGACACTAATTGAAATAGTATTGAGTCTATTTATTTAAATCTTCAATGAAAAGACTACTTTTATCCAAATGAATGTGATAATACTATTAAGATTCATGAGGACTGTATGGAAAATTTTATCATAGGTCCGAACTCGGCAACAACTCTCACGTAAGAAGAGAAAATGTGTGATGGGTGTAAATCAATATCTCCAGTCTGTACTGGAATCTAAAGAGAAATAATTTAATCAGTATGATATTTAGGGCCATTTGCTTACAGATGGATTTGTGTCTTAGCACAAATCTTAGATAATGAAGATTTTTCATTTACTTTTCTTTTTTGAACTTATATAACATTGGGATTATTCATATTCTGTTGTCAAGATTTAACATTCAGAATAGTCCAGTCCTTTAAGGCGTTTTAAGCCCCAATTAGCGGAAATTTCCTAGTGAGCTGGATTTGTGGAGCAGGTATAAATGGATAGGTCTATGAACAATAAAATACGGAACATCTGCCAGTGGTGGTCATTTGAATAAGTTATAGTAGATTTTACTGAGTTCTTAAACCTCTATAAGATAAGAATATTTTTCCCGAAACGTCCAAATATCAGATAAAAGTTTTTAAGACACAAACATTAATAAAAAATAATTGTTTACGCCTCGGTGTACGGTATACAATACCTAATATGAGTGCATTGTAGTCGCTTTCTCAGCATTCTACTTCAAAAACAGCTCTTTTAACAGAAAAATGCAGGCGACATTTTTTGTAGATCATTTTACTAGGAACAAGTTTTATGTAGACCGCTTTAACCTCCGAGCAATATGTCGCGAAATATTTGCGAAAAACTGATTTTAAATCTTTATAGCTTTTTAGTCGCCACGATATCGATGTCGATATCTTTATTATCGATCGTTGATCGACATCTTTATTACAACACCGTAATAAAGGTGTATACAAAAAATCAGCTCACTAGGAATGTTTCCGTAGTTTATTTGCCTAAAATGACTGGACTAGAAAGCCACGAATCTTTTCAAATGATTAAGTCGCTATCAGTGAATTCCCCATGTTTACATATTTAAAAATTCTATATTGTCATCATTGTTGTATGATTTCTGTTTTCTATAGGGTTTTTTGAGTATCATTTGTTCTTTTTATTTTCTTATTATTTATTAATTACTTCATAGATTTGTAAAATAAGTTACATTCGGTTGATGTAAATATCAAAAGACTCTAAAAAGTATCCTTTAAATTTATATACACACACGCATTGGTTGTTCTAAATTAACTTTAAGTTTTTGGAAAAAAAATGGCGTTATATTGTCTTCATAATTTTTTTTATCTACTATTGTCCTTACTTGTGGAGACCAACTGGATTCTCCAGCGTCGAATTTGACGCTGCCGATGTCATAAGTCTCAATCAGGTTGCGGACTCTATCGGTAAACCGGGTGGTAGCTTCAGGGTTAGTGGGAAATTGGGAAGTTTCCCTTCGTGTACTGTCAGGGATCCGTAGCAGATTTCCCAACGATCATCAATTTCAAACTGTGTGTTAGGGAAACCGCTGTCATTGATCTCGTTAGGTAAAAGCCCAGAGTTTATCCTGGTCAATTTCACGGGAATACCTCGCCCAAGTTGACTAGACCGGGTACTGGATCATTTTGTAGTCGGGTAGTCCGGAAGGCTTGCCCAAGTAAATGGCAATGGCATGCTGATGAGCAACCTTGGCGTTTTCAAAGAACCAAATGTCATACTTCAGGACATTATGCGTCCGGCGCTTGGAATAAGGCGCATCAACTTCAGCGATGAAACAGATATTGTTCTGTTCAACATTATGATAGTCGATAAACAACGGTTCTTCAGGTTGCACGTAGAAGTATTGACCTGCTGAATTAACCCAGTATTTTTCAGAAACTGCAGAGTTCTCTTCCTCTTTTGAAATGATCGAGTATTTCTGAAGTTTACCGGTTTTGATTGGCCAGTACTGTTCTTTATACTCTGGACCACCGTACCAGTGGTAAGATCCTATAAAATATAAAAAATAGGTAAATATATATAATATTAATAGCTTACTGGTGGCATATTTAGAAAGGACGTTAATCAACGTAAGTTGGATTCCCTACAATGAGCTTTGGCTTTGGGTGAAAAAAAAAAATATCGTGGTGAAACTGTCCAATACTGGCATGTCCTTTTCTAGTATCCGTGAGGATAGCTATTACTCCCAATTTGGTAATTCATTAACAAGCAACCCCAGATATGCTTGTATTCACAATTGCACTTGAGAGCCAGATCTCTGCAGGCTTGACATCAGGTGCAAATTTTGCTACTCCTAGGTTAATCTGACTTTTATGTTCTAGATATAGGACATAGATAGGATAAAGATAAGATAAGATGCTGTCGCTTAAGACAACTAGTTGTTTTCTAAATAATAAAACAATATCCATCAAACGAATCGATAAAAAGAGTTTGGTTCGATTCCTTGTTTTTTTTTACGTACCAAAATCAAAGCAGTCTTCAAAAACCCTGTCGCTAGGCCCGTCCCAAGTTACACTGACGCGGTAACCACCACTGGCTTCATCAAATGTCGAGTTAATTTCAAAGTCTACTTCGCTGTCATCAGTTGACACCTTGCGACCGATGTGTCCGTACAATTCGGGTGATCCAGAAACTAGACAGAAACATGAATTAGGGAGAGAATGTGACTTGTATCGGGATCTTACAAATCAAGAGATACATATAAATGCTTTGTTTTACATGCTACATGCAATGCTTTATTGTTATGAATGCTCATAATCCATATACTATACGAAGTTCCGTTGTATATAAGTAAGCTAAGTTTTTTACTTAGCGTTATATATACACATTTATGTCTATTACTGAACTACAGGCTCTTGCTCTGTACCTTTTTCTGCTATTGTTTATTTTATTGATCATGTTAACAATCGTCTTAATTATAAGCAAAAATAAAGATAACTGCTTTTGTGGTGCAGTGTCAGATACCCCATAACTTGAAAGCAGATGTTATTCATAGCACAGTATCCAATAATGTATCCATTATTTCAATGTAATTAATGAATTAGAATATTAATTCTTTTGTCGTTAATCCGTGATTCACATTGAAGATACCGGAGATAGCCGCTGTTATCGAAAAGTATGAACAAGAAAGCATCATATAACACCAATAGATATGATATAGAGAGCATTTCATGTTGCTCACAGTCACAACAACGAATATTTATTTACTTATCGTGTAATTACAAATTGCAATACGGTAAACAAGATATCACATTATTCATCAGCAGAATAACTGACAGCAGTTTATAGCAATGATTATTGTAAAGTAGCACAACATAATATGTATTCTCTTAGCTGTTAATACCATCTTCTATAATAAAAAGCCGCGGCTTCGATTCTCAAGTATTCCTAATACGATCCGATCGCACATATATAACGTCGCGTTCCTTCCAAATGTATCTCGAGCCTACGTTCGTCCCTCGGAGTGTAGCCCTCGAGTGGTTACTAGCGCGATATAGTAACTCACCTGCATTACCCACACACACAAAAAACTAAAAAAAATCTAAAAAGTTATCAGTAGCGCTATGTTGAAGGATACTAAAACATATCACAGAATTGAGGATATAAATTTTTTTTCTTGGAATTATCCGATTTGGCGGGAAATGCCTCTTATCTTTAAAAAAAAATTATTACTTTTATACATTTTTCCTATAATATTAAATTCCAGGAAAAAAATAGTGTGATGTATTGGGATATTGAAAAAAAAATCCTTACGTCCAGCAACGGTAATGGTCTACCTGCCATTTTGGTGCTTATCCATCAGCAGGTCTCGCTGAGCTGGACTCTTTTGGAATGCACACAGGGCCGCGGTCACACCTGGCACATCAACATGACAAAATCACTTTTTCAAGTAAAAACCACTTTAGACGCGTGAATCGGCATTTTTGGCAGGACAAAACCTCTGGTTTTGCGTTAGCAACATGCTAACAAAGCGTGACCGACCGTATGGTGGTTGCATCAGAACAACGACGAATATAGCGACCTGTATACATGTAATATAAATATTTTACAGCTGATCCGTAGGTCTGATTAATCAATATTTTTTATAGAAATGTATGTAATTTTTGCTCCGAGTACCGATAGATGTATACCAGTTAATCAAAATCAAAAATCAAAATACTCTTTATTCAGTTTAGACCCTGAAAAGGCACTTATGAACGTCAAAACGACCACCGGTTCGGCATACAATCCAGTCATCAAGAAGAACCGGCAAGAAACTCGATCTGGTTTATCTTTACATTATACATTTAAGAAAATATAATTACAACATTGAAAACATATGAGGTTACATTCGTTTTTGGTGGATGCACAGAGAGGCATCACTTCCAGACATCTCCATCATTCACACATTGATCCACCCTGTAATAGACTTTATGAATTAAGACTCGTTTGACATAACACTTAAGACTTATTATCTAGCAAGTCGGTAATGTGTTTTGGGACTTTGTTATAAAATCTAACACCATTACCTAAAAAATGATTACTGGTCTTAGTCAGCCTAAAATATGGAGTGACCAGTTTGCTATTATTTCTAGTATTTACATTATGTCAGTCTCTTACTAAATCCAGATTACCTAAATTTTTGCGGACGTGTATCAAATTCTCAAGAATATATTGGGAGGGCAGAGTTAATGT
>JACEII010000012.1:1169325-1309751 GCA_014332785.1 Antheraea mylitta | reverse complement strand
TTCAGACCATAATTAATTTAAAAATTTAAAAGAAAACACCGCTATTATTTTGTGTTTTCAATATCATATAGACTGCCTCGATGTTTTTTCCAGTTTTCGCATGGAAACACTGCTAATTCATTCTTTGATTTTAACAAGATCACTTTACCAAAAAATAAAACCTACTTCAAGAATAACTCTGAAAAACGTATCCTTAATCATAGTTAGGTATTTGCGTTTTTTACGGGATCTTGCAATGTCTTGTAGTAGATTTATTTATTCATAATCTTATTTTATTTGGCTCTATATTTTGTAATATCGGTCGCGTTGTACGTAATGTAGTTTCGTTATTGTGCACGAGTGGAGTGGATAGGAAATAATACCACGGAACATAGATTCTGACTTGCGACAAAAAATCGCTGGAAAGATTACCAAGGCGCCCATGATCTTGTTAATTCATTGAAGTGATCGTAAGCTATGTAGGCTGTGTTATGAAATGCAAGAGGTTAGTATGGGAGTCACTTTTTAAGAAAAGTAATGTCTATTTATTTCCTAGATAATCTTCTTCTTTCTTTGTCCATCCCTTTTCCCATTATTTAGGGTCGGGTCTCCTCACATGTTTGCGCCAAACTAATCTGTCTTGGGTTGTCGATTCTTGCAACTGGGCTTTCTTGAGGTCTTTTGCAATATTTGACCACCAAGTCGAAGGTGGGCGGCCTCTACCTCTTTTGCGTTCGGGTAGATTCAAAGCTAGTTGGACCACATGATATTCCTTATGAGGAGAAGATAAATTGGCTTTATTTCCTAGATAATATTGGAATTTAATATCATCACAATATTAAACGCCTACCATGTCACGATGACAATATTTGCGTATGACTTATTGTATGTTACAATAACCTACATTGTTAACAACGCTAAGGACATAAAAATATCATATTTCTGGAATCCAGCGGTTACAACGTCTGGTGTTTTGTACTGTATATAAATATTAATGTAATAAACATGATTGAACTGAAAGAAAATAAATAATAAATACGAAATAATGGAAAAAAAAAATACATTTCCTTGTAAAAGTTCTATTTATCAATTGTTTATGGTATTTATTGGTTCTTTTGTTGATAATCTATAAGACCATGAGGAGCAGCAGTATATTTAAATCGCAATATCATTGAAAAAAATACGTATATTTTTTTAATTAAGTGATATAAATTTGACTTAGAACATTATTTAAATAAATTAAACAGATAGATAAAGTTAGTATACTATCAGAAAGTCCGAGTTTCGTCCTAATTAACTCACCCACCAAAAAGATGAGTCACTTCATCTCAGATCAAAGTGATGTACTATAGATGAGTGTCCAGTATACCAATTTATTTATTTAGATTATTTATCTATACTTATCTCTTCTCCTCTCTGGCTTAAGATTCGATAGAGATCATCTCAAATACCGCCTGGAGATTATAAAGGTTGATTTTTTTGTTACTATATGTTGAATAATTTAAACAAAGATTTACGCTGCTCACATTGACAATCATATTTTAGGCCCAGAAATAGCTGTTTAATCTTTCATGACGTACATCAACTTTAATAAAAACAAAATAACTTACCCTAATTAGCAAAATTAAGACAGTTTGATACAAATGTGAAACAAAAACAATCAAGAATACTAACAGGTAATGATAATTGGTAATAATTTAAGTATAAAATGCAAAATCATACGTAATGTATGACTTATAATATAGGAAAATAGGTGTGGTGTATTGAAGTTTTAAAATGAATACCGAATCGTATAGTTAAAAGGTAATGAAAACGAAACGGTAGAGGGAAACAGGGATGAACATATATTACCTTTTGTTTTATTGATATTTATATCAATAAAGTCTAAAATAAACCTAGAAATTGATGACTCTACCTCAATAAAATGTCGTCTAAGTATGAAATTTTCATCTGCAAATATCTTTTAAACGGGGACGGCCGGGGTCAAGGTCAAGGTCCCTAAGACTTCGTTACGACCCCGGTAATGACAAGTATAAGTTCCAGTGTTACAACTTGAAACACAAAAAAGTTATGAAGAAAAGAATGTCTATTTTCATACATTTGAAATATACAAGTCGATATTATATGGTAAAAATAAAATTTGAAATTGCTAAATAATTCAGTGATATGCCAATTTTGATAAAACTGTATACACTCAAAACTATCAAATAATACATTTCATTTTTCAAAAATCCTATGAAAGTGAAGCTCCAATTACTTCCATTGTGAGTCGGTTTACCCGTGCCCATAGACGTTTCACATCAGATGTATGGAAGGCAGAGGTATAAGGAGAATTATCTAATAAACATGTTGAAAAAGTGTCCAGACTTAAGTACTAAATAATAATCCCAAGACTCTTCAAAATGGCGCTAGCAAGCAAAGGTTGTGAGTAGTCCGCAATAATCTTGTAAATATAACCTAAAATAACTGATGTAAGAAAATTTGGAGCGTGATAGCATTTCTGTTTACATTAAATTAAAGTAACAATAATGAAAACTGTTGCTACTGTAGCGTCACACTAATTTAACGCAATCTGAGGAACAATTTATCACACACAGAGATGGTTCTCCTTGCTTCTAGACTCCACACGAAAAAGGAGGTTATTATTAGATTGTGTATAGGATAATGTATGGTGATTATTAAATTACAATACTCTAGAGTTTTTGGCGGGATTTTAGTCTGTCATGTAGTGGATTTTATATTTTATTCATAATTTTGTATTATTTGACTCTACATTTTGTCAATTTGGTGGTGTTTTACGTTATATAGTTAGTTCATTGTGTATAACTGAAGTGAATGGAAAATAAAAATTAACAAGGGACTATAACAAGAGCGCCACCATCTTGTTGGAGCATTGAAATAAAATTATTAACTACACGACAATGGCAGTAATAATTTGAAGGCTTGCCAAAAAAAAAAAGGAAACGCCCACCATTGAGACATGAATATGAAATTTGAATATCATGTTTAAGTCAGATAATCGATAATTTGTGTCAGCAAATTTGTAGGTTCGTAATTTTTGCCCTCACAAACAACTTGACTGATTTTTATGACTTTTTTGTATTCAAGTGGCTACTTCTTCACGATATTTAAATTAGGTGTAGTTGGGTATTTTTATCGAAACCTAGGTTTATTAAAATTTTGATGTTAACTTTTTGCTTTTAGATTTTTTCTAAAAATATGCCGGGTGTAGACTAATCTACATTATACAATATAGTATCTTAGAATATTTTCATAAAGTAATAATTAATTAAAGAAATAACAAAGCGGATCAGATTATATGAAGTTTTAACAAAAAAAACTTACGTGTCAGCGCCACCAAAAAACGCTCGCCGACCGCTGCCGGGGTCGGCTCGTGCTGTCTTTGTTTCGCAAGTCTAACATAACCTAACCGGATTAAGATGGAATATTGAATTTAATTGAAAAATAAATGGTCTACTTATTAGTATATACGGCAAGATGTGAACCACATGGCCCCGAACGAATTAGGTTTCGATTGTCTGCACTTGACTATCATCAGTTGTGATGGCGTTGCTATGTAATTTGTTTAGGGTCATGTGATTGATATCGTTCGTCTCATTTTAGTTAGGTTAGGTTTGACTTGACAATTAGTGGACGATCTAAGCGCGTAACAGGGCGTCGGAGTTTGCTTCTGTCACCTCGGTTCCCTGGTTTACACACATGCGCCAAACGGCAGTGGAGTTTTAGCCAATAGGAGTCTGGCATAGCCCTCTCGCTGTCCCCTGACACTGAGAGGGTATTCCATGCAGGATTTCTCCACTATAAAAAAAGGTTAGAATTGACAAAGATAGCGCAGATCAAAATTTCATTTAAGCATTTCCTAGGTTTAGTAGATTCCAAACCTAGCAACTGAGTCATATCTTTCGGCTAAGAAAAACATAGCACGGTCGTGGTATTTTTTTTTAAAACGCCTCCCCATCTCGAGTTGGAATTTTATTGCGGAGCACTTGTCGGCGTGTTCTAGGTTTGGCGACCCGATTAGGTCTCCCAACCCGATTAGGCCTCCCACGGCAGCGGCTCAAGCCTAGGTTCGATCCCTCGGTAGGGAGCCCTTGAGTGCGTTGCTTGCGCGATACGGTGACACACAAATATACATCACTGCTACAATACTACTCGATCACCCCCACACACGTGCACGCCTACACGCTTACACATGAAAGTGAAAGGGTTTAATTTTTTTCCCTTATCGAACTGAAAAACTGTCAATTTTCCAATAATAAATGTATGGAGGAGTTGTTGAGGCGTATATGCTTGGTACATATATACGTTTCAACAACTCATACTTATATGAATAGTTAGCTAGGTTAGCTAAGATATGTCGCGATTTTGCATGCAACAGGCAACAGCCAAGCCGAGGTGTGACGTGCACCCTTGAGCTGGTTGCCGATATAAAATCGGCTGAGTACCTTAAGCGCTCGCCTTAGTAGTCCGATGAAGCTGTTAAGACCTTCCTAGGTCAATAGCGTAGTAAGTTAGAGAAAAAAAAATCTAGGTTTGGCGTGTTACCATCTTAGAGCAAATCGTCATTTGACATTTTTATTTTTTTTTTTCTATTATTCTTTATATATTTTCTACTAGCTGACCTGTGCAACTTCGTCTGCACCAAATTGGTTATCACTGGTTTCCATTGTATTTTTAAACACGAAAATATTGAATAAAACTGATACCCGATTACAGCCACAACTACCGTTTCCAATTGTGAATCCAAACTATCCAGGGATTCACTGAAACATATACCCAGATTACATGTAATTTTTTTTTAATAAGCCTAGTACCCGTTCGTAGCACCATCAAACACTCCGTTGTTTGTAGTCCGGTGAAGCTGTTAAGACCTTGCTCGGTCAATAGCGTAGTCATTTCGAAGAAAAAAAACATCTACCAGGATCAATTAAGATAAAAACTAACCTACATAAAACTAAATAAACATCTCTACCACTTACTTTATCATAACTATCTGCGACTTGTATTAAAATCTTTTTATACTCCATTGTATTAAAGAAAAATATATGAACACCGTATCGAAGCGTCAAACATCGCGCCGAAGCGTCGTCAACTGTCACTTGCTTGAAACTATTGTCTAAGAGTTATAAACTGTTTCGAAAACGTATTTTAAATATATTTCCAATTTATTTTTATAAATAATCTCTGTACCACTCACAACATAGTACCTATAACCTTTTGGTAATTTATCCATGTTGATATGTTTCTATTATAGATTATTCTAAATTGTTACACTAAATATTTGGCATTAAATTTATATCGTGTATTTGTCACACTTGATTTTGGCGAAAATACCTACATAGGTAGAGGCCATACCGGAAAGAATCAATTAAGCCAGTTTTATATATTATATTCAGCCGAACAACGGGCTACGTGGCTGCCGCTAAGAGTTGCGTTTATTTGTGTATATCGTACCTTTACAGACAAAAATATTGATTTTTTTTTAAATTTAGGATGTATTTTTTCACTAACTTTGAAACGTTATTAAAATGGAATTATTATTGAAAGACATTTATGGTATTGCCAATAATGTGCTTGATGCTATTTTTTTGAAATAAAAATAAAAGTAATCTTAACCCATGCTAGAATAGCAGTAATTTTATTATTATTATATTTAGATATAAATAAGTACAAATTTCATCTTTCACACAAAGTCAGTTATTAACTCAAAATTACATCGATTTATTGCTATAAAAATAATATGTGTATAGAATATAGCTATAGGTATAGTTTGGTGCAGTACTACTGGCTGCACGATAAAGATAGCGATAATTGTGGCAGCGTATGTTATCGACGCATTTTTTTTTCGAAATGTATACGCTGTTGACCTGGAAACGTCGTTACAGCTTCATCAAACTATTGAGGCGAGCGTTGAAAGCACTCAACCGACTTGGGATGTTTGGGCGACCAACTCAAGTGTGCACGGCACACCTCGGCTTGGGCTGTTGCCTGTTTTGTGCAAAAATCGCGACCTATCTGAGCTAACTTAAGCGAAGCTATATAGATATACGTATATAAGTTATTGAAACATGCATGTGTACCGGGCATGTGTGCCTCAACAACTCCTGTATGTATATTGTATCGGAGAAAATTCTCTTAACTATGGGGTCCTGGGGTTTACACCCGATTCAATTACGCAAAATATATATCACCTTAATTAGGAGTAGAATGGATTATGCCTGTTTCATGTATGGTAGTAGTGCTAAGATACATATGTCTAAACTTGATAAAGTTCAAAATCAGGCACTAAGAATAATCGGCAGTTTTATTAAATCTACTCCAATACATGTTATGGAGAGTGAACTGTGTGTACCACCGTTGGTACTGAGGAGACAGTTCTTAGCATTTAAATACAAGCTTAAATGTAATGCGTTATCCAACAACATTATAAACATCTTATTATTTAAGTTGCATTCTCTTTCCTCTTTAAGTTATTGGCAACATAAAAAACTACCCATACTTGCAGATACTTATAATAAAATGGAAAATGATGTTATGGCCTCCACTCCCCGATTAGAAATATTCTCGTTAAAAATTTGGACTAGTTATATAAATGTAAATAGTGTAATGTCATCACAATTAGACAGTATCACCAAAAAGAAGCAATTACATGAAAATGTTAATTTAAAACGTAAAATTGAAAATGAACTACAGAGAAAATATAGTGGATTTAATTTTATATATACGGACGGCGCTAAAAATAGTAACGGCAAAGGCGCAGCGTTTTATGATCCAGTTAGATATAATAGTACGTATAACAACTGTTTTAAAATCGTAGGTGATATTTGTATAATGTCGGTGGAGCTCGTTGCAATCTCAGAGGCAATAGCTTACGCGGTAAATATGCAATACAAAAAAGTAGTCATATGCACCGACAGTAAAAGTGCTTTGCAACATATTGCTCGCTGCGCCTCTGGTTTCAGAGGTGTACCGATAGCATATATTATATTGCAACAAATTCTGAATATTCACAATAGCGGAATAGAATTAAGATTGCAGTGGGTTCCGTCGCATTGTAGTATAGAGGGCAACGAAAAGGCTGACCAATTGGCTAAAATAAGTGTAGTTTGCGGCAAAGAAATCGAAATTGCTCCAAATTTCTCAGAACTCATCGAGAAATATAAAGTTCAATGCTTCCAGATGTGGAAGTCATCATTTGAGCGTTCATCCACAACGAAAGGAATTTGGTACAGATCAATTCAAAGTGAGCCTTGTCGTTACCCTTGGTTTGCAAATAATAAGTATTCTAGAGAGAATATTGTCAACGCCTTTAGGGTAAGATCCGGACACATTCCATTCAACAAATACAAATATTTAATTAGAAAATCTCCTACACCAAACTGTGATGTGTGTGGGATAGTAGAAGATGTGCATCATGTACTAACAGAATGTAGTCGGTTTCAAGTGAGTAGGCAGTTACTGATGTCGACTTTCAATTTGGATCTACAAAATATAGGAATGTTTCATGGGTTATTATCCAAACCTAATAGTATTGAAGCACTGTACCTATTTAAGATGTTGAGTCGTAATTAATGGCGCTATATTATTTTATATTAGCTGTAATAATGTGTTTATTTAAGATTTTGAGCCTGTAAATCAAGTTAAGGGTACCATGGGGCTGATATAGCCACAAAAGCCCCTAAATAAATAATAATAAAAAAAAAATATATAAGATAGGATAGAATGGAGAAAAATAAGGTTAGTACTCTTTGTCGTCTATTTCTCTGAAAAAGAAAAACAGCGTGTAACCGTGTAGGCGTGCACGTGTGTATAGGTGATGTGTGTGATGTTGTAGCATTGATATAAAGTTTTGTGGCACTGTATCGCGTGAGCAGAGTACTCAAGGGCTCCCCGCCGAGGTAACGGACTTAGGTTTCAGCCGTTGTCGAGCGGGGCCTAATCTGGTGTGCGGGAGCGAAATTTATCCCCAGACCACGGCGGTATGATCTGTGGTTATGCGGGTGTGGACGTGAACACGCTTTGTTTGAAGAGATAGGCTGGTACTGATCTTTCGCTGACGTGATTGAATCAGGAGGGTCGGTAAAAATGTGTCGCGGTCGTCTTCTATACTGCGCAGCGTTGGGTACGGGTTCATAGTTCGCGGCGGATACCACTAAAGGGCTGGGATGATTCGCGGTTTATTCGAAATAACTACGTGTGAGTGATTTTATATACGCCCAGACAGAAGGCATCTCCAGGTCCCCATGGAGATACTTATTCCGGACGTATCATGGGGCACTGGTGATTTTACGTAGGGCTCGGTTCTGGAGAACCTGCAACTTTTGAATACGATTTTGCGCATGTGCAAAGACCGAACAACTGTACGTCATAATCGGACGGATGCAAGTTTTATATATAGTGAGTTTATGTCTGGGGGACATTTTACTCTTATGACAAACCAAACGATAGAGACGACCCAAGACCATAACGGCTTTGTTTCGCACTCTATATGTGTGTGAATAGAAATTTAAGTGTTTATCTAAAGTGACGCCGAGATATTTCACCTCGCCGGCCCAAGGTATTTCGGTTTCGTATAGCCTGATAATCGACGCATATATTTAAGATGGCGTCAATCCCAAATCATACATTTACGTTTATCGTTGTTTCATTGTATATGGTGAAATCTTAATATCAATAATGTTTAATAAAATGAAATTTGTTCTTTGCTAAAAAAATAATTGGTTTGAAATTTATCATTTTTATTTATTAAATATATCAGCGGGTATATATATGATTGTTTATAGAAAAATGTGTCTGACTGTGATAAATTCATGCTTTTAATTGTGTTTAAAAGTTACTGAAAAAAAAAATGTTCCTAAACCTTCATAAATCAAAATTAATTAAATCAAAATGCGCATCAAAAATACAACGTTAACCGGCTACCAAGTGTCCTTTTGGGCTAATACCAACCTCTCAAAGAAAACCGACGTGAAATAACAGTGCTTGCATCGTAGTGTTTCGTTTGGTCAGTAAGAGCGCCGGAGGCTCACCTCTCGTCTCCTTTTCTCCTTAGCCTTCCCTTGCCCTCCTCCAATATACAGGTTGGCAACGCATTTACGACACCGCGGTGTTGCTAGTGTCTATAAAGGGTGGTAGTCACTTAACATCACGTGACTCACCTATTCGTTTGCCTCCTATGATACAAAAAAATATATATTGATATATTAAAGAACCAGGTATTCTAAAATTCTTGTTCTTTCAACGTTGCCGGCTCTTGTACTAAGGTGTCGCAAAAAAGTCTAGTTACGTTAACTACAAATTTTTGTTTTTCGTTATCTTGGAGAACCCCTTGCGTTTTATGGGACAAAAAGTATCCTGGATGTAGCCTTGTAATATCAGTTATTACTGTGTTAAGTTTCGTTAAAATTGGTTCAGTACTTTCAGAGTAATACGGGTTTACATTCTAGACTTTAATCCTTTGTCCTGGAGAACCCTTTGCGTTTTATGGGACAAAAAGTATATTTGATGTAATCTCGTAGTATTAGTTATCACTATGTCAAGTTTCGTCAAGATTGGTTCAGTAGTTTCAGAGTGATGCGTGATCATAGGGACAGACAGACAGACAGACAAAAATTGTAAAAAGATTATTTTTAGCTTCTATATCGATAACATAGTCTACCCTAATTAAAATTTTCAAAAAATATTTAATGTACAGATTTCGACTTGTTACAGTTTTATTATAGTATAGATTATTCTTTTACTCTCTATAAACTTCTTGTCTTCACAAAGAGAACATTTGAAATTGGCAATATAAACGGAGAGAGAGGTGATCATAATTTGATACGAATCTGTACTCACTTCTTTGACGTGTTGCATGAGCATAATATTATATCACCAAGATTTCATTAATCCTAATATAGATACAAGTCAGAGAGAGAGATTCGTGGTGTGGTATTTTCAAAATGATTTAGATGTAGGTATAAGAGTCGTTGTAATCAAAGTCTGTTGAATGTCTTAAGATTAGCAATCACATGCTTGACAAAATTATCGAACTATTTGAATGCAGACTCCTTCTCCGTCAAGCCCAAAAGATCGACTGGACATTTACGGAGATTATCACAAAGCATTGTGTGTCCTGGTTTCTTCATGCTAAACCTGGAGCAATCTTGAAGAAAGTGTTCAAAGTTTTTGATTTTTTTTTTAATTTTTTCATCTAACATCGGACGAAATTATGGTTACGCTAAAAAAGGGAAAAAGAGTACGCTACACGCTGTAGTTCAAAATTCAATAGAGCGGTTATGTTATTGTAATGTAATCACTAAATATCATAAAATATATCCTCTGATAAGTATGTGTGTGTCTGTTCGCGATAAACTCAAAAATTACTGAACGGATTTGCATACAACTTACACCAGTTGTTAAAGTGATTCACGAGGAAGGGTTAGGTATATAATTTGTCAAGGTTTTTTCATATCAGAGTGGGACAACGTTTGCCGGACCCGCTAGTCTAAAATATAAAAACCTCGTGTCACGGTGTTTGTGTTCGTACTTGTTTGTGGTCGAACTCCTACAAAATGACTGGATCGATTCTCATTAAATTTTAAATGTATTTGGTAGTTATCAGAACAGGTCTTAAAGTATAATTTTGTACCTCTAAGTGATTACAGTGTCAATATCTATTTTTTTACTTTATTATAGAATTTTCTCTTTTTGTATTTTTTATTTGCCATCAAAAAACATTCCCACATCAAATTACCCCAAATTTTCACATTCCTAACCTCTCATCTTTTATTCGTGATTTTAGTATTTTTGTATGAACAATATCCAAATGGTTCAACGGTCGTTAATATTTCAAACATAATAAAATTATTGATGTTGCTAAATGATAGATGGCGTTACGTCCGCCTCAACAAATTTTCTTCCAGTCTTTCACTAAACGAATTAGGTATGTGTTTGAGTGAATCGCTGAATTGTATTTCACGATTGGAAATGGTGTGAGGCGTTGTAATCGGATTCTAGATTTTCTAAGACTTTCCAAGTTTCGAAATACAACTGAAACCGGTAGGTAACCGACTTCATGGAAATGAAGTTGCGCGAGTTAGCTAGTAATGAATAAAGCAGAAAATCGTTATCCTACGCCCTGCATTTCCTTCTGAAAAGAATTTGAGCATCTCACGTACTTGTTGTTATCTATTGATAAGATACATCAGCCAGCAGTCACTGTCGAGTATTTTGTTTGTCACAAGATAGGCACTTGTGATTAAAAAAACCCTGTCGTGTATAATATATGCACTTAAACTGTACTAAAATCTTTTTTTTTTCTCGAACTCACTACGCTATTGGCCTTATTTAGGGCCTTCACAGCTTCACCGGACTACTAAAGCGAACGCTTAAGGCACTCAGCCGATTTTATTTTTTGGTAACTAGCTCAAGGGTGCTCGGCAGACCTCGGCTTGGCCGTTACCTAGAAAAACCCGATTTTACCTAGCTAAACTATGCTAAGCTATACATGTATCCATTTTTGGATCATACAATTAAAAATTGCATTACATGTAATTCGGAAAGAGAAAAACTAAACCTACTCGATTCAGTTCGATAAGGGAAAAAAAGTAAAACCTTCCACCAGATGCGTAAGTTGCATGTCTGAATATCTGAATATGTGTATAATCGATCTGGTGTGTACTGTATCGCGATAACAACATCTCTGTGGCCACCCGGGTGGCCTCGAGCAAAGATGCTGCCAAGATAACGCGACAAAAAGTGTGCGGTTATAAAAAACGAGAGCTCTCTGCCTGTGACGCACGAGACATGGAAGTCGCGGTGTGGCCGGCCACATGAAAATGAAAAAAGATCGAATTTACAGGTTTAAACGAACGGCACCGGCGCCGGTATCTAGAAATAGAACAACGATATTGTTAGACGATTTTAGGGGAAGATAGAGTAAACGCGCGTTTACTCTATCTAAAGTTTACTCTATCTTGTATTGAGAAAATTATTATTATTTCGAGACGGCGGCGGATAGAGGCCGCGATGGCGGGAAATTTCGAGATCGCGCAAATGGGGCCCTGTTTCGGGTCGTTCACGACCTCGTTGTACGCGGAGATCTCCGAGATCTTGTGGAAGATTAAGAGCTGGGCTGACCAGTCCATGCCGGATCTCAAAAATTACTGAACGGATTTTTATGCGGATTTCACCAGTAGATAAAGTGATTAATGAGGAATATTAAGTTATATAATTTGTCAAGATTTTTTTTTATCAGTGCGGGACAACGTGCGCCGGGCCCACTAGTAAATGTATATAAAAAAAATTTCTTTGTTGCCGTACCAAGTTAGTTAATTATGTGTTTAAGCCACTTGTAGTCTACCTATTTTTACTTCATACTTATGTAACGATAACTAAATATATTATATATTATACCACTAACGATAAAATAACAAGTCACATAAAGCAAAATTCTGTAATAACAAAAACTATTTAATAATTAGATCTTGCCAAAACCTGTACAAACATTAATTTTTGTATGTATTGCTACTAATAAAAATAGTAAACGTTTTGTTTATAAATATATCTATGTAAATGTACTTGCAATTGCAATTAATATTGCAATTGCAATTAATATTATAATTGCAATTAATAATTCTTAAAATTTCTCTCATACTTTTATTGATATAAAGATAATGTGTGTTTTTTTATAACTTCACATAGTATTACGTACTTTTTATGTATCTGTTGTCATTATAATGTCAATTTCCTTTTTACGGATAGTACTCTGTGAACGTCAAAGAGTATAGTGAGTATTAGACATGGGTAACTCAGTAAAAATCCTTGCGCTAACTCAGTAACTCAGGCGCAGTGAACTGCGCCGGCTCATTGCGCTAACTCAAAATTGCGCCATGACGAAATAACAATAAAATGAAAACAAGCCGAATAAGCAACGCAATCCGCGCCATCTGCACGCCGTCTTCACAGGTACTTAGCACAAACTGCGTTGGCTCATTGTTCGCTTATCTAGTGAGTATAAAGTAAATTTTCAAAAAAAAGTATTAACCGACTTCAATATTGATCAGAGTCATAAAAATAAGGCATTAAAACCGGAAAATAAATAGTTTATCAAATTAACCAAATTTAATGAAACATATGAATATGTGTGCTACCAAGAGATGCATTGGAAGTCGGTGCCTTTGTACCTAGATGTAGATGATATGATTTTCGGTTGGCACTTTTTTTTGAAAATTTACTTTATTTTTCCATTTTTAGTGTACATAATAATTTTTTTTCTAAAACATGCGGGTCACCTGATGGTAAGTGATCACCATCGCCCATGGATACCTGCAACACGAGAGGAATCACAGATGCGTTGCCGGCCCTTAAGAAAGGAGTAGGCTTGTTTTTTGAAAGTTGTGTTACTTTGTCACGGATTCCATAATCAGAACCTAACCAAACTGTCATCAAACTACCCTTGAAGAACATCCTTTACAATAAAAAAGGAATCATCGAAATCGGTTGGCATGATATTGAGTTATTCGTCTATTTGTCGTATACACACCAAATGCAAATTTAACATTTATACGGTTTTGCACTGGATGCCGTTGACAAAACTGGACCAAAAAAATGGGACCACACGGGAAGCACTAGCTTTCAAATAAAAAAAGAATCATCAAAATCGGTTCAGCCAGTCCAAAGTTTTGAGGTAACAAACATAAAAAAAAAAAACATACAGACGAATTGATAACCTCCTCCTTTTTTTGAAGTCGGTTAAAAAGAATGAATATTATCGGTGATGATTGACTGTGTTCATTTAGATATTGTGTGTATGGCATACCCATAAATGATGTATTTCAATGAATTTTTGCGTTTGTTACTTCACTTCACTTTAAAACACAAAATAACAACACTTTTGTACAGTAAACACAATAACAAATTAAAATAAATCAACCTTGTTTTTCTTTCAACTAGTCCCCACAGAATCTTTTATAGTGCATTCGTTTTGATTTCCGAACGTAAACATATTCTTTTTTTTTCAAACTGACTACACTATTGGCCTGATAGGTCTTCACAGCTTTACCGTACTAATCATATTCCATCATTTGATTTACACACAGTTGTCAACTCGGACCCTGTCAAAATAAAATATTATGTCCAAACACTTCATGGATTCCATGCCATGCCATGGTATCTCTGGGAACGAACCAGTGGATTCTTGCGCAAAGAATGCAGTCCAATCTGGTTCCTTGAATTATTATAGACAATATACAAAATATCGATGTTCTCTAGCTAAATCTAAATTATTAGAAGTATTGCAATATTTCCAGAAAATATAAGGACAAATTTTACGATTCTATCCAAAATAAAGTTAAAACCCATGATTTTTTAAGTGCCCATCTCAAAGTAAGGCCGTTAGTTCCTTGATCTGTTGTCTTTGTCTAGGTCATACTTGTACACCAGTGCATTTGTTAAAAATATTAAATTTGTTAAAAATTAGGGACCATTCTTCATGCGAATAGGGCCTAGGCGACGATTCTCCAGATCATGTTCGAGAAACAGATTATTTCTTTTTGATTTCTTCCTTCCTTATATTCTCCGTCCTACTAACCTTACGTGTCTTTAGTGAACCCTTTTATCTTACATGTCTTGTCATTATTTATTAAAATTTTAATCAGATTGTCTATTTTTTAATCGATATGTATTTCAAGTTGGCTATTTGTATATTTATGAGAAACAGACAATAACTTGGTCTGAACACAAATTAAATATCTTTGTTTTCGAATTTCATTCAACCTCCCTCGTTTATGAGACACTATTTGCCACAGCAGCGCTCATTCTGTGTCTACATGACATAGGTGGAATTGTGTATTATTTACACACGGTGCCATACATTAAAGATCGAGAAGAAAAATTATATTCAAATCTTGAAGATAAAGATTCTTTACATTTCACTGAGTCGTTGTTTATAAAAATTATATTTGAATTTCGCGGCCCTGCGCTGTGCGCCAACTCATTTTGAAAAAGTGAGTTGACACATCCAGCGCAGTGAACTGAGTTGGCGCAGTTGCGCGGCGCAGCGCAGTGTTACACATCTCTAGTGAGTATTATAGGAAGTGAACGTCAATGTCACTGTCGTGAGGTAGGTACCGTACCTACTGAGAAAAAAACAAAAGCGACATATTTCAACGATGGCAGATCCTAGAATTCGTCAAATAAAAATAAAAACCGGTGTTGTAAAACGTATTGCTAAGGAAAAAATCGTTTACGAAAAGGAGGCTGAGCTACAGAAAAAAAGAATACAGAAGATAAAAGACGAGGGGCAAGACGAACATAATATTAGGAAGCAAGAAGAGGTGCTCCAGGAATCACTGATGATGGTCCCGGACTGCCAGAGGAGGTAAATTACCACCCAGCAAGATAATTATGGTTCTTAATTTTATAATTTTGTACTAAACTGTTTAGTTTTTGTGTAAATTGTATGGTATATATGGCGAGAAATCACAGGTGTGTTTGAGGTTATGTTCTGTGTATCTATTCTTGGGGTCTTTGTTTGAAGATGAGTCAACTCGATAAAGCGTAGTGTTTCTTTATAATTGAATGAATAAATGTATATTTTTTAGCCTAAGATACTATTGTCAGAATAACTGCAAATAGAGCTAATTTTTTTACATATGTACTTCCTACCTTACGATTTCCATTTTTTAGCTGGGTTTAGCTAGACCGCTGTAATTTTAGCCAATTGGTATTTAATACGAATTTAATGTAACAACTTGTTTTTTTAGAATTTGTATACTATTACTGATTACAATAAGTCTGTTGACAAAAAAAAATGTGAAGAATGCAGCTATTTGTATTCTGTGATTATATGAAGATCTGTAGGGTTAAAGAGATGTAGTGCATCTGTATATCTGGCTACTTCGTTAGAGTCATGTAACAATAGAAAAAAGTTTATCAATATTGTTATTACTGTATGTAATCAATATCAATACGCAAGAAAAGTAAATAGAGGAAAATTGTTAGAAATAGCAACAACATTTACCTGAATTTAAATCAAAAGGTTCTGGATGCAAATTTAATTAGAATACATTGGCTTTGATTCTTTCAATTACTTAAAACAATCATTAATAATTTAGCTATTTAAGTCATTGAAAAACTATCAAGAAAATGTAAAGGTCAGGGTTACTATATATTAATTTTTTTGTGTATTTTAAGGGCAAAAACATGCATTGTATTATAATAATCTATCTTTGTCACTAGCCTGAAAATATACTACTGTAGACGCTTTTTCAAATTAAAAAATACTTGATTCAAATTCAAAGGCATTAATGAATGTCAAAACTTCCACCAGTTCAGATAACAATCCAGTTATGAGAAGAATTAGAACTCTATTTGGTCTATATTTTTTATTATACATAACACAATATATTGTAACGAATATGCATAGTTACAGAGACAGACAGTTACATTCGTTTTTGGGTGATCTGTATAGAGGGTTGTCATTTCCAGACATCACCATCCTTCACATATTTGTAGGAAAGTATAGACTTTATGACTATGCCTTTGATTGCATATTTAAATGAATTGATATTTTGTTTTCCTTCCTCTTCATTATGAATTTAGTGAATGCACACAAATTCAACAACAAGTTTTAGTTATTTCAACAACCAGATTAGGTACATTCTTTTTTCTTTTATTTCAGATTAGCAAAAGCATTCACAGATCTCAAGAACACATTAGAATCGGAACCAGACCTTAAAGACCAAGAAGACTTTATTGCAGCGGAACAAGCGCTGAAAGAAGCAGAATCTGAGCTGCCTGTATTATCTCAAGTTTCATAAAAATTATCAAGATAAAATCACATATTTTGCTATTATTTTCTTATATAATAATAAACTAATCATGAATAATTTTAACTATAATTATGGGCCTGGAAATAATTTCACATTCCATCCAACAAATATACCGCCACCACCACCTCCCCCAAGGTTTTTTATACCATCAAACCCCATTTTTTCTCAAGAAGTCAAGGACAAAGAGTTCATCCAAACATTTGAAAGTAGAATTCCACCAAATCAAGAGCCACCTACAAAGAGAAAGATTTCAATTTCTCAAGTATTTCACCAACTCAAAAGCATTGTAATCGAAATTAAACAATTGAAAGACAAAAATGAGATATTAAAACAGGATTTATCTTCTATATCTGATGAAGAGTGGAAATCAAGGCTTGAAGCAGTTGAGAAGAATAAACTTCAAATTAACAAATTGTTTGCAGAATTGAATGATATAAATTTGAATGAGCTAAAGCGTCTTTTAAATAAGCGAGCAATAAAGAGATCACGTTTGAGAAGAGTTAAGATTGAAAAGAAACTGGAGAAAGAGAGAAAGTTAAAAGAAATGCAAGAGAGATCAAGAAAAATTGATGAAAATTTACAGAAGATAAAAGATGAAGTACTTAGGGCTAAACAGGTATGAAGAGTGACTTAATTATCAAGTTATTACTTATCTTTTGAAAGATGAGAATGACTTTAACTTATCTTTAATACAATTATTCATTAGGGGCCATGAGTACGAATATTTATACCTTGTGTTATATAACATGAGTGGTGTTTGTCAATGTTGATAACTTTAATTGTTTAGTAACTGGTTATATACCCTTGTAGAGATAGTTACTTAAAAAAAATTTACAGTAGCCATTATAGGATATTTTGGGCCAACTTTAAACCTTGACTATCTAATTTAAGTTTTGACTTAGTGAAAAACAGAACTTTTTGGTGATCCTTTAATTTCCTACTAGAATATGTATTGATGTTTATAAACACATTAATTTGTTGGACAGTTACAAGATTATTAAAAGACATTGTCATATATATCACATATATCAGGTTATATTTCATCACTTGCCTAATTAGTAAGATATATTGGAGTGTTCCTGGCTAAAAATATATAGAAAAAAAATTTGCCTGTAATACATAAACATTCCTCAAGGTTTCGAGTTTATGATAGAGAGATAGAGAAAATATTATAGTGGACGCTACTTTGCACTTCCGCTAAAGTAGCGTCCACTATAATATTTAATTATGGATTTCCGCAAAGTAACGCCTTCTTCAATTAACTAGAGAGATAGAGAGTTTAGTCTTTACCATTAAGCTGGTGAATATACGTCATGATTTGCAAAATATGTTACTATATATTGAAGTATCACCTGTAACCACAAGTTAGAATTCCATTGACGTTACCTTCAGTTAACAGGCCCAATTATTACTAACTAGCTGTGCCCGTGTGGAACTTAATGCAAAAAACCGTCATTCGTTTACTGTGCCTTAATAATAATGTCGAAACAAATACTAATAAACAACAAAGAGAACATTAGTTAAAATTTGTTCTAAAATGTTAAAGGTATGGAAACGATACTTTTAAACGTAAGAAAATCAACATTTAGGTTCAATGAACAACAATAAAGGGGCGATTTTCAAGGTTAATTATTACGTAACTACTTATCGTCGTAACACCACACGGTCGAATAAAGGGAAATGAGGGCTCGGATTGATTGCTTTTTTTATTACTACACCCTTCGTTTTTGCGTAAATTACTTGATATTTAGTATATAGCAGTTTTGCTTTCCTCGAGGTAGTTCAAATATGAAGCATCTATTTTTTAACTGATGTAGAACAAGAATCGACTGATGATTATCTTGTATAAATTATTACTGACGACTAACCAGTCACGCTGTATAATATCTGTTTTTGAAAAAAGATTGATTTGCATTTGCTTACCTACTCTTCCCTCGTACTTATACTGAATTCGAGCCATTATTCAAATTACAATAACTTTTTATAGAGTAAAATGATCTTAAGGAAAAGAGAACTAATTGTTAAAAGATAACCTTAATAATTTTGTTGGTAAGATTTTATTATGAACATATTACTTTAGCAGTGCATGTGTTCAAACAAACAGAAAGATGGACATACATTTCTAAATGTAATTATAATGTATTTTCTTACTTATTTCAAGACACTTGCAACAATTATTTCTCACAAAAATTTAAAAAGTACAGACAAATTTACATTTTTATTATATGTGTAGATATAGAAGGTTTTACATATATAAGGTATATACTTACTAACCTAGATGTTTAGAAATTTACTAACCCCAAGGGTGTATTGTCTTTTTGTTACATGTTGCACATAAATGGTGGTGGTTAAAATCAACTTCTTATCTTTTGTTGTTAAATTATTATTAATTAGTAGTTAATTACCATTATAGTTCAAAATGTACATGACACTGGCAGAATTGTGGATTTTTCCACAGAGGCCAAATACTAAATAAAAAAAAAAAAAGATATAGAAGGTTGGTCCCATTGAGTTTTATGCTCTACCAAATATCTTTGTATATCAACAGATTTAATACACCATACAAAATACAATCAATAACTTAAGATAATTATACTATATTTACTAATAGTAGTATTTAGACTAAATTATATTCATTATCATATGTACATTCCTCCAGGAGGAAGAAGCTAAAATTCAAGCAGATATTATCCTGAAAGAAGTGTTACGGAAGAAGCATGATGCAAAAAAATGCATCACTAAACTCGAGGCGCTGGTGAGATTGCGTAACGCGAGACAGAACACTATGAAGGGAAGAGGAGAGGTTATTTCGGAAAGTGAAGCTAAATCTTTTAATAGTAATATTGGTATGTAACCACTAATATTTGGGTTTGCTCCATTCAAAAATGTTTCAGACTAAAGTGATCTTTGCAAAGCCATTTTTTGTTTAAATTACAAAAGCCAAGAGCATAAAGGTGATCGCTTGATAGTTTTATGATTGTGGATTTATTCAATATTGTTAGTATAAGTACATTTATGTTGAGCATATTATTTATTTAATTGTATTTAAGTTACATTTAAGGGCTGAGCTCATTTTAACTGTTATTATAATAATTATTGTACTTTCTACATTTTTTTTTGTAGTCCGGTGAAATTGCAAAGCTCTAACCAGGCTAATAATGTTGTCAATTCGAAAATAAGACAATTTTTTCTTCTTCACGATCCTGCTGATTGTCAGTAAATCTGTCGAACATTTTTGGATTTCAGTTACTTAGACACTGACAGAAGAAATTTATATTGTATAAAGATAAAATGGAATATTTAATTATTAATTCATTTATTTTATATTTGAATTTATTTTAATTTAAACATCTATTTGTTTTGTAGTCCACTTCATACTTGGTCCCATAGTATTTATTAGAGTAATCCAAAAAAAAAAATCTTTTTTTTTTACCAAACAGGCTCAAAAGTTTCGTTTGGGTGTAAAACTGTACTGTACTGTGAAACTGATATGAAATGATACTGTGAACTGTACTGTGAAAAGATGAGATATTAATATTGAGATTAAGGTTAAGATTGTCCTCATCGCATTTTTTTAATTCCCATAAGAATAAAATGAGAATTTTTTTTTGCTTCTGATTTTTGTACCATTCAAACGGCTGATTAACTTATAAATCGCTGTTTCAATCTCTATAGAGAAATGAACGCTCTACAAAAAAGGTCTGATAACATTATTTGATTCGTCCACACGTTCAAAAGTTATTCAAGATCAAAGTTAAATTTTTCAAAAATTTGATCGAATTTTATAAATTACACCAAAACTGTTGGTTTCAGTGTATAAATAAAAATGAAATTTTCTGTCAAACATAAAATTCGACTTCTGATAAATGTTGACAAATATTTTTTTTATTCAATCAAATAAATATGATGCTTTTAAGGATTTTTTTTTGCAATAAATCAAAAAATAAACAATTTTATTCTATTATTAGGTTCACATTCATTTTATTAATAAGTTTAAAAAAAAATAAGTTAAATTTTTTTTTTTTTGGTTCACCCTAGTATTTATATTATCTGACCATGATACAAAATTAATAAATACCCATCAAATAATTTTAGATAAATTAAAACTGCTCTGGACACAGAAATTAGCTATATATGAAAAGGAGGAATTGGAATTACGGAAAAAGTTGGAACAAGATTCAGAGGATAGTCATCTAGCTAGTAAAGAAATAGAGAGCAAGATAATAAGCAACTTGGCTGCGTGGCGTTTAGCGTTGTTTGGTGGAACAACTGCGCCTCAGGTTGACTTTAGGGGTGATATTGCAAGATTTATTCATGTCAGGTGTGTATTCATTACATTATCATATTTAAAATGATCTTGAATTACCATAAAAAATCATTTTTTTAATTGAAAGCTTTTGCCCGCCACTTCATAGTCTTCCTTGTCCCTTTAAAATGTACCCCTATGTCCTTTTCTGCAACCTTGACATATATCCAAAATCATGATCGGTCGAGTAGTTAAAACATAAATGAAGGTGCATAACTCTTTTTTATTACGTGACGAAAATATGCAATTATAAGCTATTTAAATCTCCATACCGAATTATATTTTGAGTTGATAGGAAAACATAAGGAACTGTTCCTTATGGTGGTATACTGACTTTTTCGGAACGAAACGTCAACCGGTCTGTCAAAGTTGGATTCGCTCGAACTTCACTCTCACAACGATACTCGCAAAACGATATTTGATTCTCGCGCTCTACTAAAATTGTTATACGTATTTAAATTGTAAGAACGGCCTCATACATACGGAATTCCGATTCGAAATATCGAATCGGGATTCCGAACGCAGTAAATCCATACAATTCTATGGACCTATCACATACATACGGTAGTTTTCCGTTCGTAATTTTGTCCGATTCGGAATTCCGTATGGTAGCCTTTGCGTTCGGAATCCGTACGGAAAAAAACTGTTCCGAATGCATATCTTTCATAAATTTTGTACGAGTCGCAACACATTCGTTAATTCCGTACGGAATGCCAGTCAGTTTTGGGATTGCTTCGTAATTTGACCCTTTTTTATATAATATTGATAGTTTTGCAATCGTTGAATACTGAGTTTTTAGGTGGTAGAGCCACGCTGAAGCTATTACTATTTTCCGCGTGAATGGGTCGGCTCGCTCGGGGTAGTACCACCCTCCCACAGAAAAACAACGTATGTGTGTGAAACGTGTACGGAATTCCGTATGTACGTGGCCGCCTTTACAAGTGAAAATTTCTTTCATTTACGTCCACATTACTTACCACTACTTTCATTAGCGCAACTGCCGCTATGCTGACCGGACGTGTTTTTTAATGAATTTATTTAACAGTAGTTCTCTGTGTCACCTGTGTTTATATTTTATGTTTTCCTCCTAACTGACATTAGTGTTTCTTTAGAATGCTCATTGTATTTCATATTGCTGTTCTGAAAAATGTAAACTACATCAACACCTGCAAGCCTCTTATTGTGTCTTAAATAATGTGTGTGCATTATTTGTCATAATCTGATAGATAACAAAGAGTGAGGTATTAAATGTTTTAAATCTAGCTATTAGGAGGGTCATGACATAAAAAAGCAGGGTGAAGTTTTGCTTCATTATGTTTAGTAGGGTGTCCGCTACTTGCCAAGTTGGGCTTTTTGACTTGAGTATCGTTCGAATTGTTGTTTATAGTTTAAAAACATTTTAAAAAATCCGTTGCTTTTTATCCATACCTAAATTAATGACGATACTTTTCCTATTTACATGAGGTTTTTCGATTTTTAGAAATTAATTTTTATCATAGTTTTATGAAATAAATTACCAAATATAATTATGTTCCCTCTTCTATGACACTTTGGGTAGAATAAATTTTGATATGGGCATCAAAAAATTTGTACATTTTTATAAGGTCAAAGTTAGAAATGAAACCTTTAAAAAAATATAATAAAGAGAGAAATAAATAAACTCTACATTTTAGTATAGTAGGGCTTTTACAGTTTCACTGGATTACGAAAAGTCCTAATTTTATTATTTCAGATCACAATGGGACCAGTACATAAGCAGTGAGGGTACACCAATACCAGTTGGTTGGGTCCCGCCTACAGTCAAATTAGACACAAATATCGTCACCTCGTGAAAGAACACAGAAAAGACATCTTTCAAAATATTTTCAGGTCATTTAACATTTGGAGCTTCAATTGCATTTAGCTTTATTTTATTATCCATATTTTTTGTAATAAAAAATATAAACAAATTTGGTGTTTAATTTATTTTATGTGATAAACCATATAACAAGGTGTTAAAAATAAAACGGCAAAAATCTTCAGACTCAAGTTTTTTACAAAACTGTTTATTTTTTTTATTGAAAAGTACACGTAAAACGTAACGTAACAATATTCATATTAGGTATGGTGACTGAATAATACTAATAAATGAGATGAAACAGAATTGAAAAAATATCCATTTTTATTTGATTAAAAATAAATACATAGTTCTCTATTTTCAAATTAGATGGCGCTATTTTAAATTGTAGTAAACGTCTAGAACGTTCCCGTTGGTTATAATTTAAATAAAATCAAATAATAAATCATCCTTGGTTATATGTAAGCTTTTATAGTAATTTAAAAGCTTAAAGTGTGTTCATTGCATTTAAAAGCTTAAGTCGGTACTGCCTACAAATGATCTTAAATTAATTTAAAAATATCAAGATTTCTACTCGATATTTATTAGTTATTTAATTTAAGGTTAATTTTGTTACTAATATTTAAAAATCTATTTTTATCCTTATAAACATCCTATGCTTTTCCAAACCTTCACTTTAAGGTTATATTCAGAATGACTATAAAGTTCAACGAAAACTTTACAAGAATCTTAAATTAATTTAAGTGTATATTTATTTAAGGTTATATAGTGCTTTGGTTGCATTGCTTTCTTTTAAAAATGTTTTCGAGTTATTCGCAATATAACTAAAGGTTTCCAACGGGGCTTTGATAAAAAGCGACTGTCAGAGAAAAAATATTTTTATTTTGTATAATGTAAGACATATTTTGAATATAAAATCTTTCGTATTTCTTACAATATTGAGGTATTATGGCTTTAACTAGACCATTCTTATACAGCTTACTTGAACCTATAGTTTAACAACTTAAATTTTTAATCTTTTGTCCATTACAGAACTATTCTCGTTAAACTTTACTCGAGATTTTTTTTCGATTACTATTTTTGTAAATTGATCAAAATAGAGAAAACAATTTTATTACTATTCATGCTATATGGAAAAGTATAGATATTTTAATATTATGACAAGTTTTTTTCTCTCGATATTATGACACGATCATTACGACATCGATTTGTGTTGTAATAAATCAAAAATACCAACATAAAAAAAAGAATGCACAGAATTACATAATTTACCAAATAATTAACAACAAAAACAAAACAGGAACAATAAAAGACAATACTTTAGGATGTGTCAATTACTTTTATTTTTTTTTATTATACATATTCAAGGAATTACACACTAGTAGGAATAAAATGCATAAAAAATTACAAAATCTAATCACTGAGAACAATAAACGCCGATCTCTGAAACACTAGCAACATTGAAATAAAACATTTTAAAGATTCCATGAGGTGTTGGTGTCAAGTCTCTGGATATTTTACTACTGGGTATTTGGGTAAGTCTCATGATTTTTTATATTTATTATATGGAACATAAAAACTTAAACTAAGAATATTTGATTGTGCCATTTTTTCAGAGATTTCGTTAGATAACATTCGTATTTGTAGCGGTCAAAAGATAAAAATATTATCCTATAATATTATGTATTAAGTACCTAAATATTACACAGTATTTTGTGTTCAATTATTATTGCGGAATTTTATTATTTTCTTGAACTGAGAATGTTAAGTAATATTGCAAATAACTTGATTTTCCTACACTCTTTTCTTGTTATAATTATTGTTCCTTCATATTTTGATATATTCTAATCATAACGTTCGACATACTTCTGTAGAGGATCTAAGAAAGAGAACAAAATCAAAACAGAATATAAGAAATATGAAAAACAAAAACTCCAGAGGATTTTCGCGTTGAAAAGAAGGAAATTTATAGAGAAATTACACGGTGGAAAGAATGAAATCTCCAGATTATTTTCGTTTCAAAAAGAAAGAAATTTGCAAAGTATTTACGAGGTGACAAGAATAAAGATCTGCCGAGGATTTATGAAATGAAAAAAACAAAATCTACGAGGTGACAGAATCAAAATCTGCTAAGGATTTACGAGGTAAAAAGGAAGAAAATCTATAAAGGATTTAGGAAATGAGAAAATTAGGCAGGGAATTTACAAATTTTTGGTCACTGCTATTTTGATTGACACTCTGGTAGTATGATGTGGTAACAATAGACACGCATTATAAAGGATCGTTTTGAAAATAATAATTGTATATAAATACCATAATATATGATTTTTATTCATTTTCCCTTATCCTGTGCCAATTTCATTCAGTCAAATGGGAAGCGTATTGGAACACTTCTTAGTTCAAGAAAATAATATTATATTTCTATAATTTTCCATTTATCAGTTCTTTTGCGAAAACTAATCGCTCTCTGCATGACATAAATATTATTCTGTGTATATTATATATAATTTTTACAAAATGGCCGCGGTAATACTTTGCTCTAATCTAATGACGCTATTTATCTTTTATTTCATTTTTTTTACAAGAATTTTATCTCTTTTTTGTTTTTTTTTTTTCAGTTTTATTCATACATATTTAATGCGGGAAATTGAACAATCATTATTTTCTGTTGTCAAATTTAACGAAGCAAATTCAAGTTCATCGTTTTACCGCAGAAAATTAGTACTTTTATCTAAAAAAACCAAATGAAATGAAATTTGTCTCTAATCTTACCTACTGTACGATTTTATATAAACAAAATTACAGTATTATTTACATTTAATATTATTTCACTAAGCATTTGGAAGAGACTCGTTTGTATTATTATACAGGTTGATCAAAAATGTATAAACGTTTTTTTTTTTTTTAAATGAATATTGACGTATTCTTAAACAAGATCACGAACTGTGCTCAATCAGTATCCGTTTAAGGGAATAAATTCATCCCCTGCATTCGACTTCTCCAACAATCTACACATTCAACATATCGGGCTAAAATATCGATATACTGTTAAAATAATTACGACAAGAATCTTAAAAAAAAAAAACAGAATTTTAAAATATTAATTAGTGATCAAATAAATTACAAAAAAAAGAATCACCAAGTCTGCTTTTCTAAAACAGTTCTTTTTATTTAAAAAAAACTAGTATATAATAATAATTTGTAGTTATTTAAAAATCGAGCGAGACACGAAATTGAGAACATAAATAATGTTAAAAACAAACTTGAAATTAAAATATCAAACATTTACAGTTAAGAATGTAGTACTAGGTAAGGGCCGATAGATGGCGTTGAAAACAAATTTGGCGGAATAGTAATTTATTCCCGACCGCTTCGTTAAAAACAATATTTGAAACATAAATTCTTAACTACATAAAAAAATGTATAGTTGAATGATAAAATGTAAATAAATAACCAGGATCAAAGTATCTAAAACTGTCGAATGTTCGTGTCGACATATTATATCGATATCCGTTCATCTCTTTCTCATCTTTTTCTTAATAGCGATTTAGTTAAAACTCGAGTACATTATTGCTTAAAATGTCTTACTAATATATATAATTATATACTAATAAAGGCATCTATTAGAGGTCGAATGATATTATGAAGGCAGTTCCGCGATCACCTAAAACTAAGCGTTTTTTTCTGGTCAACTAGCTTTTACTACGGATTTTGTTTGCTTTTTAAGTCACTATTGTTTTTTTTCTGTGTAATATTTATCAGTATATCTTAACATAGTATAATAGTGTTCTCAAAAGTTTTGTAGTTTAATATAAAAATTTAATTAAGATCATGAATTTGACGACGTGAATGTTTGGCCACATTTTCGTCACGTGTGTCGTTGACGTCATTGTGTATGACGTATGCGTGTTGTATGACGTCACAAACTCTGAACTTCAGAGTGTTTTTTTTAACTTTATTTTTGACAATCTATTTTTATGATTATTACTGCCATTGTCACGTAGTCAATAATATCACAAGCGTCTAGCGATTTTTTCAATATTAAGCATCGTGTGAATCAATATTCTAAACAAGATGATGGTTCCCTTGTTAGAACCTTCTAGGGAGTTTTTGTGGCATCTCAGAATTTCATGCTCCGTGGTATTTTTTTCCATTCACTTCACTTATGCACAATAAACTAACTATATTACGTAAAACACCACCAAACTTACAAAATATAAAGTCAAATAACACAAGATTATGAATAATAATATAAAATTTACTACATGACAGACTAAAATCCCGCCAAAAACTCTGTGTTGAATCTTAATGTTGCTGTATTGCACGTATGTTCGTGACGTCACTGTAAACGGGTGTCGTGTGTCGTATGACGTCACTAATAGAGTTTGGTGTTTTGCTCTTACTATTTTACACGTGTGTTGGTGACGTCACTGTGTACGGGGGTGTTGTGTGTCGTATGACGTCACTGATGAGGTAATTCGCAGTTTCACTTGTACGTGTAGTTTGACATCACTGTAAGGTACTTTGTAGACTTTTGGCTCTATGCTCTATTTTACATCTATGTTAATGTCATTGTGTACGTGTCGTATGACGCCATACTAATGGGATAGTTTGTTGAGTTTTGATTGTACGTGTTTAACATCGTTAAATTTCACGTGCGTCGGTGACGTCACCGTACACGGGGAGTGTACGTGTCGTTATGACGTCAGTAGATGGTTTAATTTCGCTAAAGTTTGTACGTGTCACGTGACGTCACCAATAGTATGCTAGGCTAAGAGCTCGACATGTCGCAATGACGTCATCGTATACGGGTGTAAGTTCACGTGACGTCTGCAACAGTGTGGTAGGCTAAGAGCTCGTGTGCTCGTGTGTGTGTGTGGGTGCGAGGTCACTGCCAGAGCGCTGCGTAGTTGCCGTGTAGCGTGGCGGGGAGGGGCCCGCCGGCGGCGAACACGCGAGTGCCGCTGTCGTCGTAGCAGTGCGTGTAGATGGCGGGCACGTGCTTCACCTGTCCGCCGCCCTCCGCCTCCTCCTCCCCGAACTGGGATAACCAAACAAACAAACAAACAAGACTTCTCACTAGCCGCCACCTTCCTTCCGATGGTACACGTCTTTGAGCCGCGTGTACCATCAGTGGTACACGTTAAACTTGATCTTTAACCCATGTCTACTAGGGATGATCGATATTAGAAAAACATTGATGTTGACATCGATGTCAACATCTGATCTATAGTATCGATGTACGATAAACATTGATATCTGAAAACATCGAAGTTTTTGCCAGCAATTATAATTGTCTGTAAAAAAATAACTTTATCTGGTGTTTTTCATAGTCAGCGACGAAAAAAGGTCATCCAAAGAAATAACTATTCGCACGGCTTACAAATTTAAAATTTTCTAGTATGTAGTTAGTACATACAACGTTAAATGACCCTAAAGAATATATTCATAACGTCGATGTTATCGAAAACAAAACATCTATGTGGCGATGTTATCAACATCAAAACATCGATGAATATCGACGATCCCTAATGTGTACCACCAGTGATAAATATTAAACTTGATCTTTGAACCATGTGTACCACCAGTGGTAGATGATTTGATAATTATTGAAAACAAAACTATCTGTTGATATATGGCAATATAACATTGTTAGATAAGTGGTAACATTGACTTCCTGTTGTGATGTGCCAAGGTGTGCATACAAACATTGTACATAACCTTTATTATTGTTTCAAATACTAAATATACTCACAACATAGCCTCTGGACGCTTTCAATGTGACAGTTTTAGATGAATGTATGTTACTTTCCAAGTACTTTCCCGCTCTTAAATCATAGAACATAAGTAAACCTGAAATTGATAATTATTTGTATTTAAACAAAATGCACAGTAAACCAATAATAAGAATTTACGGTATGACAATATATCATTCTTTAATTCATATTGTGGTATTCATTAAAATTCGAGCAAAAATGTGTAATAATGACCCATCATTCATCAATGCGTCATAAAATCAAGCAGTTTTACTACAAAAATGTAAAACACGCGTTGAACACTTGTGAAAAAAAAATCACAAAAGGGTGCTTTACACTAGTATAGCGAAGTAGACACTGTTTAAATTTAAAAATTGTCTAATATGTGTCAAGTTGAGAGTTAATTCTATTGTTTTTTTTTTGCCGGAAAAGGATGTTTTGTATTTTTTTTTTCTCGAACTGACTACACTATTAACCTGGCAAGGTCTTTACAGCTTCACCGGACTACTAGGATGTTTTGTAGTAAGTTATTGATTTAATTTGTATAAACAATTTGGAAGATATGGTTAATGAAACAATTTTAGATATTCACAAGTAAATCTATTATTATATCACATTATTAACACTTCACAAAGTATCTAATGCGACATTATATTGCTTATTTTACACACTTTTGGCCTAATATACTAAACTTATATACTTTTTTTTTTTTTTTAATCAGAATATACCAATAGTCATGTGCAATTAATGTTTAAAATGTTTTAAATTTTAGACTCTGTTTAGTAAAATTTTCGTTAAACGCGTGTCTGTTTTTGGTATTGCAATAAAATCGTAACTGTTACAAAAATTAATTATTAACTTTAAGTTAAACTAGATTTATGGTTACAAGGCACAGATAAACTCCGAAGAAGGGCAGTTGTGGTGATTGAGGTCTTCTAAAGGTTTGAACAGGTACAAATAAGCGGGTGTTAATGTCAAAAGGATATTATAGAGTGGATCAGTATGTGAACGATAGTGATGTCTGGAATTGACTCCTCTCAGTGCATCCATTAAAAGCTATTGTATGATGTATTGGAAATATATGTTAAAAAAAATGTACTCGATCGAGTTTCTTTCCAATTTTTTTCGATGACTGGGTTGTTTCCCGAACCAGTGGTACTTTTTGCCATTCATAAGCGTCTTATTAGGGCCTAAATTTAATAAAGGATTTTTGATTTGATCAATTTGATTTGAACCTCGGCACGTACCAACTAATCTTTCAAACTAGTGACAACTATCAGAAATTTGAACCCAAGATGCTTTTTAGAAGCACCACTTGTGGGAAAATACAGAACTGGTTTTCTGTCCAGGTGTTCTGGAGTTGGCTATAGTCAGTATTATGTAAAGTGATTATGCCCATATCCGTACCTACCTTTGGGTTGAGGTGCATGATCCTGTTTTGAGGCTCTAACAAGCTGATGATGAAGGCAATTCTAAGGTAAATAATTACAGTTCCCTTCAATTAGTAATCGGGTTAAGAGGTGATCAAATAATAGTGGTGGCTTACCAAGTCCGGTGCCAACGGTGAGCATGGAGCCCTGGAAGCTGGCTGATCTGATCCCGCAGCCGTTGTACCGGGACGTGATTTTTTTAACCGATTGCAGTGTCCTGCAGTCCAGCAGCAACGTGTATGATTTACACCCAATAGCGTACAGTCCGTTCTCCTGGATAGTATCATTTATAAATTAATACCAATGTCCCAACAATTTGCACACGTTTCTCATTTAATCATTATATGCGAGTCAGTATCCTCTCATTTATTAAATGTGTTCCTAGTAACTATATTCAAAAAGATATAAATTTGTTGCCATTTAGCCTCATTGAAAACGAAATTGAGTCTTATTATCTTAAATCATCTGGAAGTTACATAATAGATTAACTGATAATATCAGTATTCTTTTTTTTTATTTGTTTTTTATTTTAGTTATTTTTCTTTTATATTTTCCTACAAACATCCCCATTTTTTGTCTGTACCTTATTTTTTATTTAGCATATATAATAATGTAAGCTGTATTTACGTCGAAGGTTTTAATTTTAACTATACTTATAAAATATATAATAATAACCTCTGCTCGCGACTTCGTTCGCTTGGAGTAAATACTTTGGAGTAACACTAATACGCAGCTGAAGCTCTCAAGAGGAAAAAAATCCCGATTTTTTAGCATTCTTCACTGGTGCTCCACTCCTATTGGTGTTAGCGTGATGATATATAGCCTATAACCATCATCGATTAATGGGCTATATAACATTGAAAGAATTTTTCAAATCGGACCAATAGTTCCTGAGATTATCTCCTACGACATCACAAACTTTACCTCTTTATAATATTATAATATATATAGTATAGATCAAATTGTCATATTGGACACAGCTTTGTAGACCTAATATATAAAAGAATAATTGACAGACTGGTGGAAAAATGAAGTCATTTCATATAAAAAAACCTTATCAGATCTTTTCTAGAGCACAAAAGGAACCTGCATACAAATATTCACAGCCATAGCCTTTATTATACTACTATGAATTACCATTTCGATTTTGACAGAAAATTACACACCGTCAAGTGTACACTTCAAAGACCAAAGACTTAAGTTAAATCATACTCAATCTACAAACCGAAATCGGAATTCCACTACTTTTATATATTTTGATTTTATTAATATTTTGAGGGGATAGACAACAAATGCGTAGGTAGTGACCTGCGTGGCGAGGCAGACCAAGTCCTGGCAGGAGGGCAACTTCCTGGAGAAGGTCTGCTTGAAAGTCTCAGCGTTGAAAACGTGGATGTAACCATTGAGGGTGAGGGCGGCTATCTCCCTCCACTGAGAGTTGAACGTTAGGGCTCGGACCTTCTGCCCTGAGGACGGAGTTCAAAAACACATCAATGTGTAAATCCAAAACATGCAGTCAATGGTAAGTCTTTTTTTACATCATAGGAGGCAAATGAACAGATGGGTCACCTGATAAGTTAAGTGATCACCACCGTCCATACATACTTGCAACACCAAGGGAGTCGCAAGTGTGTTGCCAGCCTGTATTCCAGCCTGTATTTGGGAGGAGGGTGGGGGAGGGGCAGGAAAGGAAGGAGGAAGGGAAAGGTAGGTGGGTCCCCGGCTCCCTCACTGACCGAACGAAACGCAACAATGCAAACACTGTTACTTCACGTCGGTTTTCTGTGAGAGGGTGGTGCCTGCCCGGACGAGCCGACACATTCCTGCTGAAGACAATAATAGCTTCAGTTTGGCTTTACCACTACCAAAGTCGTCTATTCAAACACTCACAGGTAATAATTAATTACAATTAGTAGAAATAAATGAATAATTATACATTTCAAAGTACTGGGGTTCCCCCACAGTCTCGGGGAATTACCCACAATGGTTAACAGTTATACATTTATCCTCAGTTGTTTCCATATATATGCTCATTAAGGTAACATACTAATTTAAATTTCAATGCAAAATGAAGCAAGTTAATCTTTGCTCGGATATAAACAAAGATATCTCTTTCACATCAATTAGTTGTTAACAAAATGCCTGTTATGATATCACTGATAAACCACATATAAAAATGATCTTGAGGGTTGGGGGAGGGGGGAGGGGTGAAGGTCAGTTTGCATGGTAGTACATACCCGAGTGACAGTCCTTGATGGCGAGTGGCGCGACGTAGTGGTGGTGCGGGGAGGTGAGCTGGTCGTGGTCCGGGGGTGCCGGAGCCTTCCACAGCGCCAGCTTCGAGTCCCGCGAGCCCGTCACCACGAACTCGTCGTCCAACCAGCACATGTCCAAGATCTGAACGTTCCATTAATAATTTTGTCATATTTTTATCACTTCACTGTAACTCGAAGAATCCTGGTCCTAAGTACAGGTTGGTGGTAATTCTGTCCTTCCAATATATTCTTGATCAGATCAAATCAAAAATACTTTATTCAGTTTAGGCCCTAATAAGATACTTATAAACATTTAAACGCCGGTTCGAAAAACGATCCTGTCATCCAGAAGAACCAACGATAAACAAATATATCTATATACGTTAGTAACAATATATATTATGAAAAGATGAACTAGATCGAGTTTGTTGCTTGAGGAGTTGGTTGTTTTCCACACCAAATAGTTTTGACATTTATAAGAGCCATCTCGGGTTATAAATCGAGTAAAATATTTTTGATTCTGAAGAAGATTTGTGTGCAAAGATGGGATGCTGCAAAACATATGCTTCTGTCAAGTAAACTGATCACCCTGAAAATTGGCATAATGAGATATTTGCACAGGGTGAATATTTACACAACATTCATTTTGCTATAGCTGAAATATTCTAGTACAACAAATGCTAGCAAAAACATGTCAAACCGCAGGGCACAGCTAGTTGGATATACGATGGATAAATAAAGACTCCTCACCCAATCCTTGTGCGCTTCCCCGACGCATATCGGATCCAATGTTGGCAAACTGTATATGGCCAACTCGCAACTGTTCTGTGCTCCCGTCGCTAATAGTGTTCTGAAATGTAAACATAGATATATTATTATATTATATTATAAGTATATAGTATTATAGTATAGTATATAGTATTTTATTTTAAAATAAACCGTCTTTCAAGGTGTGCTGTAATTAGATTTCTTTAAAAATCTTTAATCTAATGACACTTGGGAGTCAATCCCCCGCATCCCGAGCCTATTAGTATTAGCGTGAATATTTTCTCCCGTTGCATTGTTATTTAACATGTGCGATTGCAGTCAAAGATACAATTAATAAAAATATAAAAACCAAAGTGTGTGTATTATTTCGATTTTCGTGAAAAAATTGTTGGTGGTGTCTAGCAATGAGTAATAAAACATATTACAATCATTTTGAAAATGTCTGTGTGTTTGTAATCACATCACTGCTAAAGTACTGGGTTCACAATAAAACCATACCAAGAAAACTATAAAGCAATGTTCGAGAAATGATGACTTAATTAATCATTGTTTTTTACATTAGGTTCGAAGGTACAACTAATAATAAATCTTTTTCTTCTTTTAAAATGGCAACGTGCGCGCTCATTTTCGCCAATGTCAAACGAATACAGCCATAAACAATGGAGGTTGCATCAGACATTAAAACAAATTTCTTTATATCCAGACCATGCTATCTAAAAATAATATCTATACTCGATCAATCTCATTGACAACGCGGGAAATTAAGACACAAAAAGAAGTTAGGAGACAGTGCCCTTCCTAACTCCCAAAAGATTTAACACATTTACCATTTCAGGTTGGAATGTTATTTAATCCTTGGATTGTCCAAAACCGTAACTGTTTAAGTTTCATATAAAACAAATAGAGACCTTATGATGCACCGATCCACAGACAATGGGCACAATAAATTATTAAAAAGATACTCTATTTATTAAGAAATTTGAACAACAACAAATTATAATCAAATAAAAGCTAGATATATTTAAACATATGATCTGTCATTATAAGACTTGGATCCTACATTAAAAGACGGATAATGTTCAAAAAATGATTTAGCCCCACGCTCAGCCCGTGAGTGTTAAGCCCGTACAGACTGGTCTAGTCATAAGGTTTAGTAAGGTGGAGGAGGGAAGTGAGTTGGTGCGGTGGTACCTGGAGGGGTTGATCTGCAGCGCGTGTATGCCGGTGTGGTGGTCGGCGCCGGGCCACGGGGTCCGCGGCCGCAGCGTCGGGATCGCGTCCAGCGCTCGTCTCCTCACGTCGTACACCATCAACTGCGACCAGACAAACACTATTATATATATTGTAAAACAAATTCCTCTGCCACATCTGTCTGTTCGCGATAAACTCAACAAACTACTCAACGGATTTTCATGCGAATTTCATCAATAGTTGTAATGTTTTTTCTCTCCAACTGACTACGCTATTGACCTAGCAAGGTCTTAACAGCTTCACCGGACTACTAAGGCGAACGCTTAGGGCACACCTCAGCTTGCGCTGTTGTCTAATACGTATAAATCACGACCTATTTGGGCTGACCTAAGCTAACTATTATTACATATATGAGATGTTGTTACACATATGTGTGTACATAACATACATACTTCAACAACTCTTATATATATTTCATATAGGATAATTTTCTAAACTATTTCAGTTACATAAGGGAAAGAAACAAAACCCTTAACTTTCATGTGTAAACGTGTATGCGTGCACGTGTGTTAGGGTGGTATGTCTAATATTGTTGCAGTGATGTAAGATTTTGTGTGAGTGTATCTCGCGAGCAGCACACCCAAGGGCTTCACGTCGAGGGAACGGACCTAGGCTTGAGCCGCTCCGAGGGGAGCCTAATCTGGTTATAGTGATTTACAAGAAAAGTTTTGGTATATAATTTGTTTACGTTTTTTTTATATTATCAAGGCGAGACAAAGTTCATCGGGTCTGCTAGTACTAATTAAAACAGATAGAACTGATAAACACATAATCATGAATCAAAAATGTTCTATAAATGTAATAAGAATGTAAATATAACATGTCTGTAATTTTTGATTGTTGTGAAAAAAAAAGTTCAGCTGTCTATGTAATGAGTAAATACATTTTAATCATCTTTACAAATGTTTCTCTGATTGTATAAATACACATCACTGCTAAAGTACTGCATTTAATATACAATTTGTTCAAGAAAATCATAGGGCATATCCTAAATTAAAATTTAGTTCATGTTTCATTGAAATTGGTCCACTCTTAAAAACACTTATTGTAATTTGTATGACGGCTCGAAATAAATACGAAAGAAAAATATATAATTAATATTAGACTTTATACATTCAGATGACTCTGTTATTGTTTTCTATATTAAGTCCCAATGTAAGTAATAGAAATTAAATAGTCTCAAATTTTAATTATGTTATTTTAGAAAATGGTTTCATCTTCTATACTTTATAACATATTAAAAAAAAAATCTCTATTCTGACCACTTTAGTGTTTTCAGAGATTTTTCTGTAATTTATTTGAAAGGGCGAGAAGAGACAAACAGATCTATAATAATAAAAAACAAATAATTTGTTCGAATAAATGTAAAATTAGCTTTGAAAATTTCAAAAATAACAAGCAGTTGTTAGCATGTTTTAAAAGCACACAAGAATATGTTTTTGAAGGAATAAATATATAAAAGACAATGGAAGACACTGTTCACTTCCAAAAAAAAAAAAGTTTTTCTAATTCATAATAACATCATTACTTTTTTAATTTGGTAACCCTACTACCTTCATCCCTAATATGCAATAACTTCAACCAAATCTTTTTTTTCATGTAAAATTGTATAATACTGATAAGGCTATAAGCTACAACTTTCGCAACTTTGTAGTCGGTGAAGCTGTAAAGGCCTTGCAAGGCCAATACCATAGTCAGTTCGAAAAAAAAAAGCTACAACACACCTTGTTACATTTAGTCCCGAACACAACCTGCCTGTCTGAGAGCCACTGTGAGCAGAACACTTTGTTCATGTTACCGAGATTGACTGGGGTCTCACGGAACATATCATGAGTGAGTATGTGACGAGTGGCGTATGAAGGGTCCACAGAGCGAGGCTGAAATAGGAACAAATAATAATTATTTATTTATCAAAATATCTGAGAGAGATAAATATGGCTGAAGTCTGTGGTTTGAATTAGACTTGTCCTATGTCTCAGGTGCTAAATGTAATATGATTATTATAATGTAATTGAGTGATATGCGTATAAACAATGTGATTACTCAGATGGAATTTGACAGGTGAGAGTGGAAAAGGAAAACATGTTTTGTCAGCCCTCGTAGATAGGATATGAAGATGAATTCATAATGTATTCAGTACATCATTTTGCATATCTTTGTTAGTGCAAGGATCTGGGTGTGTGATTAGAATCCTTGCATGGATGTGTACATGTGTGAATATTTTACATTTTTTTTATGCCAAAAAGGCAGCAAACAGGCTGACGGCCCACCTGATGGTAAATGGTTACCGTCGCCTATGAACAACTGCAACACCAAGGGCATCGCTGTTGTGTTGCTGACCTTGAAGAGCGCGTTACAGTCCCTTCTTGAAGAGCCCCATATCATAGTCCTGAGGAAAACCGTGCCATTCCACAACGTCAGCGTACGCATGAGGAAGGTTCGAGAGAACCTCACGGTAGTCGCGATTTTGCTAGCTTTTAAGGTGTGTGGATGAGCAGCCAACCAGCGGCGGGAGGTGCGAGTACATTTATGAAAAATAGTCTCCTTTATTGTGTTATAGCATATAATTACTTAACTGTTGCTATAAGTTTTTTGAATACAGGGCGCAACTGTTAAATGCAAGTCAATGTATAGCCCTTTTTCATTACCCTAATATATATTTTAATTGTGTGTTCGTTTGTTTGTTGTAAATCTTAACTATTCAACTGATTATCATGAAATTTTGCATACATGAAAGGACATTTTTTTTCCTCGAACAGACTACGCTATTGACCTAGCAAGGTCTTAACAGCTTCACCGGACTACTAAGGCGAGGCAACCAGCTCAAGGGTGCACGGCACACCTCGGCTCGGCTGTTGCCTGTTGCATACAAAATCGCGACCTATCTTATCTAACCTAGCTAACTATTCATATACGTATGAGTTATTGAAACGTATATGTGTACCAAGCATATACGCCCTAAACAACTCCTCCATATATTTATTATTGGAAAATTGAGAGTTTTCAGTTCGATAAGGGAAAAAAGTAAACCCTTCCACTTTCATGTGTTAGCGTGTAGCGTGCACGTGTGTGGGGGTGATCGTGTAGTGTTGTAGCAGTATATGTATATATATGTATGTATGTATATATTTTGTGTCACCGTATCGGGCAAGCAACGCTTTCAAGGGCTCCCTACCGAAGGATCGAACCTAGGCTTGAGCCGCTGGCGAGGGAGGCCTAATCGGGTGTGCGGGAGCGATATTAACCCCCAGACCACGGCGGCGTGATCTGTGGTTACGCGGGCGTAAACACGCTCTGTTTCAAGGGACAGGCTGGTACTGATCGTTCGCTGACGTTATTGAATCAGGAGGGTCGGTAAAAATGTGTCGCGGACGTCTTTTATAACACCCAGTGTTAGGTACGGGTTCATAGTTTTCGGCGGATACCACTAACGGACTGGGATGATTCGCGGCTCTCTCGAAATAACTACTCGTGAGCGATTTTATATACGCCCAGATGGACGGCATCTCTAGGTCCCTGTGGAGATCCGCATTCCGGACGTACTGTGTGGCACCGGTGATTTTACGCAGATAAAAGGACATAGGGTATTTCCCACCTAGTAATAAGTTCCCCAGTGATTGGTGAAATGTACATTAAAAGTGTGAAGCTATAGGTAAATGCTAGTAGTGAAACATGCGTGAAAATTTGAAATACAAGGTTGCAAATTTGAGACAATTATGTGAAACGGAGTTTGCTTCTTTTTTACAAATTATTATATTTTGAAAAATATAATTATTTGTAAAATATAGTAATTTAATGTCTCAAAAAATTCAATCAATTTTTATTTTTGATTAGGTAACCTACATATGATTTTAAAAATACCTGTGAGGGACTCGCTGTGGGATCATAGGAAGGTATGGTTTCTAAGTATTAACATGTATTTATTACTTTCTTTTTTTACGTGACTGTTGTTGATTCTTTAAATAAATAAATAATAACCACATCAGCACACTACATATCACTCAGAAAAATCCTAAGTCTACATTTTTACACATATGATGAGAACATCCCTCAGGTTCAGGTTTCCACACAATGTTTTCTTTCACTCTCAAAATTATAACTTTACGAAATGAAATTAGTTAGTATAAGGGAATTCTAAAAAAATCATATGTACATGCTGGTATTTGAACCTGTCGATGTCAGATTAATAAAATCTAAGCATTACAGCTGTTAAACTAATATATATTGCAAAACAGGATTCATTTCACTGTTGTTAAAGTAAGAAGTCAGTCAGTTATTATCCATTATGACTGACCTCAGGACTACTGTCATTATGAGATTAGTTGTATATATCTATAGCATTGCCCAATCAACATAACCTGAATTACATGGCTATTTGTCACTTTGCAACATAAAAAAATATGTTTATAATGATGACTTGACAATTTGTCCTTAATAATGTATTATTTGTAATAAAAAAATATTTTCTTTATGATATCTTATCTTGTTATCATTATTGTCATATATCATCTTTATTATAGAGCAGTACCTTTGTTTATTGATTTGGCAGAGGTGGCCCTGAAGCACTGTACACAATGATTTACATTTTTATTCAATTGAAACCAGAATTTCCAATGTTTAATTGTAGCACATTTCTTATCTTGTGTGTAATGAAACATACAAGGAATATTTATGTGTAAACACTTAATTCCCAAGATCAAAATATGCTCTATTTTCCTGTAAATTATGACTACATTTGGTTGTTTAAGGTTCTTGAAACATTTTAATGAGATTATGAAACAATGCCCAACAGCCAATTAAAAAAAAAGAAAGATTATAATAATTACAACTTTAAAATAATTATACCATATTTAAATAGAAATATTGTACAGTATTTCAGTGTCAGTGGCACCACATATCATTACATAGTATAGAACAAAGTCTTCTGCCACATCTGCTGTTTTTCCCAATTAACTCAAAAACTACTGAACAGATTTTCAAGCAGTTTTCACCAATGGATAAAGTTGATTCATGAGAAAGGTTTAGGTATAAAAGTAGTCAAGGTTTTTTTATTATTATCAGGGTGGGCCAACATCTGCCGGGCCTGCTAGCATTATATAAATGAAATGATTATCAAAGTATCACTTTGAAAGGATTTTATAAGTTCCCCCGACCTAGACTAAACAATAAAAAAATGTTTTGTAGCTGTAAATAACCTATAAATATAGCTTTTAAGTTTTAATTGAACTTTAACACAAAAGGCAATCTGTGGTGGTTAAGTTGTTTTACTGTAGAATATAAATTCAAAGCCAGCCAGCCAGGAATACATTGTTTGTAAACTGGAACCTAAGAAATGTTTTTGTGGTAAAAAGATCAGTTACAGTTGTTAAAAATATTTTCCAGGCATTTTATAAATAACTACAAACTGACCAATTAATGTCAAGTAGACTGCCCATGTCTTTCTACCATATATCATAACAAAAATGTCTGTTCAACTGTTCTCTTTCGAATAATGATACCTTTGTTGTATTTCTACTGGCATGTTAAAATACTTTTTAACAAAAACTTAAACCGCCGAAAAAACTGAAAAGCAAAAAATAATAAACTTTTTACTTTATTCATCTTAATAACTAAGTTATTAAGCTAATGTAAGTATATCTAAGAAATTTTAAGTCGGCGCCAAACAATCAAATTAATTAATTACATAAAGCAGCGTGACACACCCCTTGCATGCCGATCGCTTATGAAGCAATGCAACAGAATGAGCACACACATGAGCACACATGATACGGCTGGAGATTTCACATTGCATTTTTAATTTGATTTGGTTATATGTTTTAATTTAAAGTAATTTAGTTAATCGATTATTTGGCGCCGACTCAAAATCATTTAGGTATACTTACATTACTTTAAGAACTTAGTTATTAAGATGAATAAAGTAAATGGTTTATTATTTTTTGCTTTTCAGTTTTTTCGGCAGTTTAATTTTTTGTTAAAAAGTTTTTATTTTATAATTTTTGTGGCTACGATCTTATTAATTACTACATGCTTAATTTATTTGTAATACACAACTCAGAAGCTGAATTATTGATCATGCCCTGTTTTCCTACCGTTGGGGTTGCTTTTTTCATGTTTACATGTATATGAGACCAACTTCTGGGTATTATAATCTTTCAAATCAAAGGAAAATAATTTAATTCGGACTATTCTGTCTAAAGTTATGGGCAGTCATATATATAATCAGTGTGTGAATTATTTTTTCCAAATTTAAATGGGACCAACTTCGGAGTATATCCTTTCCAATAATTTTTTTTTTTTTTAAATCGGAATATACCTTAAAAAGTTATGCGTGATTATACATAAAAAATATATATATTCATGATGAATTGAGAATCTCCTCCGTTTTTTTCGTCGGTTAAAAACATACTAGAGTAACTTCACATTATTTCCAAACCTTATCTACTAAAGGGACTTGTATACATTTATATATCATTTTGCTATTCTGTTATTATTGATTATAATTGAAAATAATGGATTTCTACATTCACAATCATCTTAATGATCAAATGACAATAGTATAATACATTTATACTCACATTTCAAAATGAGCTATATTAAATTTTAATCTTTCATATTACATGTTTATTTTTTTTACGATTTTCCAGTTTTATACACAGCGAACAAAGTTAAAATTTTACCAACCATAAGGATTTTAATATTTTTTATAATCTTCATAGTTTACATGTACAATATTAGAAGATCTTAAAAAATTATGTATAATATTAGCAACTATTAAAATAGGATTTAGTTCATTCTGAGATGTAATGGCTTGCTTACCTCAGGTGCTTGTATTTCTCTAGAACGAACATAATCAACAAAGTTGTATGATGTTGACAATATTTGGTGCTGTTGTGTAGGTGTTTCCTCATCGCTGTCACTGTCTGAATAGCAGACAAAATCCTCCGGTTTGTCTGGCTTCCTATGTTGTTCTAACCTGTAAAAAATGTTTTATTTATTGTAGAATGTTAAATGGTTTTATAGTACATAAACACTAAAACTATATTTTTTTTAATGATAAATATATTAGTTGGCTCCCTCCTGCCACACTGCGTGTAATTTAATTTATTCTCTAATAAACATTATCATCATATTATTACACACATTTTACAAATCTTTGACAGACCAGAGTTCAAGCATTTCTCCACTTTTAGATTGAACTAGCATCCAGGAGTTTGTCCACATTACATTATTAAATATTCAATAATCATAAAACAAAGTCTAGTGACACCTTGTGGTTATATAGTAAAATGGATAGCATGTAAACTTCCTGAAAAATTACTTGGGATTGCCAAATTCCCTGGTGATCCATCAAATGTTTTTTTTTTAATTTATTTAGGTTACCAACAGAGTTCAAAATCAATACATTGTTATTAAATTAGTAGTCCGGTGAAGCTGTTAAGACCTTGCTGGGCCAATAGCGTATTCATTTCGAAAAAAAAAAAACATTGTTATTAAAATAAAGTGTACAGTTCAACGTTATAGCTAGATATAACCCTACTTACAGGCAACAACAGCATGCATATCAAATATTATCAGCCTATAATGTAATTTAAATATTAAAGGAGTTAACAAAACAGTATGATGTAAAATAATCGTAAATGAACCCATAAAGCATTGAGAAAATTATATAATATTAAATCATGTTGTTGAAATGTTCAAATGTTGTTGAAGTAAAGCAATTTTATACATATATCCATTTTTGTATATACAGATTTAGACTATAAATTTAGGTATTGGAATATTCATAGACTAATTCAGTATATTATGAATACCTTAATTAAAAATAATAATTATATTTTATACTCTGTTTTAAAAACTAACATTATTATCATATCTATTTTTGTTTATAATGTAGTCTAAACAGCTGTGTTGAAGCTTGAAGGACATTCCAACTAGCTGTTCTAACAGACTACCAATCCTATATTTATTTACAAAAGTTTTAATTTAATATTCAATAGCATCTGATAGAACTTGTATCAATATTATTAACAGTTTTTTTACTATTTCCTTACCATAAAAATACCATACATCAAATATTTATTTAATATTTAATGCCATTTCCTGACTTTTTATAGTTTATAGGTTTTTTTAATACTTTGATAATGATATGTTTGCCTTAAGCCTGACCTTTTCAGTTAGTCATTTTTTGTAAATGATAATCTAAAGTAAATGTATCTAAAAGAATAAAATATATATTTAAATATACTGATTACTGTTCGTGAAGACAAATCATGGTTTTGTACCCACAAAACCACAGATTAGTAATCCAGACAAATAAATATGGTTTACTAATGTAAACAAAACTAATTTTAAACGGAAAAATTAACAACAACGTGGTAATCGAAGTGATTATAATCATTATTTACCTCAAAGCTCTCGCTTTGGCCCTCCTCTCTTTGATTCTGTTCGGTAAGTAACATGAAGGATATCTGCCTTCAACGGCCCTGCGGATCGTCTGCGCCATATTTATTAAAAAATACGACCTTTCGTGACAATTTAAACCTCGGTTATCACACGGTCACTTTCGTTTTGTTCGACTGTACAACGATCCGTAACACTGCATCTTTCATCACAATGGAGTCTATAGTTCTAAATTTAACTTCGTTCTTGCGCTTCATTCATCAACTGTGCATTTTTATTATATTGGGTTGTAAAACTATATTATTTTAAAAACAATAAAAGAGAAATTCTCCTTTATTTTCTGTAATTTTATAATACACAATGCTGACGGAAAGCTGGCTGTCAATGGTGTTGACATATTAAAAATATAAGAATTATAAATACCATTATAAAAAAATAATTATAATTTTTTTATAACGTAGGTAATATTTTTTAAAAAGCGTAATCAAAATATTTAGGTATAGTCGCATGTTGGTAAAAAAATGTTAATTGAGTATATAATACACAGAATTTTTTATTCACTAATGGATATTACTTGTGGTAGCATAAATATATATATATAATAATAGTAATATAAATAATAACTCCATATCAAATAATAAAATGCGATTTTAAACACTTCTATAAATAGTTATTTAATACAGAAAAACGTAAATGAAAAATGGGTAATGATATTGGTAAATGCTTCTATTACGTCAACTTAGCAAAATAATTCTTTAGATATACTGCATTATGTCGTTTTTCCTGGCCACGATAAAAAAAAAAATCAATGAAAATGTCTTATTTCTTCAAGAAGGCATTATTTTTCGAAAATTTTATCTTTGGTAAAATTCCGTCTAGAAACTATTGGATACTGCTGCTGCCATGTATCGATTTAAAATATTGTCTCATTTCTTAGCTTGTAATTTTTTTAAACTTCATTATCTTGACCATTTATTTTGCCTTTTTTACGTAAATAGTTGTTACCCGGAAATTTGTTTAATTATACAAAAGCATAATGACTTGTGCGCCATCTGTTAGACCACGGTTATAATTAAAAAAAATTTTAGACGGGCGGACATGTAACCTACTCTCCAAGTTTCGCGGCAATCGATTGAATATTATTAAAACGAATTCAGGGATAAATAAAGATATTTTCAATATCTTCTGAGCACGTCTTTTACATACGTCATTCATTATGCTCATATTGTAAATTAGTATTTGGGCAACAGAGCCTAGCTCGGTACTTTAAAAAAATATTTTTAGATTAAAATAGACTGTTAGGTTTGCTTCACAAAATTAGCATCTTTTCACATTAAAAATATTAAAAAAGATATCTGTCTTATAATTAAAATAATAGAATCATTTATTTAATTAAAATAAATTGTTAAGTTTGCCTTACAAAATTACCAAATCTTACAAAAAAAAAATTACATACCACTCGTATTCGAACCGGGGCTACAAGGATTTTCGAAGCAACCAATTTCAACCTGAGCTATTTTTGTTTTGACAGCGGTGGCGAAATTTACCTTCATATGGTAGCTATATTTTTTCATTGCCTGGTAAATCTCAGTTAGAAAAGTTTTCTATGAATAAACTCTAGCTAGATCGATTTATCGTTCCTGAAACTACCTACATACTAAATTTTATGGAAATAGACGCCGCCCTTTCCAAGATTCTGATGATACAAGAATTGCTCGTTTAAAGGTATTAGATAGATATATGTTTGTTGGTTACGGTATTTATTGAAGCGGGAAACATACTTCTTGTTCTAAACTAGTTGACTCTTGGAATCATTCTTAACATCATCTGTTTCTATTTCAGATAAACAGCAATTGTAAAAATCGTGGTATGTATATATGTATCAGATGACATATTAGTGAATACATTTTTATTTATCTTAATTTAAGTTATGAATTCAAGTAGAAAAAAAATGTCAGTCTATCACACCCTAATTTTAGTATGTTATATGTTAACTAACGACAAATTACCATCAAAGTTTCTCATCAACATTTGCGAGTATAATCATGATTAAATCCTGCTTAAAACACATTAAATGAAATATATTTTCAACAATGTAGTAAAAATCCAAAAATGGGTTATATTTTTAATGGAATAGTTGGCAAAGCCGCAGTTTTAGATCGATGACCCCGCGAAAATGTTGATATAATTTGCCAAACACCTAGTTCAATTTAATACGGTAAAACAATGCCTATTTATGGTGTTGCCGCATTGCTTTTTCTTCAGTAAATTTTTTAAGTACCTATTTCTTTAGAATGTCCCACCAAAACATCATATTGCCACATTTTCTTTTATGTCATAGGAGGCAAATGAACAGGCGGGTCACCTGATGTGAAGTGATCGCCGCATTCCATAAAGATTTGCAATACCAGGGGAGTTGCAAGTGCGTTGCCAGTTTGCGTTTGGGAGAAGGGGTAAGGGGGAGGAGCGAGAAGAGGAGAAGAGGGGAGGTGAGCCTGTAGTGCACTGACTAACCGAAGGAACGCACTAATGCAGGCACTGTTACTTCACATCGGTTTTCTGTGGGTTGGTGGTAGTACCCCGGGTTAGCCGACACACATTCATGCTAAAACTAGTTACAGCTTAAGCGTGGCTCTACCACCCATAACATAGGCACTATATACAAATGCTGAGTATAGTCTTTGTCAATCTTTTCGTCCACTCTTAATATATCTGTAAATTCGGGTTTGTGTATAGCGCAGTATATGTTCAAGAGTTTAATATAAAACAAAGTTAAAATAATTTAGAAATCTCAAGTTGGCATTTGTTTTTCTTTAAGTTGTCTGGATGTTATACATATAATATAATACGTATTTATATCCAAATTTGTGTTCAGCGTATTTATATTGAGAACGGTCAAAAAGTGTGGCGAGAATGACTGTAATTACTACATGTTATAAAACAAAGTTCTCCATTGCGCCTGTCAGTCTGTTCACGACCAAAATAAAATCACTTGGACTCCTATGACGTCACATTGTTAAGTACATTACATTATTTACATCAGTGCAAAGCCGAGACACATCTCTAGTGTAAAATAATAGAAAAAATTCGTTGACATGACCACTACGGATTTTTCAGCAATGTAATGTATTGATAAGCACAATAAATGGATTTTATTGCTAGAATAACTTTTGATGCAATATATAATTTCAATATTAATCATAAGACGTTCTGCCCGGGTAAAACTGAATCCCGGACAAATCTGGCAGTATCAAACAATAATAGCAGCTAGAATTGCGGTATTCGAGACTTGCGCATAACGTACATTCAATACTTTATCTATTACATATCAAATATATAGGTATATTACTATGTAAAATAAACAACAAATTAGTGGTATATTAGTTATAAGATATAATTATGCTATAAATCTATATATTTTTTTTACGATGCTATTTACATACTTTATAAATATAATCATTGTGTGATGGCATTTTTTTAGGAAACGAAAATAATTAGCTATACATTACAAAACAGATATGTTTAAAAAATAAAAGTACATCCCAATATATAAAATATTAAAATCATTGCAAATTGAATGCGTAACATATTATAATTCTAGTTTATTTCTCAATCGCACTGACAGATGGAGCTAGTCGTTTGGAAATGAGTTTAAGACGCAATAGAGTATTGATTACTTGATTTATTTTTCTCACATAATAAACACTACAGATTATATATTATAAACTGAGATCTGTTCGAAGTTGCGAGAAATATACATTTGTAAAAGAGTACATTTTACAACACCATTGTTTCCACTCGCGGTTTCGCTCGCGTTAACTTAGACTTTTTTTCTAACTGACTATGCTATTGGCCTAGCACGGCCTTAACACTTTCAGCGGGCTACTAAGGTGAGTGCTTAAGGCTGTCAGCCGATTTGTGGCACGCCTCGGCTTGGGCTATTGTCTAGTTCATACAATTCGTGACCTAACTGAGCTAATCTAAGCTAAGCTACATATCCATACGTATATTAGTTAGTGAGATATAAATGTTCTACCAAGCATATATATATACCTCAATAATGCTTATATGTATTTCGTGTTAGATAATTATTTCTGAATTAATTCAGTTCGAGAAGGGAAAGATAAAACTATTCCACTTTCATGTGTAAGCATGTGTGCGTGCACGTGTGTGGAGGTGATATGTGTAATGTTGTTGCAGTGATGAAAGATTTTGTGTCACCGTATTCGTGCGAGTAGCGTACTCAAGGGAACGGACGTAGGTATGAGCCGTTGCTGAGAGAGGCCTAATCTAGTGTTCGGGAGCGAAATTTACCCCCAGACCATAGAGCAGCGTGATCTTTGTTCACGCGGACGTGGGCGTGAAAACGCTCTGTTTGAAAAGAGAGGCTGGCACTGATCATTTGCTGTCATTATATAATCGGGAGTATTATTAAAAAAAAATCGCAGGCGTTTTTTATAATACGGGGTGTTCGATACGGTCTCATAATTTGCGGTGGATAACATTAGCGGTATGGGTTACTCGCAACTTTTTGCAAGTAAGGGGTGATTAGTGATCTTACGTACGCCAGTCTGGCGTCCATGCGGAGATCGGCTCTTCGGACGTGGGTTCCCGATCACTTTACGTAAGAAACGGTTTTAAAGAATCTGTAACTTACTAAAGCATCGCTCTGGCGAATAGCTCGGGTGAAGGCACGTCTTATACAATGTCAGCTTGTGTCTGAGGAACATCTTACTCCTATGACAAAGTAACGGATGACGGCGACCCAAGACCATCGCGTTCTTGTTTGGCACTCTATCGACATGTGACTTGAACGTGAAGCGTCTGTCTAATTTAAGTCCGAAATAGTTGACCTCAGTGGCCCCAGGAATTTTGATTCGTAAAGAACGCCGCCTGAAATCAAAAAATATTGCGGCGCTCTTATAACGATTAACTTCTATGTGCCATCGAGGAAACGATTTACCGAATGTGCAAACGGCTTTCTCGATGCGCTTCCTAAAAATGTCTGACCGCTAGCCTAAAACGTAGAAAACTGTATCGTCAGCATAACAACTTTTTTTCTTAACCTGAAGAAAACTCTCTAAGACTGTCAGAACCCCGGGGAGGTCGTGAATTGACTCGGAAATTACAAAATTACATAATAGAACACAGTATAACATCCTACCTCGACCCCCGGAGAACAAGTTAGTCGCTCAGTACCCTTCCTTACATCACCATATCGACAAAACTTTTTTAGAACTAATGACAATCTTTAAAATTTTGGCGTCCTCGCTTGCAGAGAGTAACGCAAAATGGATGCTGAAAGCATGAAGATACTCACCAAAACCCGCGATGGAAATGATGAAGTATCCAAAGTTTGAAGCGTATTTGCACAAATACACGCTTTAAAGCGGATAAGCACCAGAAAACTTGACACATATATATGCATAGATATGGATGATGGAAATATATAAAATTATAAACGCATCGCGTCGGCAATGGGGCGCAAAATGTTGCGTCATGCGTGGCCGCAGTAATTCGTACTATAGCGAAATTGTGTATAGTGCCATCTCTGAACTTCAGCTGGTATTAGTAGATAACTGAATTTTTTACGTTGTACAAGAATTCAATCTAATAAATTTAAATTAGTCAATGTATTGCGTTTTGAAATATTCGTTTCGAACGTATATGACCAGTATAGCATTTATCTATACTAATATCACAAAGAGGTTTGTGAGTTTGTGAGGTTGTAGTGGGTAATCTCAAGAACTACTGGTCCGATTTAACCAATCCGATTTAACGAGGAAGGTTATAGATTATATATCATCACGCTAAGACCAATAGGAGCGGAACACAGATGAAAAATGTTTCAAAATCGTTTTCTTTTCTTTTTTAAGAGCTTCTGCTGCTTGTTAGCGTTAGCTCAGAACAACTATTACTATGCAGACGAAGTCGCGGGTAAGGACTAGTGTATCATAAAAATAAGGTCTGAAATTAATATCCAGTGGGAGAAGTGAAGTATGCCCAAGAAAATTAGTACAATATAAAAGTACAGAACAGAACAGAAGTAGTTAGTACAGGAAATAAATGATCAATTGATTATAATTTCTATGAAGAACTTTTTGTTAATATATTTTGATAAAATTTATGTAATTGGGTCCATCCATATATTTTTAAACATCTTTTTCATCACCGGATATATATCTCTCTATTTATTGGCATCATGTTTTGATAATAATTATTGGCGTTTTTATTGTAGAAATTATGCTACAACAACGACCTCTTATTTTACTCTATGGACACTTTACATAGGTACATAGAAATGCTTTTTTTTTCTCGAACTGACTACTGACCTATCAAGGTCTTAACAGCTTCACCCGACTACATAGAGATGATTTTTACAACAACCTTTTTGATTTTAATTCTTCAACCGCCGCCATTTTGATGAGCTTTGTCAAATGAAGTTTAGTCTGTGGTTGTATTTTTTTTTCACTACGTAAATATCGTCTTATGTCAAAGAATCGCAACGACACAGATGAAAGGTCGAGTATCGGAACATGCTGTTCTATAACACTCACTTGACCACAATCCGAGCTATTCAGCGAGTTTATGCACTTTTCGTTCACATCTGGCTTACGTCCAACAACGAAGGGTTGTAGTTGAGAAGTTAAAAACGCTTATTGTATGATTTATTTATATGTAAGCCTTATGTTGAATTAATTATAAGATCTTTACATTTATAAAGATAAACGTTGGTATTCATTTTAACACCATCTTATCTATTACTTTTTGGCAGACCTATACTTCTTTCATGGACAGTGTTTTTATGTACATATGTACAGCCGAACTTTTATATATACCTTGTAGACCACACCTCTAAAAGTTGTCGATATTGACCTGTCCTAAAAAAGTTCTAAAAATTAACCGCAGAGCCTCCTACCAGGTCCGATTGTGAATCTAAACCACTCTTAAATTCACCTGAACACACACATAAAAATTCCATCAAAATCTTTCCACCTGTTTAGGAGGAGTTCAGTCACATACATACGGACGGAGGTATTATGTATATATAAATATATTTGTCATGAAGAATGTTTACGCGATGTATTTTGTTACGACTTCACTATTAATTACAATAAATAGTAATAGTAACAAACACGTGCAAAGCCGCGTGAATAAGTAGCCTGTACGTATATGTGTGTCGTGGAATAAGGGGGCCTACCAAGCTGCTTATCGACAATCATTAACGCAAATAGAAAAAGGAAAAATGTATGGATATGACATATCTGAACGCTATATCACGTGATAAAATCATACAACTTGGTTAGGCTGGAAGGCTCAATTCATACTGTGATGCCCTTCACAGTTCGATCTCACTACGGTCTCGGTCCATTTCCGGTCCCGTGAAATATTCTTAAACATAAAACCTGGCTCACTATCATATCGTTCCAGTCCCACTTTGATATCGCGCCGTACCAGTTGGAGTGGGTCGAAAAGAATATTTGAATGGAGCGAGATAATACCTGTCATGGCTTGTACCGATTATAAGACGATAAAACCTCACCATGAAAATCGTAAAGAAGTCCTTGAGTAACATTAAGTCTTGGTATTTTTAAAATCGGTTCACTATCAAAAGTTATTGTAATTTTAACGAGGACGCGACTGAAGTACGAGAGAAAAATAGATAAGTAAATGGGCGTAATATATTCAGATGATTTTATTTATTACTATTTTCTTAGATTAGGTTCCATGCGAATAGAGTCGCGGGCACAGCTAGTCTTTAAATAAAATTGTAAAGTAACAGGAAAATATTTATTTATGCATAGCAGATTGTCAACGGTCGATATAAATAAGCTTGTTAATAAATAAATAAATATAGATAATTATTGATGAAGGTGTGCTAACTGCATAAATTTACCGTTATTAAATATAATGGGTCATTAAAGAATTATGTTGTTGGTATAATGAGTGCCGTTTTAAATCACAGATAAGTTAGACAATAATTAATACATGTTTAGTTTATCTATGGTTTAAAATATTCATGTTTCATTGTTTTTGGCAACCAGTCTTGTAGATTATTATGTAAATTATGATTACCTACTGCCCAAGAGTAGTGTTATGTTATCATTACAATTCTCCGCCCCGACAAGATTATAGTCCCCTTGTTAAAAAAAATCCATGGAGTTTTTGTGGCATTTTAAAATTCATGCTGAGTGGTATTATTTTCCAACCACTTCACTTGTGTACAATAACAATAATATTATATTCCTTCATCTGAGATCGTCGGTAATCGCAAAGGACACCCTTGGTACAATCGTGAATGCGCTGATGCTTTTAGTAAGAAGCAAACCGCGTACCGCGAATGGATCAAGGGCCGTGCTAATAAGGATCCTAATATTCATTTCCTCAAATCAGCTTATAACTCTGCCACCAAAGTCTGTAAGAGGGCCTATATTAAAGCGAATGCTCAGCGCGTTGCACGCTTAGGTCATGAACTTGTAAGTTATCCGACTAATAGTCGAGTCTACTGGAGTCTGGCCAAAGCTGTGCAAGCCAACTTTTGTCATCCAATGTTGCCGCCGTTGAGGTACTCTGATGGAACACTGGTCTACGAACCGCAAAAGAAGGCTACATTATTAGCTAATCATTTTGCAGCTAATTCCTGGCTCGACGATCGAAACGCGCAACCGCCCACCATTCCTTGCTCTGGTGTCACTATGTCGGAATTAAGGTTCAGGCAGCGTGACGTTCTTAAGCAGCTGCGATCGCTCGATGTCCGGAAGTCTAGTGGTCCGGATGGTATCCCAGCGGTTGTTTTAAAAACATGTGCAGCCGAGTTAGCTCCAATACTAACGCGCTTGTACCACCTGTCTTACATCTCTGGTGTCGTGCCTCGGGCTTGGAGGGAGGCCAATGTGCAACCGATACCGAAGAAAGGGGACCGGTCAGATCCTAATAACTATCGTCCAATTGCCGTAACCTCAGTGTTGTGCAAGATCATGGAACGGATCATCAACACCCAGCTTGTCCGCTACCTGGAAGATCACTCATTGATTAATGATCGACAATATGGCTTTCGCCAAAACCGATCAACGGGTGATCTTCTGGCATACATGCTGCATCGCTGGGGGGAGGCAATTGACAAGCACGGCGAGGCCTTGGCAATCAGTCTCGACATTGCCAAAGCCTTTGATAGGGTCTGGCACCGTGGTCTTCTCTCCAAGCTTCCAGCGTACGGACTCCCCGACAACTTATGCAAGTGGATCTCTAGCTTTCTGCATGAGCGCAGAATTCGTGTTCTTGTTGAAGGATGTGATTCGCAGCTCATGTCAGTAAACGCTGGAGTTCCTCAAGGCTCTGTACTTTCACCTACTCTGTTTCTTCTGCACATCAATGATATGTTGCCTTTGGGCCGTATTCATTGCTATGCAGACGATAGTACCATCCATGAGTTATATTACAGCAAGCCTTCTTGCGGTCGGGGAGAAACAGAAAAGAGACGGCAAGACCTCATCATTGAGCTCGACCGATCCTTGCATCGCATATCAATATGGGGAGCAAGTAATTTGGTCGAGTTTAATGCTAACAAAACACAGGTGTGCGCGTTTACATGCAAGACATCTCCTTTTACCCCCCTTCCTACTCTTCAGAACATCTCGCTCGCAATGCGAGACAGTCTCAATATCTTGGGTATAGATATTCGCAGCGACCTTAATCCCAGGGACTACATCGGGAGCGTAATCTCCACTGCATCTCGGAGACTCGGAATTTTGAACAAGGTGCGACGGTTTTTCACGCCTGATCAGTTATATCTTCTTTACAAGGCACAAGTTCGGCCTTGCGTGGAATACTGTTCGCACCTTTGGGATGGTTCCGCGAAGTACCTACTGGAAGCCTTGGACAGGTTGCAGAGACGGGCTGTCCGCATTGTTAATGATGCAGACATTACAGAGTTTATAGAGCCGCTTCAACTGCGCAGGGACATTGCCTCACTGAGCGTGTTCTACCGCCTGTATCATGGCGAGTGTTCTGCAGAGTTGTTCAATTTAATCCCTTCTTCTCCTTTTCACAACCGAACCACGCGCGCTGGTCTACGGAGCCACAGTTTTACGGTAAACCCTATATGGGCTCGAACCAAAAAGTTCGCAACATCCTATCTTTGCCGTACCGTGAAGCTGTGGAACAATCTCCCAGCTAGTGTGTTCCCTCCTTCTTATAATATGGGGTCCTTCAAGCGTAACTTGAAGAGGCATTTACGCAGGCCGGCATGACAGCGACGACCGACGAAGGATGACGTATTTCTCGGCAGTCGCCGTTGTTTTTGGATTGCACTGTGCTTACCATCAGGCACAGTGCAGTCACTTTGCCGTGCTACTATAAAAAAAAAAAAAAAAAAATAACCGACCTATAATTACGTAAATCGACTTATAAAAACAATTATTTGATTAATTTCAGCTCATTTTTGATAACGAAAGTGATATGTAATTATATTAGATCAATCAAAGTATTTCCGTTTTTATTATAACAGATTATAGACTATTCAATTCTAACATGACGGGTTTAGGTTCGATTTTGAGTCGGTTGCCGATTTTACATGTAAAAATAATATATTTGTAATATTTAAGACTTCATTTTTAAACTGTTTCGCAAGACTGACATACAATGTTTCGTTTCTTGTTTCTAAAAATAAATTTAAATATCATAATTTAAAGAGGTTTTAATATCGACCACCATCTTTTTAGTTCATCGAAATGATCGTATGAAACTTAGTAATATCATTACCTACTCGACGAGGGGAGTAATAATCTATTAGAAGATTGGTTGAAAGATAAAATGAAAAGACACAATATAATGAAATAAGTTACTCAATAACAGCCAATGATATTATAAGTATAAATACGTCACAAGCACTCCGACAGCGCAGTGTTAAAATTTGGCTAGTTAGCTTACTTTTGTCGACTGCCCCTTCAATCCGCCCATATCTAAGCAACATATAACTATTTATTTTCACCACCGTTATTGCGAATATGCCACCTTATTTCCACAGTTTATCTAAAATAGTGTGGCGTTACAATGTTACTTTACGTATGTGTGCGTTGTCGTGCCATTTGTTTTGTCAAAATGTCATGCAGGTTCAGTATGTATGTCATGTATGTTCAGTTATAATACCTTTGATAACAAGAGTAATCATCTTTAATAGTGATGATTGGATAAGAAAGCGGGGGAAAACAGAAGAAAATTCAAGTTACAATACATGCAACAGTCATGGCGTAATGCAATCGATCAGCTGGCGACCTTGCCGAGGTCAACGTCCTCTGCAAGCGTATTGGACGGCGCCCCCTCTCAGAGGGTGGATCTGAAAGAAACTTCCAAACTTATTTCACTTAGCTCTCCCGTTGATTTGTTCGAATGTTTATGTAACAACGAAATTAAGTTACTGGCAGCTTTGTGCACGAGACTAACTTAGTTCTTACAGGTAGCAACTATGTTCTGTAGCAGACAGCAGACTGTAATTATTCTAATGAATGCTATTTCTTTATTGGAATTCAGTGGTTTCCCTGGTTTAATTGTGTGCTGTTATTTATCTTTGTTGTTTCGAATTTCAACAAAACTAATTTAAAAAAAAAACAGTCCTTAATTGTTAATTGTTTGAATTGAATTGAAATTTCAATATCATTTATTAGTCAAACTTTTTGTCTGTTGCGGATTATACAACAAACAATCTTATCAATGCCTTCAATTGTAACAATTCATATGTCGCGTTGCAAATGCAAAGCTCGATAATTTGTATGTGTTAAGGAACTAGTCTCAGGAACTATAACTAACTATAAGAATGATTTTATAAAATCGATTCATTTGTCATGACCAGCATATTGTACAAAGTTCTAGACTACATATAATACGGATGTTAAACAATTTGTTTGATTTCCTAATTAATGTTTTAAACTAGCTGTGCCTGCGAAGTCCGGCGAACCTGTTAAGACCTTACTAGGTCAATAGCGTAGTCAGTTCGAGAAGAATAAAATATAGCTGCGCCCGCGATTGAAAACTAATGTGAAAAAAAAACAATGGTTAATGAGTCTATAATATGCGTAATAGTTTATTTATTTTCTACTTTTCTTTAGTATTAAAGTCGCGCTTATATTTTGTGAAGTTATGTCGTGAACGCAGTACTTTAGCAGTGATGCGAGTTCATACAAATAGAAGACAGATAATCAGGCAGACATTTCTAAGAATTATTGAAATGTATTTTATTATGTATTACTAGACATCAGAAACAATATTTATTTGCACAAAAATCTAAAAATTACAAACACGTTACTTTTACATACTTATTAAATGTATAGAAGACAACAGTATGACTACAACAAATATATAAGACGAGTTCTAGAGTGTCTTTTTAATCCTAATTATTTCCATATAAATGTATTTACTTAAGGAAGGCTTAAGTTAAAAAAAAGACTCTTTGAATAAATTTAAGGTATTGTTTATATTTGGTTTTTTTGGATGACGAGTTTACCTTACGATATCATCTATGAGCTATGAACCTTTCAATATAAAGGATAAGCATTAAGCTTTCACCAAAATTGAAGGGAATCGATATACGTGATTCCTTTGTAGGTTGCAGTCTTCAGGGAATAATGCCAAGGTAATACGAATAGAGATATACGTGACCCATTTCGTGTCTCACAAATGATTCAATAGAAATATTGATACATGATATTTCTTTGTTTGTTCTCTTAGAACAAGGGTGTCGAATGTCGACTGAGATAAGAAGTTACTTTCAATTTGATATATAAAAAGAGCATAGAAAGTTTGGTGGAGGCTTTGCAAGCACGGGGAGAGATGGAAAGACTAATGGCCTCAGTGGACACTACAAATATGGGTTAGTAGACAGATATATCATACAAATATATTTGCTATTGCGTCGCCCGGCAAAGCTCTGTTATCCTGTACATTATCAGGTTTAGCTCGTTTTTATAACTGTACACAGGACATCTTATTCCCAAAAGTAATTAATCAGTTGAAAAATGTTAATTTCTTTTATTTTTACTCTTTCTCCAAATACAAGGTATCTCGCAAACGTGCTAACTAGTGACGTCTTTCGGTGTCATTGGGTTACCGTTATCTATTATTTCCGCCACAAAGAAGTATTCGCTTTGCTGTACTCTAATTGGTTGGGTTATACTACGCTGTAATTCTAGGTGGCATGGCGCTCTGAGTTTTTGGCTGACACAGGTGCTCTCGGGGTACGGTTGCTTTGGAAGCTACCTGGTTCGAATAGGCCGGGAATCGCTGGCAGGGTGCCATCACTGTGGCTGCACTGTGCTGTGCAGCACACACTAGAAGGTGTCGGGGAGTAGACGCAATGCCAGTTGGTAACTCCTGTTCCCCGGTCAATAAGTGTGAACAGGCACCTTGGGGTTTTGGTCCGTGTAAGTCAGACATTTCCCCGTAGGGTTTTCCCCATGTTAAAAAAATACTACACTGTAATTGTGTTCTAGGGGACGTATAGTGCGAACCCGCTATAAAACATCTATTTATATGGACTGTAGACAGAAATCTCTTTGAATGAAAATATCTTGGTGAAACTGTACTGTACTTGTTATCTATATACCTATATATTAATACGTGAAGCAAAATCTTTGTACCCCTTTTTAACTGATTTCCCGTAAACGGGTGAACTTGCAATTTGGCATAGTGAAAGTTTATATGGCGGAGAAGTTTTTATATAAAATGCATTAGAAGTACATTAAATTAATTAAAATATGCATTACTCACACTACTGCTTGAATTTTACACAACATATACACACATGTAAATAAAAAAGACATTTTGACAGCCGTCAGTAACGAGTAACGACTTCAAAAAATGTTGCGAAGAAGGTTGTATTTTTTAACTCTTGCGTTCCAATTACCATTTTTCATCCTACATTCAACAATGATATTATAACATAACTATTATTGTAATGTTTATTGCTTTTTTATGGTGAACTCACTTCAAATGATGATTTAATAAAAAAAATAGCCAAATAATACTTTGTATAATCAAAATAGGAATTTTGTTCATAAAAGTAATCCATGATTTAGACCTCCGCGGTTACAATGTTGCAATTCAACCTGATGTAGCAACAAAAAATAATTTATTTTCAAATGCTAATGGTAGTATTAAAAACATCTTTGTCTTGGATTCACCATTATAATGTATTGTGCATCCATTACTTTTCCAAACGACGATACTGAGCATATCACTATCTATCATAATGAACAGACTACATTTAATTCAATATCACCAAAAAATACCACCCACCCATGGTGTCGTGTAAAATTAATTGAAAATTGTGACATGGGTTGCGATAAATTTCTTTATTTTCATAAAGTTATTTTTGCTTAAAATTTGAGAGCTTTTTTACCACGTGGTTTTTGTTTCAAATTTATAATTGAGTTCAATTTTCATTTACTCGTAGATTTTTTTTTATGTTTATATAATTATATATCGTGGCAAATGGCAAATAACTGAGTAGCCATGATGAAAACCTTTGATTATAGAAGTTATACCTTCTGACAAAAGAACCCTAATAAAATTCAAATTTAAAAAAATCAATTAACTATGGTCGAATGTCGACCACTGGGCGCCCACTAGTATTAATTATAATGTCTATATTATAATTTATAATATCGATGGTTTATTTCCGTCTTATGGAATACCATAAGGTATTATATAATAACAAAATATTGTTGTGAGGTACAGCAGCTGAGGTGGAAACCATATTCCTATTACAAATACGGGCAATTCAAACAATTTATAATATGGGGCCTCGCGAATCATTAAAGACTAAGTTTCAGGAATTCGGTATATTAACTGTGCCCTCCCAATATATTTTTGATAATTTGATGTATGTCCGCAGAAACTTAGATATGCTGGATCAAGTGAAAGACCAACATAATTTAAATACTAGAAACTGCAACAAGTTGGCCATGCCATGCTTCAGGCTTACGAAGACCAATAACAGTTTTTTAGGTAATAGTGTTTTTATAACAAAATTCCTAAACAGGTCACCGATTTGATGGATAGTAAGTTCAAGAACCATGTCAAGAGGGTTTTTATATATCTAATACCTTTAAACGAGCAATTCTTGTATATTTTTATATTTGTATATATTCAGGATCTCGGAAACGGCGTCATCTATTTCGGTGAAACTTTGTATGTAGGTAGTTTCCGGGACGATAAATCGATTTAGCTAGACTTTATTCATAGGAATCTTTTTTAACTGAGTTTTCAGGCAATGAAAAAATATAGCTAGAATATAAAGGTAAATCTCGCCGGCGCTGTCAAAACAAAAATAGCTCAGAAAAAAATCGGTTGCTTCGAAAATACAACAAACGAGATAGATTTTTTTTAATACTTTATTTTTGTGAAAAAATGTTAATTTTATAACTGTTTATTTTAATTTAAAAATGTTTTTTTTTTTAAACCGAACTAAGCTCGGTCCTCCAGGTACTGTGTATAATGTATGTAATAGTATGTGAATTGTGACGTCTGGAAATGACGCTTCTCTCTGTGCATCCATTAAAAACTTTGTAACCATTTATGCTTTGTAAAAATATGTAACATGAACAGATAAACCAGATCGAGTTTCTTGCTGGTTCTTCTCGATGACTGGATTGTTTTCCGAACCGGTGGTATCTTTGACTTTCATAAGCGCCTTCTCAGGGCCTAAATTGAACAAAGGATATTTTGATTTTGGTTTAGATAATTTCATTTTTGGCTTCTAGTAGATTATTACTGCCATTGTCTAGTAGGTAATGATATTACAAGTTTCTTGCGATCGTTACAATGTACTAACAAGGTGGTGATCAACTTGTTAAAACTTTCCAGGGAGTTTTTGCATTTCAGAATGATGAACAATGATCGGACTATATTACGTAAAACACCAGCAATATTACCAAATATGGAGTTAAATAATACAAGAGTAAGAATAAAGTACGAAATCCACTGCTTTAAGAACTACTTTTCTTTTCGATTTGACTAGGTACCTACGTTATTGACTTAGCAAGGTCTTAACAGCTTTCTTTAAGGTCTAAGATCCCATCAAAAACTGGGAATAAAGGTTATTTCCAACATCATTATATATGTTATTTGCACGCAGTATGTAACTCGTATAACCGATAAAAAAAAATCAAGGAAGTTTTCACTTTAAAAAACAAAAACATTTTTATCACGAGATCGGAATTTAAAGTAAAATTTTCCGATATAAAAAAATACGTTTGGAATTTAATTATCATAAGTGATCGGACCCATTAACGGGATAAAAATCTTAATTTAGAATACGCAAATGGCTTTTCGATAATCGAAATGGGTTGTTGAAATTTTAACAAGGCGCTTTTAACGTTTACTATTAGCGTTCAAATATTCCCTATATACTCTATCAAAATCAAGAATACTTTATTAAATTTAGGCCCTAATTAGGGGCTTATAAACAAGCCACTCATTGAGAAGAACCGTCAAAAAACTCGATCTGGTTTATCTTTTTAATATATTTATTTTAAAAGTACATTATACATTACAATCGTTTTAATGCACAGAGAGGAGTCAATTCTAGACATCACCATCGTTCACATATTGATTCACTCTATAATAGCCTTTTACTAGCAAAACCCGCTTCACATGACGCTTAAACTCGCAGGCAATTCGATAATGTTTTTTTTTTTTTCGAAGTGAAATCGCTGTTGACCTTGAATGGTCTTCACAGCTTCACCGAACTATTGAGGCGAGCGCTAAAGACACTCAGCCGATTTGGGATGTTTGGGCGACTAACTGGGTGCACGGCACACCTCGGCTTGGGCTGTCGCCTGTCTTGTGCAAAAAACGCGACCTATCTGAGCTAACCTAAGCTAAGCTATCTAGATATACGAATATGAGTTATTGAAACATGTATGTGTACCAAACATGCGTGCCTCAACAACTTCTATATATATTTTGTGCTGGAAAAATTCTCAAAACTATATAGGATAGTATAGGATAAGGAAAAATAAGGGTAGAACTCTTTATCGTTTATATCTCTGAAAAAGAAAAACAGCGTGTAAGCGTGTAGGCGTGCACGCGTGTATAGGTGATGTTGTAGCAGTGATGTATGGCTCTGTGGTCATCGCGTGAGCAGCGTACTCAAAGGATCCACGCCGAGGGAACGGACCTAGGCTTGAACCGCTGCCGAGTGGGGCCTAATCTGGTGATTCGGTAATGTATTTTGGGATTTTGTTGTAAAACCTAACACTATTATCTGAAAAGTGATTAATGGTTTTACTGAGTCTGAAGCACGGGACGACTATACATGTGGTCACAGCTTTCCACTTGTTATTTACAATTTGTTGAAACACTTGGATTATTACAGAATTAATATCATGCACATATTTAAGTTAAACTTTATTGGGAAGGGCTTTGCAATTCTGATCGGTTACCTTTTTGTCCCATGAAAACTGGTGGGGAAAATACTGTGTCGGATAGAGTGTTGAAAACATTGGTTCTCGTTTGATCACCGAAGCTAAGCTACGTCCGGCGCTGTCAGTACTTGGATAGGTGAGCGCCTTAGAACACTGCGTGACGTTGCCGTTTCTGTTGTATTTTTTTTTAACAAAATGTTGCCTTGTAATACAAAATTTTCCCTTCTATCGTTTGTCTTAACGCCACAGCTTATATTTATTCTCGGTATGCAAATATCAACATACTTGGAAATTGTACGGTTTAGAATTTGATTTACTGCTGAGCTATATAAAATAGCTTATACTAAAACTCGCGTTAATGTGAATGAATGTGAACCTATTCCTTGGAAGACTATTTTTTTTAAATCATATCCTAGGTAAACGAACAGACGTGTCACTTGATGTTAAGCGATCACCGCCGTCCATAGACACACCAGAGTAAACGCAAGTGCGTTGCCAGACTATGTTTTGCGGGAAATGGGGGAAAGGGGATGGGGAGAGGAGATGGAAGGAGGGAGAGAAGAGGAGAGCTGAGAGGAAAGGGAGATGGGCTTCCAGCGCTCTCACTGACCGAACGAAACGCAACAATGCAAGCACTGTTACTTCACGTCGGTTTTGTATGGAAAGGTAGAACTACCCTGAGCGAGCCGACCCATTCGTGCTGAAACCAGTAATAGTCTCAGCGTGGCTCTACCACCTACCTACCTACTTTTTCCTGGATTAATGATACTCTATTTTGTATTTCAAGTGTATGCCAAGTTGTACAACTACGAGTTGAGTAGTTATAGTTTGAATGCGTAACAAACAAACAAACGACCATTACATACCGTTCACATTTCATATAGGTCGCAAAGTTCACAACCGGTTTTAGCTATTTCAGAATCTCGAACGTTATATAATATCCTGTGGTAGCTTGTTAGGCTTCCGTTCCACTAGCAATCGCTTTTCAGAGATCAGGTTCAGAGATGGATTAAGCTAGCGCGGGTCTCATAGTAACTGTGTACACAAATTGAGAAATATTATTATAATTATGTAGGTGGTAGAGCCACGCTAAAGCTATTATTGGTTTCAGCAAGAATGAATTGGCTTGTCCGGGTTAGCACCACCCTCTCACATAAAATGGACGTGAAGTAACAGTGCTTGCATTTTTGCGGTTCGTTCGGTCAGTGAGAACGCCGGAGACGAGACCCATCTCCCCTGCCCTCTCCTCTCCCTTACCCTCTCCTCTCCCTTTCTCTCCACTCCCCCCAAACACAGGTTGGCAACGGAAGTGCGACTCCTCTAGGGTTGCTAGATGGACGGCGGTGATCGCTTAACAACACGTGACCCGTCTGTTCGTTTGCCTCCTATATGGTATAAAAAAAAGAAAAAAATATCGTAAAAAGGCCATGCTTTTTGGAAGCGCTCACTGTAAAAAAAAAAAAAATATTTGGTGGCAAATGTAGAGACGCTGCTAATGAATTCACCGAACTATTGAGGCGAGCGCTAATGGCACTCAACCGATTTGGGATGATTGGGCGACTAACTCAAGGGTGCACGGCACACCTCGCCATGGGCTATCGCCTGTTTTGTGCAAAAATCGCGACTTATCAGAGCTAACTTAAGCTAAGCTATCTAGATATACGTATGTGAGTTATTGAAACATGCATGTGTACCAAGCATGCGTGCCTCAACAACTCCTATATGTATTTTGTGCCGGAAAAAATCCTCTAAACTATATAGCATAGGATAGGGAAAAATAAGGGTAGAACTTTTTGTCGTTTATCTCTCTGAAAAAGAAAAACAGCGTGTAAGCGTGTAGGCGTGCACGCGTGTATAGGTGATGTGTGTGATGTTGTAGCAGTGATGTGAGCTTTTGTGTCACTGTATCGCGTGAGCAGTGTACTCAAGGGTTCCACGCCAAGGGAACGGACCTAGTCTTGAGCCGCTGCCGAGGGAGGCCTAATCTGGTGTGCGATAGCGAAATTTACCCCCAGATCACGCCGCCGTGGGTAAAACTCTAACTATCTTAAATGAACCTTAATTTGTACATGTCGATATACTCGCCCACCATTTTGTTTGCTATTAATTCCGAATGATTCTGATAAAGGCTCACCTCTAAAACCTCTCTCATATTCTTCCTTACATCAATAATTTCAATGTCATACATATTTATTATCTACTGCATTGAGGGAAAGATTTAATCGAGTACAGTTTCCAACTCATAGCGAATGTTTGCCAAATTTTTATGTATTATCACACATAGATATGCTGTATTCAAGGAATCGCCGAAGTACAGCACATGTTTGCCAAATATAAATATGGCAAACACCAATGGTGTAATTTGCTTCGAGGATTCGCATTTCGAAATAAACTAGGCGGTCTAGACAAGATATTTTTAAATTGTAACAGTATACATACGAGGTAATAAATTGGTATAAATTAATGTGGACGAGGCCTGACGGTGCAGTAAATATTATCGGGTATACAGGGCATAAGGTCAGAGTTCACGGTGATGTAAGGTTTCTGGTCTATATCGCAGGTGGACTGTGAGGTGGGCCACGAAATATGCTTTTTGCACGCGCGATATCTAATAATTTTGTTCTTGTATTGAATACTATCTATATCTACACGTACAATAAGAATGAAAATATGTGTCTGAGTTTTTGGCGGGATTTTAGTCTGTCATGTAGTGGATTTTATATTTTATTCAAAATCTTGTGTTATTTGACTATATATTGTGTAAATTTGGTGGTATTTTACGTAATATAGTTAGTTTATTATGCATAAGTGAAGTGAATGGAAAATAATAACACGGAGCATGAAATTCTGAGATGCCACAAAAACTCCCTGGAAGGTTCTAGCAAGGGATCCACCATCTTGTTAGAATATGGATTCACACGTTGCTTAATATTGGAATGATCACACGAAGCTTGTGATATTATTGACTACGTGATAATGGCAGTAATAATCGGAAAGATTGATTGCCAAAAATAAAGTTAAAAAAAAATAAAAAAATATGTGTCTATATATATTTTAGATCTTTGTGAAAAAAATTGTTGTTGGTGTCTAGGATGAAGTTATAGAGTACATATCAATCAGTTTTTGGAAACGTCTGTCTGTCTGTTTGTATGAACACGAATCTATGCTAAGAAAATCATAAACCATATCCTCGAGTGTGACTTACGTCTTTGTTTTATTAAAATCGGTCAAGTCTATCAAAAGATATTGTAATTTAAATGACGGCACGAGTTAAGTACGAGAGAAAAGTAGTAATCTATACTAGTATTGTAAAGCCGGTGGGTTTGTTTTTTTTTGGTTGAACGTGCTAGTGTTAGAAACTACTAGTCTGACTTGAAAAATCATTTCAGTGTCTAGATAGCTCATTTGTCGAGGAAGGCTATATATATCATCACAAGACCAATATGAGCGGAACATCAATGAAGAATGTTTCACAATCGAAGTTAACGTACGTATTATTTAAAAAACATTTTACTGTATACGTAAACAAAGTCGCGAGTTAAAGTTAGTCTTAGCTCAAAGTAACTATTCCGCGTGGATGAAGTCACGGGCAGAAGCTGGTAATAATGTACAGGGGAATCTTTCTAGTTTCTTTATAACTGATCGATACCTTCCTATAATTTAAATTAGCTTTTGCTCGCGGCTTCAACCATCTCATTGGAAATTAGATTTAACCTTCTGGAATACTACATTTTTCTGGATAAAAGGTACCATATGTTCTTTTTTGTACAGGGAACATCTCGTGATAGGCAGTTATATGCAGAGTTTTTATGGGCGACGGCACATTTGTTATATTAGTTAAGATTAGGATATGAATGTGAGTTTGGTCGTTTGTAACGCTTACATGTCAAAACTACTCGATAATCATCATTACATTGTTGTCAGTGGGTACAGAAAAAAACAAAGTATACCCTTTATCTTGAAAAAAGTATCGTTCTCGGGGAATAAGTCAAATCTACAAAAACGTAAGCGAAGCTGCGAGCAACTGTTAGTATACGATATAATGGAGAGAAGAAGAAACTGTGTTTATGAAATCACTATGACTAAATTCGTATGTAAAGCATTTGCGTCAACATATACGATATTAGCTATCCGTTCTAGCTTAGCCTGGATGGTAATGGAATTAATAGGCATCTTGTACATCATTCAACCAGCTTTTTGGCATTTTTGATACCCTTTTTATGCTTAACGAGTGGACACGGTAGACGTTATCTCGCCCTGATAATAAAAAATCCTTGACAAATTATATACTTAAACCTTCCTCATGAATCACTTTATATACTGGTGACAACCGCATGCGAATACGTTCAGTAATTTTTGGGTTAATCGCCAACAGACAGATATACAGAGGACTTTGTTGTATAATATGTAGTGATATGTTATAAATATTGAGTTATAATATCCGATACCAACTTGATGGTTATAATACCATCCACGTTACGCTTTTATTGCGATGTTTTCCTTCGCCAAAGACAAAATTGTTGAATTTATAGCACGCCTTTCAACGTGGTGATGCAATATGCAATCTATAAACTTTTAATACTTAAGTCGGTAAAATATTAAAAAAAAAACCGTGCACGCTATTCTCGTGGCCTGACCAACACATTTGACTTGATATAGGCGGGTATCACGCGAGTAACTAATAAAGCTGGGCCTGGAGAGATATATTTAGGTTACAGGGTGTTGCTGACACGCCTGCCATGTTTATATCATAGATGACATGTTGGCTTAACCAATTATTAATATCACCACATAAGTGGCGTTATATAATTAGATATATTGGTTTTGAAAAAAAAAATATTTAAAAAAAACGGAAGTATGGTTTCCATGAAGTTATATTTATGATTTACACTGCCTTTTACAATACAATTTTTACAATAAAAAAACAGAAATATTATGAAGATTGATTACAAATCTATAATTTTACTCATTCAAAAGCTTTTTCTGTCTCATTGCTTGTCTAAACAAACATAGAAGTCGTTAGTAATGCATAGTTTTTAAAAATGATTCGTTATACTGTTTTTATTAGGTGCTTGCGTGTTTTGATTTTATGTATGCACGCCCTCGCTGCACTGCGGTAGTCATACCTGCCAACTACCTGTGCACTTGTGGTACACGTAATGCACCCAAATAAATTAATATAGGAGGTTTTGGTGAGATACTTTGTAATATTGATGGTATTTTATCTATACTAATATTATAAAGCTGAAGAGTTTGGTTGTTTGTTTGTTTGGTTGAACGCGCTAAACTCAAGAACTACCGGTCCGATTTGAAAGTTTCTTTCAGTGTTAGATAGCTCATTTACCGAGGATGGCTATAGGCTACATATCATCACGTTAAAACCAATAGGAGCGGAGCACTAATGAAGTATGTCTCACAATCGGGCTATTTTTAGAGCATCCGCTGCGTGTCAGTGTCAGTATTATATGCGTTGCCATGGTAACATGATAACATTCTATCGGAAATATTATCAGGGTTTATTTTGTGTTCCTGTTCAAAAGTTTATTCTAGGTTATTTTTAATTCCAATTTTTGATTATAAGTAGTGCGTTGTTATCTCAAACATTTTTAAAGTCTATTTTGTGCTGCTATTCTAAAAGGTTAGTAGTAATAATATTCGTCTATCACAATACAGGCGAAGGAATTAATCCATACTGCCAATTCTGAATTTGTCAATAAAGGTAGTTCTTATGTATTCTCTATATATAAACGCCAAATCTTCTATATAATATTTCGTAAATTTTTATCTTCTTAATTTTCAAGACCCCAGAATACATGCTCCGTTGTATTATTTTTCATTTATTTCACTTAGCATAATAAACAAACCATATTACATAAAACGCCGCGAATTTAACACAATATAGAGTCAAATAACAGAAAATTATAAATAAAATATAAAATCCCTACATAATCAGACTGAAATCCCGTCAAAATCTCCTCAAAAAGTTTATTCTACGTTAGTTTTGTTCCCAATATTTAGTTTGTGATATATTACGTATTATAAGAATAAAGTGTGTGTATATAATATTCAAATAAATACTTTCTGATGATCTCGGGTGCTACAAATATCAACATTTTTTTTAATTCTGTCGATATATCTGTTTGTTTATTTGTTCCGGGTTATCTCCGAAACAGCTGGACCTATATGAACGGTTTTGTTTTCTTAGAAATAACTACGCTATTGACCTAGCAAGCTTAACAGCTTCAACGGACTACAAGTAATATTTGAACGGGAATTTTACGGGCAAATAACTAACTAATTAGCTGTTTTATTTTAAGCTAGCGAGTTCAGCAGACGATACTCGATATTATATCTATATAAAGTAAATTTTCAAAAAAAAGAATTAACCGACTTCAATATTAATCAGAGGCATAAAAATAAGGCACTGAAAACCGGAAAATAAATAGTTTATCAAATTAACCAAATTTAATGAAACATATGAGTATGTGTGCTACCAAGAGATGCCTTATTTTTATGCCTCTGATTAATATTGAAGTCGGTTAATTCTTTTTTTTGAAAATTTACTTTATTTTTCCATTTTTAGTGTACATAATTTTTTTTTCTATAAAATGTGGGTCACCTGATGGTAAGTGATCACCGTCACCCATGGATACCTGCAACACGAGAGGAATCACAGATGCGTTGCCGGCCCTTAAGAAAGGAGTAGACTTGTTTCTTGAAAGTTGTGTTACTTTGTCAGGGATCCCATAATCAGAACCTAACCAAACTCTCATCAAACTACCCTTGAAGAACACCCTTTACAATAAAAAAGGAATCATCGAAATCGGTTGGCATGATATTAAGTTATTCGTCTATTTGTCGTATACACACGAAATGCAAATTTAACACTTATACGGTTTTGCACTGGATGCCGTTGACAGAACTGGACCAAAAAAAATAGGACCACACGGGAAGCACTAGCTTTCAAATAAAAAAAGAATCTTCAAAATCGGTTCAGCCAGTCCAAAGTTATGAGGTAACAAACATAAAAAAAAAGAAAAAAAAAGATACAGTCGAATTGATAACCTCCTCCTTTTTTTGAAGTCGGTTAATAATAAAAGATTGAACAAATATTGTTCGATAATGTATAGCTTAATATTATCATTACTTTCTTATATAGTGTAAGTGAGCACTGAGGGTGATACATAGATAGTAGTTTAAAGTTCCAGCTATGTGGCTTATGATAAATCCCATCCCATTCAATACACTATTAGTATTCACATATGTAATGTACATGTTACCTGTTACTGTAGATGATGTGCGTGTCATACTTACAAATATTTTTGAAAGAGTATTATTGTTATTTACACATCTAATAACAATTTTAAATTTAATTATTACATTCAAAAAACGCATGCGGAGCCGCGGGTAACAGCTAGTGTAATATAGTTCGGTTATTCTGCACAAGTGAAGTGGATATGAAATAATTCCACGGAACATGAATTTCGACTTGCCACAAATACTCTCAAGAAAGTTTTAACAAGGCGGCCACTTTTTAGATCATTGAAATTATCACAGACACTTGCAATGTTACATGTTATTTCATAATAGCTGTGCTCGCGACTTCGTCTGCATGAAGCTTATTGCAAAAAATAGTCTTTAGTTAACTATGTAATAGATATCTATACTAATATTATAAAGAGGTAAAGTTTGTGAGTTTGTGGAGTAACCCGATTAGGCCTCCCACGGCAGCGGCTCAAGCCTAGGTTCGATCCCTCGGTAGGGAGCCCTTGAGTGCGTTGCTTGCGCGATACGGTGACACACAAATATACATCACTGCTACAACACTACACGATCACCCCCACACACGTGCACGCTACACGCTTACACATGAAAGTGGAAGGGTTTATTTTTTTCCCTTATCGAACTGAAAAACTCTCAATTTTCCGATAATAAGTATATGGAGGAGTTGTTGAGGCGTGTATGCTTGGTACACATAAAATGCTGATAAAAATAAGCAATTTAAGCGTCCGTATTGTATTTTACTCGGAACTGAAGGAAAAGCGCAAGGATCCTTGTTTCTAACACATAACTCTTTCACTGAATATATTTGAAAATGTAGTTTGTCCAGCCGTTTTTACACTTTTCTGCATTTTTATTTTGATGTTTTTTGTTTGCAATCTTAAGTAAGAAGAAATAAATCCTGGGAGAATATTGTACGAACGTGTCAGATCGCTCGAAGTCAGAATTATACAACAATTACTCTGTGGGTAGTCGAGATGGACTAAAGCTTTCGTTGTTTGTGTTACTTAGTCTGTCTAAGTTTGTTACTATACAGAATTTTCAAGGTTGTTACTTTTTTATTCGTATTATCTAATATTATGTAAGAAATATAATGTATAAAACTGGTATCAATATTGGTAAGTTGTTTAAGTAATTCTATACATCATCATCATATCGACAGCCTGTCAGAAATCCAAGAAGGAAATTATGGGCATAATCACCACGCCAGTCTACGACGTATTAGCGATTTAATTCTCCGAGATATCCACAGTTGTATGTTCTCTCACACACAATAGTACTACAAGAACATTTCTCAGGTTTAGGTTTCCTCATGTATTCCTTCACTGAAAGCTAATGAAATCGTTATTACATTAGTTAGTTATTCAATTTATGCCCTGAGAAGATGCTTGTAGATGTCAAAACCACCATCAGTTCGGACAAATATCCCCGTCGAGAAGAACCGGCTAGAAACTCGATCTGGTTTATCATTTCATGACATATTTTTACAAATATAGATAATCTGTGGTTTTTGGCGGATGCACAGAGAGAGAGACGTCATCATCGTTCACATGCTTTGTAGGAATTTGTAAAAACTATGCCAACTTACATAAGCATAAAAGTGGGGGGTAAAAGCTTTGCTTACCCTTGCTTAAAACAGCTAAAACTCTCCCTAAGTAATACTTGTAAGATTGCTCAGTTCTGTATTGTGTAATAAAGTGCATGAACAATATAAATATTATATTCCACAGATCAACAATAGTCTACACAGACCAACTCGAATGCGGAGAAATTGTGAAGCATACCAAATCACCTAAATATTTGGACATAAAATAATTTTTAAAGCAGGCTTTTCTATGTGCCGTCGTGTACGACAAAGCCGCAGCGATAATACCCATTTCTGTCATTTTATGAATGTTCCATTTGTTACTTGTTTATATAAAAACCGATATTAAATATATATAGTATATATATATATATTCGATTTTTAAATCCATCCGATTCGTGATCTGTGGTATAGATTCATGAAAAAATCGAGGTGCAGAGGATCGATTATCCAAAAATCCGACTCTTAATTAATATTTTTTTAAGTAAAACCCCTTTCAAGATTTTATTTAAATTGTGAATTATTGTATACTTTATTTTTATCAACATAAAAAAACGAATCACAGTTTTAGTGTGAGACTTATTCACTGACGGATTCGATGTTTAATATCGGTTTAAATAATCGGTTATATCTGTTTAAACATCGATTATTCAATTACTCGATTCTAGATCGTCATACTTATTCCTGACTTTAGCCTTTCTGAAAGTTACCTTAAGTTTGTGTATTGACTGCGACATTAGGGAGTGACTTGGCTAGGTTCCCCGCCATCCAGTCTCGACGTACCGGCGGCGAGGCCTCCGCAACTATTTTATATACGTTTGTGTACAAATTATTTGCTTCCCCTCACGGGTCTATTTACCTTATCGATGAGACTTGATAAGGACTATGTTTAGAATAATATCCGAAAAATAACTTATTTTACAAACCAGTATTACAAGTTACAGTTAATTTCATCTGTTTAGAATGTATAGATTGGACATAATGCTGCCAATTTTAGTTTACTTTATGGCAGTGATATAGCTTGACTTTTTCATTTCGAACCATATTTATTGATATTTCTGCTGTCGTTTTTAATTGTGAAGTATGGTAATTAGTAGGATCCCAAACTTTTTGTCTCTTAGAGCACTTGCCATATTTTTCGGTGTGTAGACCCCTGCTTACCTGATATTGACTTTATTACCAATTCCTCAACTTGAAAAATATTTTGAAAAACAGGTGGTTTTATTATTTGAGTTCATATGTCTTCATTTTACAAAGAAACATTATTGTAGTAGGTAGACAGTATGTGTATACTGTATACATATTGTTTTATTCATGGAAGACAAAAATTAATAAAACAAAGCCATGACCTGCTTAAATGATGATTATCGTTGTATGATTGCTATCTCATGGACCTTCAATTTTTTGTTTCGCTGTCATCGACCCCTCTGTAGTCATCATCGATATACCAGTTTAGGAATTACAGGTCTGGAAGTAGGAAATTAGGCACAGAAGTTTCATTTATACTACTATCTAATACACGCGACTTCTTTTGCATTCTTTATTGGTTCAACATTATGTTTTAAGTACAGAAGAAAAAACAGTAAAAGGAAGAAAGCAAAAATAAAAGTATTATTATTTCCTAAGTCCTTTCTAGTGCTTATAAAACTTAAGGTAACTTCTTGAAACTTTATTAACTTTATACTAAATAAATACGTGTTAATCTTTTAAATAAGCATCAACGTACTTCCATTGTTTATATAGATGAGTGAGCATTGAGAAAATATTAGTGAAAATTATTTCCTTAAAAAAAGCTAATTATGTACTAAAAATTCCACCGGTTCTACACAAAACAGAAGAATAAACAGTAAAAGCTTTTATTATTTGCGTGAATTTATTGTAAAGAGGAAGTATTTATATTACTATGCTAACATTGGTTAATACACAATATTACATAACCCTTTTATATGAACGTGATAAAATTGTTGGTCTGAAAGACATTTACCATCTCATTGCACCGTAGTGGTGCGTGCAGTAGGCATTCACCAAAAAATTCAAGTAACTTAAGAGGGACGAATTTGCTTAATTTTGGCTTGGATCGTTGGCGTGCATACAATTCCTCGAATTGAATATGACTATTAATTCAAACTAAATTATCACACAGATATAAATACATATATGCTTTGCATAGGTACACAAATTTAGATGTTTGCAAATTTTAGCTAAGTCCTTCTTAGGCAAAAAAGGTAACGTACAGAACATATTTACTTAATGTGTATTTGCACAAATGTGAAGTAACATGTTCATTGTTAGCTGGTAAGTATGTTGTCACTATATCGCATAAGTAGGTGGCTTTTTTTGGAAATCGTACCTAGGCCTGAGTCGCTCCGAAAGGAGTGTGCGACTGTGAAATTAACCGCTCGTCTAATTCTTATGCATTGATTGGAATAAATAGCTGTTCGGTAATAAACCTTACAACTATTAAGCTGAATAGTACATTCTCTGGAAAACTCTCTGGCCTAAACAAGAACGAGCTAATGAAGACATATTATATAAGTCACTAAATTCTACCCGTGAATGCGTGGAATAATTATCATTTACGGAGCACACGTAGCGAAAGCTTTCAAATAAACGATATTGAAAACATTCTTCAGTGGTGCTCCGCTCCTGTTGGTCTGAGCGTGATGAGAAATAGCCTTCATCGACAAATTAGCTATCTAAAACTAAAATAATTGTTCAAATCAGATCCGTAGTTCTTAAGATTAGTTCTTAAGATAAGCAAACAAACTTTTCAGTTTTATAACATTAGTATAAACAAAACATCTCACAAATTATGGCCCGGTTTAGTTCAGCCATAAAACACTTGAACGCTTGACGGCGGTCTTTGTTATACGTACCTCGGTATTAATCGTTTCGTCCCCGTCCTCCGAGACAAACATGGCGGAGGAAGGTGGAATATATATTCTACTTCCGAAGCTACCTCACATTAATTGAATCAAAAGCTCCATTTAATGTATTGCTTCCTAGCGCGATACAAGTGATATAGCTCCTCATGAATCTTCTATTATTTACACATATATCAAAAATCCAAATTTCAAACAGGACTTTTCTTTAGAAGCCCATAACTTGACATATAAACATGATTCGAAAATCTTCTTCTTCTTCTCTTTTTTTCGTTGTCCGCTTCACGTGAAATGCGCCACTATAGTATGGCAGTAAGGTTTTCCTAACGTTTATCGTCTACCTACTATTCTTATAGTGGATTGTGGGTTTCGACAGTTGCATTAAAGAGTGACCTTTTCTCTAGGTTTAGCATGTGTACCATCTTATACTTCGACATTTAATATCATCCAGATTATGTCCAAATCCAAAAAAACTATCATTTTTATAGTGACAGAGCCATGCGTAGCTATTACCTACTGTTTTCAGCATGAATGGGTCGGCTCGACCGGTGTAGTACCACCCTCTCGCAGAAAACTGATGTAAAGTAACAGTGCTTGCATTGTTGCGTTTTGTTCGGTCAGTGAGAACGCGGAGGCCCACTTCTGACCTACCCCTTCTCCTATTTCCTTTCTCTCCCCCCACTCCCACACGCACTCAACACAGGTTGGCAACGCACTTGCGACTCCCCTAGTCTTGCAAGTGTCTATGGACGGTGGGGATCACTTAACATCAGGTGACCCATATGTTCATTTGCCTCCTATAACATAAAAAAGGTATTTAAAAAAATACAACAAACCGTTAGAAAAACCGCAGGCACATTTAGCTATGTAAAATAAATAATAATATTCTTTAGTAAAGTATTGTATAGTCTAAATTGAATACTCACCTGGCATAGCAAAACGTTTCATAATACCCCTTATAAATATATAGTACGGTTATATAAGAAATAGTTTCAGTTGAAACGGATAAAGTTATGAAATCCAAATAAATCGTGATTATCGTTTGAACAAAAATAAAAAATCACTAGTAAATAACATAACAAGCGCCGTATTTCAATTATTTATTTAGTTCGTCCTTGTACCGAAGTTTGGGGTGATCGATGGACGGTATTAGGTTATATTTAGTTGCGTACAACGATACCAGGGTTACTATATTAATAACTAGCTGTGTTCGCGACTCCGTCCGCGTAGAATCTAATATAAAAAAACAGTGACGAATAAAATCATTGCTCTCGTAGCTACTTGTGTCGTGTCGACAATAATATTACAATATTTTTTAATAGAGTGATTTGATTTTAATGAAGCCAAAACTAAAAATTACCTCATGATAAAAGTTTTATCGTGAACGTTGTATTTTATCGTGATGCGTGTTAAAACAAATAGACAGACATTTCTAAAAATTATTTAAATGTATTTTTTCACAAATATGTAAAGCACGTCCAGGGTAGTACCAACCTCTCACAGAAAACCGATGTGAATTAACAATGCTTGCATTGTTGCGTTTCGTTCGGTCAGTGAGCGTGCTGGAGGACCACCTCCCTTCTCCTCTTTTCCCACTCTTCCGCTTTCCATCTTCCATTCGCCACAAATACAGGCTGGCAACGCACTTGCGACTCTTCTGGTGATGCTGGTGTCTACGGACGATGTTGATCGCTTAATACCAGGTAACCCACCAGTTCTTTTGCCTCCTGTGATATAAAAAGTACAGACACTATATATTCACATTCTTATTATCGGACTACAATTTTTCTATTTTTCAAGAGACAGGCTTTATCGGTTTAAATTCTTTAGTTTTTGGCATTTCGCTCAGATTTTTTAGTTTTGTTTGAGACAGAGTCAATTTTCACTCATCTACAATTAACACGTAGGCTTAGTGATGTACGAGTCATGCGTCGTATTTTTATTGCTGTAGGGGATATCAAAGTAAAACTTAATTTTAAATCCTCATCGAGTAACATTTAGTTTTAGTTTCATTAAAATCTGTTCATTCTATCAAAAGTTATTGTCATTTTAATGGCGACGTGACCTTAGTACAACAAAAAAGTAGATAAGTAAACGGACTTAAGACGTTCAGATGATTTTATTCGTCACTGTTTTTTTTTTACATTAGGTTCTACATGGATGGAGTCGTGAGCACAGCTAGTATATTACAAAAAAGCATATATTTCTTCATCTTGAAATATTACTAGCTTATTCAAAATTAATTAGTATTGCCCTTTCTGAGCTCGAGGGTAGGTTTTACCTTGATTTACATTATACAATAGGAATCGCTCCTAGCAGAAGAGTTAATGCCGAAAATATATTATTGTATCTGATAACTATTCAAAACCCTTATTACATCGTTATAAATAACCAGTCCGATATAACTAAGGACGTCGAGTTACGACTAAAAAGCACACAATTTTACAGTCTCGTTATGTTGACAAGAGTTGAAATTTCAAGAGGGCGGTAGCGTCCGCAGTTTAATAATATATCTGAAATATAACTTCTTTACGCACGTTTGATATGGAGAGTAATCTGGTGACTGCTTGATGAGACTGTTACGAAAACGTGTGATCAGGCGATGCGAACGGAAGTTGAGAGGGAGATATAAGTTAGTGAAGATGGAAAGAGAGAGAGTTACGTTTCGTATTATCAATGATAATCCATAATAAATTTGAATATTTATAGAAAATTTATATACGTTTATGTATACATGTATATACATTATACGTTTAGATGGAGCTAAAAATGTTTTACTTCAGACGTGTGGTCTAAAGCACACTCGTTTTTTTAAATAAAATCGAGACACAGCGTAGTAGTGTATCCGACCGTAAATATTTTGTAAACTTCAGCTAATTATTGGCTAAAGTTTACCGAGATTTTGAAAACTATCTTCTACGAATTTTCTTATATAGGTATGTGTGGCATGGGTCTCTACAAAAATGAACTGAAACTCATTAAAGGTCGTCAATACGATAGTGTCAAAATCAAAATATACTCTATTCAAATTAGGCCCTGAGAAAGCGCTTATGAACATCTAAGCTACCACCAGTTTGAACTAACAACCCAGTCATCGAGAAGAACTGGCAAGAGACTCGATATGGTTTATCTCCTCATCTTATATGTGTTTACAAAACATAAATAGTTACATTCGCTTTTGGTGGATGCATAGAGAGGGGCGTCACTTCCAGTCGTCACAATCATTCATACATTAATACACCTTTAATATCCGTTCTTTTTTAAATTTATCATTTATACATTTCAAATCCGTTTGACATAGTTCTTGAATTCATTATCCGGTAAAGCGGTAATCTGCTTTGTAACTATGGTATAAAACCTAACTCTATTATTTAAAAAACTGTTTTTGATCTTAGTGAGCCCGAAGCATTAAATGCGTCACAGTACACTATAGGCGACGATAACTATCAGCTGAGCCATCTGCTTGGTTACTGTTCTACGCCTTTAAAATATGTATAACTTATTATTGTTTTAGCCACTAATATGCTACTCCTGAATTGTATAAAAAGCTACATTACTTTATCTTACAGTTTAGCAACTGAGTCAAAATTCGAGATATGTATAGTATTATACCTGTAAATGAAGATCATTTAAACCACTTTAAACTTTGGAATTTCACTAAATTCACTAAATGTAAATTTGCTCAAGACTCTGTGAAATATTTAGGTCACATAATAAAAAATAACACAATCACTCCACTAAAGGATAATTTAATTGCTATAAAAGATTTTCCTATCCCAAAAACACAAAAAAATGTTCGTCAGTTTTTAGGAAAAATAAATTTTTATGGAAAATATATACCCAACATATCAATCATACTAGATCCCTTACACAATTTATTACGTAAAGATCAAAAATTTAATTGGACAAGAAAATGTCAAGAGTCATTTGATACAATAAAGAAATTGCTTTGCTTAAAGCCTATCCTAGCAATATATGACCCACATCTGGAAATACATATTTATACAGATGCGAGTATACAGGGTATAGGTGCCGTATTAAAACAGCCACAACTAAATGGAGAAGAGAAACCCTGTGCATATTTTCCAAAAATATTAAATGACAGCCAAAAGAAGAAAAAAGCCATTTATCTGGAATGTTTAGCAATCAAAGAAGCTGTAAAATATTGGCAGCACTGGCTCATAGGAAAAAAATTTAAAGTATACTGTGATCATAAACCTCTAGAAAAAATGAATATTAAAGCAAGACCAGATGAAGAATTAGGAGACCTCACATATTATTTATCACAATTTAATTTTGAAGTAATATATTCTCCAGGTAAATACAACTTAGAAGCTGACAGTTTGAGCAGAAACCCAGTATTAGAATCACACACTAATCAAGAAGAAATTATCAAAATGGTAAGTTTCATTAAACTAAAAGACATCCAATATGACCAAGGTAACAATGAAGATATTATAGAGAATAAAAATAAAGTAATAGTAAAAAATAATATATACTTTAAGAAGACAGGGAGAAAGGAAAAGATTATATTAACTGAGGATTTTAGTAAACAAATTATAAAAACTATACATTATACATACTGTCATATAGGAATAAGACAAATGGAAAATAAAATTAAACCATATTTTATAGCGAAGAATTTAACACTCAATATAAAGAAAATATGTGATTCCTGTGAAATATGTATACAAAATAAATCTAGGACTAAATATAAATATGGCCTAATGTCACATCTGGGTCCTGCTACTCACCCTTTTGAAATCATGTCTATAGATACTATCGGTGGATTTGGTGGCTCGCGTTCTACCAAAACTTATTTACACCTTTTGGTAGATCACTTCACGAGATACGCCTATATATTGACATCAAAAACACAAACTTCAAATGATTTTATAAAGCTAGTAAAGAAAGTGACTTCAGAAAACAAGATTGGCATAATCCTTTCAGATCAGTATCCAGGTATCAATTCAAAAGAATTCAAGCACTTCTTGGAAAACGAAAATATACTCATTATTTTCACGGCAGTGAATGCATCATTCTCTAATGGCCTGAATGAGAGACTGAATCAGACTTTGGTGAATAGGATAAGATGTCGGATGAACGAAAATAATCATAAATTAGCATGGACTAGTATAGCTCATGAGTGCACAAAAAAATATAATGAGACAGAACACACCGTAACAGGATTTTCTCCAAAATACTTATTGGAAGGAAAAACTATTAATATTTTACCAGATGAGTTAAAACAAGAGACAACATATAATGAATTATTACAAGATAGGAAAATAGCATTAGAAAGAACCATAAAATCGCATAACTATAATAAACAACAATAGGACAAAAATAGAAAAGAATGCCAACTAAAAGTAGGAGACTTGGTGTATATTGAAAATGGAAATCGAATGAATAGGAAAAAACTAGAACAATTGAAAATTGGACCTTTCAACATTTTGGAAAAATTATCAAACTCAATCTATAGGATTAACACAGGGCATAAAAAAATAGAATCTAATCTTTTCCATAGTACAAAGATTATCCCTATACCTGATGATACTTAACATCATAAGGGGGGGAGATGTAAATGAAGATCATTTAAACCACTTTAAACTTCAATTACTTACTATTTTATTTATTGAAATATTTACGTTCTTTTTTATTTTAAAAGTCTATATTGTCCATGGTACAGATTATGGAAGTTTACTATGGAAGGAGTCTAAAGATTGACAGATTGTAAGCCGTTACGTTGTACTTAAACTTGATAATATTTAATTAATAAGGAATAAAGTGAAGCAATAGCTTTGAATGTTGTTTCTCTTTATTACAGAGCAACTATTCAGCCTATTGTATTAATAAAACGGTACACCCAACTCAACAACACATTATATACCTATATGAGACAGATCGTATTTTGATGAATTGATTACGTTAATTTTATATAGTATACAATGCAGTTGCTTCCCCTGTCTGTTCCCTTAGATCTTTTAAGCTATTCAACGAATTTTAATACAGCAATAGATAGAGTGATTCAAGAGGAAGGTTTATATATATAATACATATATAATATCGTACAGAAAAGTCGAAAAATTCAAAGATCTGTAATGTGATGTCGTAACAATCATATTTTTGTTCGCTTAAATCGTAAACGATGGCTTAACCTTACGAGATAGATCAAATTAATGTAGTAACGAATTGTATATTTTACATAATATTATTTATTAATCACTCCACACTGGCCCATATCATTATCTACATTGCACCGTGCGAAGCTCGGGTAGATGGCTAATAACAGGTCTTTTTTACCTATTAAATTGCCGTTCTGAAGTACTGGCCATTTCAAATCACAATGATTTTTGTTTGGCTAAGAATTCCAATTTCAAATTAATTTTATTTTAAAAACCTGGAATTCTTTTTCCAGAAGTAGTCATTTGTTTATTGATTAGTGTTACATTTTAATCGCATTTCAATCTTTTTTGTCATCATGGATACGTTAAAAAGTTGAGTAATTATGGAATATGAGTACCGTCGTGGCAGGAACGCGGCACAAGCGGCACGCAACATCAACGACGTTTACGGAGCTAACACTACAAACCAACGCACCACCTGTTATTGGTTTGCTCGCTTTAGTTCTGGGAATTTCGACCTGAAAAATGAACCTCGCGGTCGTCCGAAGACTTTGGTCGACAATGACGAATTACAGGCGATTGTGGAAGCTGATGATACACAATCTACGGCTGAATTAGCAGCAGCTTTCGACGTTAGCGTCAAAACAATATTGGTCCATTTGCGTCAAATTGTCAAGGTAAAAAAAGCTTGACAAATGGGTGCCCCATGAACTCAATGATCGCCAGCGCGAAGTACGCCTCGAGACGTGCCTTGCACTGCTCAACAGACACACAAATGAAGGAATTTTGAACCGCACTGTTACCTGCGATGAAAAATGGATTCAGTTTGATAACCGCAAGCGCTCTGCAAGTTAGATGGATCCTGGTTCAGCACCTAAACAATGCCCTAAACGAAAACTTAATCGCATTAATTGCATGGGTGATTACTTCGATTAATACAAATAAAAAATACATGAAAAAAATTCGTTTCAATTTTTTCATAGAAAACGGCAATTTCATAGGTAAAGACCTAATATAAAATAAGCATATGCATTCTGAATCAATTCACAAGCATTTTAAATTGAGAGTCCTATGAACAGTAACAATTATATCACTTTATAATTGTCACTTAATAAGTGATTTATCATATCATATGAAAAATAATCTCACATATCCATAAATATCGTACGAGAAAATTATTTATCGCACCATGTGAAAAATACCACTGATGCATGAAACATGCATTAAACATTATACAATTACAAAGGTGTAATCTGATGATCTGTAAGATCTGTAAGGACAGACGAGAACAATGCGACTTGTACATTGTTATTTTGCGACAGGTAAATAATATTTGGTGGTATTGTTTTCAGAGTCAAATTTCATACAGGTGCCAATCTTTAATTATCTGTGCTAGTGAATCAAGGTTATATACACAGTTATTTTTAGGTATTAAATCCGTTGCTCTATAACATTAATTGCTCTTCCCACAAGCCAATATTGACTATTGTACAAGTTTTAGAAATAAATTCAACCATGTTATACTTGCTAGAGAAACAAAAAAGTGAAAACGCAATACAATGGAATTTAAACTGTGTCCTCTTTTGAATTTTGAAGTGTATTATTTAAATTTTATAATATGTAAATTGGAATTCATATTATTAGTCTCTCTTTCATTAATAATTATATTTTCTATGTAGTTTATGAAGTAATAAAATGTATAATGGACTGGGAAATCTCAGTACAAAATATCAATATTAATAATTAGATGTACATACTCTTATACTATGTTTTGTTAGTATGACGTAAGCTGTGCAAGATCGATACGGTTGGTCACGCTTACTAGCATGTCACGACGTGAAACTATATAGTACATTTATCGCCCGCCTAAAACACTGCTCAATGCGCCCAAAAAAGTCTCCACTTCAATAAAAATGATCGATTAAAAAGAAAATTTCAAATCATTTACGTGACTACTAAATCATATAAGAGGATGACCAGAATTTGATATCATCATCACGTGCTTTATAAAGGTAAGTATTAATAATAAATATTGATAATTCCATCTGCTCACGGTACAAGCTTGGGGCTTCGTGAAGTGCTAAAATCTCCCTCGGTTAAAGGTGCTGGCCCAAGTTATAAGACATCGTTTCGAGTGATTTTCAAGTACATTCAAAATGTAATGTTTGTTGCAATGACGCTGAATGCTATCTATGGGTTTGCGTTATTGACTGCACTCTAGACAAACAAGCGGTGTAAATTATTTACGAAAATGTAAATGAAAGATTAACATTGATTTGAATAGCGGAGAGGCGTAAATACTCTCAGTTACGCTGCTGGCAAGCGATGTTGCAAATAATATCTTTGTAACCAATGTGTGTTAGACTTCAAATGCACTCGCAGATCTATCTAAAGTAGGTTGTAAATACCTGTAAGTTGCCGTAAATAACACCATCCAGTAATATACATGTCTGTTAAATATTACTCTTGTTCTTTTCCAAAAAGAGAAGAGTTTATCTTTGCCGGTGTTGTAAGTGTAGGATAGGATATATTTAAGTTTATCTTAAGTGACTTCTATTTTCGGTTTTAAAGTTGCTTAATTGCAACGTAACAGCTTAGCAGTTACCCTTGGTTTAAATGACGCAGACTGGAAATACAAGATGAGTTTTAAATAAAAACATCGATAAGAGAATCTTCTTATGAGAGGGCTTTGAATTGATCCGTAACTTTTTTGTGATACAAACAGTGGTGGAAATTAACAGTGTGTCAGATCGTGTTGAGAACACCATTTTTCGTTCGATCATCGAAGTCACGTAACGTCGGGTGCAGTCAGTACTTGCATGGAAGATCACCTGAGAACACAGCGTGACTTTTTCTAGTTTTATTTTTAAAATTGAAATGTTTTTTTTATTTATTTATTTGTTTTAGAACTTTTGTACACGCTAGGCATGTCAGATGATATGAGGCGAATTTTGTTTATTTACTTTCTTACTTTTGTTAGTACTTATAGTGCTCGCGTGATCTACTTTGGAGGATCGGATCTAGAAAACACATCAACGAGATCCTGTTGTTTATATAGGGTTACTATACAAGTGGTGACACGATGAACTTGTGACGTCATAATGGGTGTAAATCAGTTTTTTTCTATTGTGACGTAACAGTACGTAATATAATATTTTTAACGCTGTCAACTTATGAATTGTACCAAAACCACGAGTGCGTTTTAAGCGCTAACTAAAGCGCAAAAGGGAAACGTCCCGGATTATAGAGGTAGGGGTAATTCATTACGGCTTTCTTTATTATTTATTTAACTTTCGTCGCTTTTGACGCCTTAATAAAGACAAATGTCATACCAAAGTCGTTTGATTCTTTATTAGGAATATTTTTATTTGTCAAACCAGCAGCTTTTTTCTTTGTTGCGACAAAGTCGTTTCTAAATAAATACACGTTTATCTCGAGTTTGAATTTGTTTTTAATCTTACCTGACATCTAATAAGAATGTGGCTTTAACTTTTAACATGCTTAGCCTATAGGAAGTATGGCTCTCAACTTCAATCGCTGTAACACACCTATAAGTGCTTCGCGACAGAATTATTAGGTTTTAAATAGTGCCTAGCCAGATGGGCTTTAAAAAGTCGTATCGAAATTATTTTTATAATAAAATGACCTAGAATTCCGTTTATACTCCGTATGTAGGCAGTGGAATTTTTAGAAATCGATCCTTATCTGTACAATTACATAAAATGGCGCCTGGCTGTATGCTCTTTGACCTTTGCCTGTTCGTGCGTTACAAAAAATTATGCGAAGTTTTTGGCGGGAACTCTTAGCCTGTCACGGAGTGGATTTTATGTTTTATTTATTTGACTCTGTATTTCGTATTATTGTTGGTGTTTTACGTAATATAGTTCGGCTATTAATAATTAATATGTTACAAATACTTCATGCAAAGTTCTAAAAAGGAAGTCACCCGTTTGTGAGACATCGAAATTATCACAAGAAATTTGTAATGGAATAACATTGATTAATTAACATTGATAATGGAAATAACAATCTGGTAGTTGCTAAAGTAAAATTAAAAAAATAAGTATTCATACAACGTAAAATTAAGTATAGGTTTTATACGCCTGATAACATATAGAAGTATATTAAAAATGCGTTAAGCGCACTATAGTATACTATGTCAAAATTGTTGACTGCAGGCAGTTACATCATTATAATCAATCATCATCACAATTCCCGGCAAATTACAGTTGGAGAATCGGTGAAAACAAATGGCTTACCGCAAATATACGTGTCCTAAAATCAGCTGTTAGGGAAATAGCGTGCCGGCGCCCGCAATGCGACGGCCGATCAATACGACCGCGGCGTTGAGTACGCACACTACATCCCGCTCCTTGCAGTCATGTTACCTCCTGAAATTGACCGGATTACCTATCATGTACAACGTAATTGAAACTATTTTGAGAATATATTTACGAATTGTTTTTTTTTTTTTAATTTAATTTTGAAAACGAATCTTTTAGATTATTTGTTGCTAAAAGTACGTATTCCGAATACAAAATTGGACAGTTTGTATGTTTGAAGGAGCTTAATATAAGTAACTGTTAAAAATTTGTTTTTTTTTATAACCAATCTTCTAAGTTATTACTGCCATTATTACTTGCGATAATTTCAATGTTCTAACAAAATGGTGGTACATTTGTTAGAAATTTTCAGGGGGAGATTTTGCGGCATTTTAGAATTCATCCTACGTGGTATTATTTGTAATCCACTTCACTTATGTGCAATAACCGAACTATGTTTCGTACTCTAATGCGCAGATCGAAATTAAAATGTTTAGTTGTATATCATGTCTACTATTGGTTTCCCAATATCATTCTTATTTTCTAATTATTAAGTTAACATTAAGGAAGATGATTTTAGTACCGTAAATTGAAGAATTTTCCGAAAATATTCAGTTAAATGCCAACGTTTTGACAAAAAGATTCACTTGCATCGTGGTTGCATTGTATAATACTAAACAATTTTTTTTTAATAGATAGGTAAGATATACAAATCTTTCTACGGATTATTTTTAATACATAGATATAATGTTATTAAGGACTTTTTTTAAGCTTTCTATAACGTTTACAATTCCGTAGTACGTTATTATAATATATCTCATAGAGTTTGACCAGCGTTAGTAATGAAAATACTCGAAAAATCCTGTATGATGGATGACCGGCTTCATTGAAATACTTCGACGTTTTTGTACTAACTACAAAAAAACTTACATTTATTAAAAACCTTTCAGAAGATTTGGGTTCTTCAAAACGTCTAGAGCTGGATAGTAATGAGCCACTCGATAAAATATATGATGTTTTTCAACGACAATATTTCAAGAATCCTACACTTTTTAATGACCCATTTACTTTAGATTTTTTTCAAGAATTCTTACTTAATACTCGCATAATTTACACGAGGTATTAAACCTTAATGATATCATTACAAAAAAGTTAAATACGTATTGGATACTTGCTTTAATTTTGGAGGATATTTGCTCGTATTCTCGCTTTGATTAGACTTGCGAAAAAGGATAACGCGAACTTGCCTCGGACGAGCGCGGTGCATTTAGCACGAAACCTTTTTAAAGTAAGTATTCAATACGTTTTTTTTTTGTAATAACACCGTAAGGTTTTAAGTAATGCGCTCTCTGACAATTAGCCTTTTTTTAATTCTTTGTGGGTTTTAGTGCTTTAACCCCTACTTATATAATTTGATGTTAAATGAAGCTATACTTGAAAGTGGCGAACACGCTAAGCCTTGAGGAGACTGGATCTCTAGTGCAGACTGAACATACCACTTGGTGTTTGGCGCCAGATTTACAACTTGAGCGTGGTACTTAGGTAAACAGGGTTAGAAAAAGCTCTACCACCATGCTATGATTTTTGGATGTTATGGTCTATGGAATAAGTAGATCAAGTTACGAAATGTATGTAACTATACAATAATGAAACCAAATATGGTGGTAGTGGTTCTTAATCCGCCTGGCTAGCTACCCAGCTACCGAACCTCGGCTTAAGCTATATTTTTTAATGCCTTATAGAGTCTAAAGTTTGGCCATTATCTCATGTGGTTGTTAAATTACGGCGAGGCCTCAGATCGCAAACACTTCAAACATAGAAGTGATCTTAGAAAAAAGCCCTACAACTATGCTATGGTTTCATCACGATATTTGCCTTTACTAGAAGTTCCGACTCAGTTACAAGGATAACTAACACACAGCTACAATCTTTAGGCGGTGGAACCACGCTGGAACTATTACTGATTTCAGCAAGAATGGGTCGTCTCGTCCGAGGTAGTACAACCCGACACACAGAAACACCTACGTGGAGTAACAGTGCTTGCATTGTTGAGTTTCGTTCGGTCAGTGAGAGAAACGCGCTTGCGACTTCCCTGGTGTTACTAGTATCTCTATGGACGGCGGTGATCACTTAACGTTAGGTGACCCGCCTGTTCATTTGCCGTCTATGATATAAAAAAAAAAGATATGTAGACCATTAAAATCTGCAGATTCAAGTGTTTACCAAACGTTACCGAAGTATTACCACGTATAGACGAGTAATGAACCGTGTTTAATTGGATTAAGAACTAATTTCGTTGGCTTCCGTCTGCTGTGAAGTCATCTGTTTATTGCTAGACCTAAAAAATGACGGCTCAAGTCTAAATATAATTATTTATAGTCCAGCAATTCAATTACATACAGTGATTAGGAGTGTGAGGTAAATCGAGGTAATCAATCGTGGTGTTTTAGTCCGCAGGTTCGAATCCCGGCATGTGTCAACGAATTTTTCGAAACTCGTGTACATTTACTAATTTAAATTAGTAACACTATCGGCTGATGGAGAAGGAAAACATCGTGAGTAAACCTAAACCTGAGTCCTCTTATAATATAATTGTAAATGAGAAAACCTAGAATTGTGGATTTCTCAGAGTTTGAAATCGCTAATAATCGTGGGCTGGTGTTGTGATTATGCCCATACCTTCCTTTGGGAAGAAGCCTATGACCCTGTAGTGGGTCTCTTATCGCCTGATAATCATAATTTTGAAAATATGAACCCTGTTGCTGCCTACTTTATCAGCTTTAACTATTAGCGAATTACTGGTTGTAATGTACACAGATTATATTATAGATCAGATTCTTTCTTTATTTTATTTTTGGCGACAAAGCTAGTGTTATTTTTATTACTGCCATATTTGAGTTATAGATAACGATATTACAATATTATTTACGATAATTTCAATCAACTAATAAGATGGTGGTCTTCTTTTTAGAACTTTCCAGGGAGTTTTCATAAGTGGTAGAGCAACACTGAAGCTATTGTTGGTTTTAGCATCGTTGGGTCGTTCACAGATAATCGACGTGAAGTAACAGTGCTTGCATTGTTGCTTTTCGTTCGATCTTTGACAGCGCCGGAGTCCCTCTCCCCAAACCCCCAAACACAGGCTGGTAACGCATTTGCGACTCCTTTAGTGTTGCCAGTGTCTATGGACGGCGATGATCACCTAACATCAGGTGAACCGCCTGTTTGTTTTCCCCCTGATATAAAAAAAGAGTTTTCGTAGCAAGTCAAAATCCATACGCCGTGATATTATTTTCCATGTACTTGACTTATGCGCAATAATCAAAGTATATTACGTAAAACACAACCAATTTTATAAAATTTAGAGTCAGATAAGACAATATAGAAAAATAAAGAATAAAATATAAAATCCACTACATGACGTTCCAATATCCAGCAAAAACTCCCAAAATACAAGCTAATATGACAGTAAACTGAATAAGGCATCTTTTTAACTTATTGCCAAAGTATAATTTGTACATTCGCCGGTGTCATTCTTTAAATCCAACGGTCATGATAGTTTAATTAGAAGTTATTCATAATTTCCTACAATATTAACCTCTCATTATTCGTCCAAGTAATTATGAAAGTCGCGAGAAGATCCCATAATATTTTAGTTACATTTTCTATGTGAAAGTTCATGTACTTCATTGATTTTATGAAAGTCCGAGCATTATTTGTTGTTACATGTGTAGAAAAAGTGTTGCCAGCTTTGACACAAAGGATGGACTGTACAAAAACTCCGGTACATGGTATGTATAGTTTGCAAAAAATATATTAGCCGAAATTTGGTGATGTTTTGGTTCCACGTCGACAGTAAGCAATCATGCTAGTGTTGTGTATATTATAATAAACCATATAATATAATGAAACAATATCTATAATCTATAAATATTTTAAAATAAAATGTTTTTTGTGTATATCTGTTTTCCTTTAGTTCTTTAAATCTCTCTAAATTACGCAATGGGGTTTAATGCAGTTTTCACTATCGCTTCGAGCATTTATTCTAGAAGGTTTATATTTATTTATTTACTAGCTGTGCCCGCGACTTCGTCTGCGTGGTAATTTATATAAAAAATAGTTATTAATAAAATCATCTGAGTCCATTTACTTATCTACTTTTCTCGTTCTTACACCGCGTTGTCATTAAAAACTACAATAACTTTTGATAAAGTGGACCGATTTTAATGAAACAAGGACTAAGTTATTCTCGAAGATATGTTTTATTATTTTCTTGAGTTTTTGATATGAACGCTGTACTTTAGCAGTGGTACATGTTCATACAAACACAGAAATTTGTAAAAAATGATTGTAATGTATTCTATTATTTATACCTAGACACCTGCAACGATTTTTCCCCCAAAAATAGAAAAAGTACAGACACATTAGATTTACATTCTTATTATATATATAGATAACATATGCATATGAAGTACACAGAACAATAAATAATATATATAACTTTAGGAATACCTTCAGAGAAATCCTCAATGGTGGTGACTATCTTCTAAAGATAACAGATAGACCATTTCTATCTCTTAGATATTATTAAAAATAATTGGTGGTGCATTTAATACGAAACCTTTTTAAAGCATGTATTTGATACGTATTTAACTTTTTGTAATAACACCGTTATAATTTTGCATTAATACATCACACGCGTGCGGATCTGGAATGGGTCTCTAGACTGTTATAATAAGTACTATCGAAATAATATATGCCATACTTTGAGTAATTCCTAATATTAAATTCATCTCTGTCTCTTTATTTATATCTTTGCAAAGCGGTTGTGGCTTTATTCCGAATACATAAGTATACCGATAGTAAGTACTTTCCTAATAGAACTATACCCGTGGGACTCGGCCTTTACATATGCCTTTCAAGCCTGTCAACGGCACAGAGCGCTGCAAAAAGTATTAAACTGTGACACAATTATGTCCGCAAAATGTTTCGTACCCCTACCATTTGTCAACGTCAACTCGCATGCCCCTCACTTCTATGATATAGATAATTAGAAATTATCTATTGAGATTGATTTAACAATGATATTCATTTAGATAGCAGAATTATAAATCAATTATATTTAATTAATAATAATTATATTTTACGCGGATCGTATCTGCAGATCTGTTTACTGTTGGAGCACATTTTTTATTTTATGTGTCTGCAAAAATACATTTTTATTTTATAGGTTTTAGCGTTTTCCTAATGTCTAATCTTGTCTAAAGATAGTAAACACTAAACCTAGTAGAGGACCAGCCTTTAAGTGGAACTTTCGTAACATACCTACACATTATTTGGCAACAGTTTTAATTTGAAGCTAGGGGGTAACTAGCCAAACGCCCGATCCCACTCCTTTCTCAAGGGACGGCATTGCAACTGTGATGTTCCTCGTGTTGTTGCTGTCCATGGGCAGTGACCACTTAGCATGAGGTGAACTGCATGTCATCTGCCTATAATGGTATAAATTATAAAAAGCCCTAACAATATGGTTTTCTGATGTTTTCATTCTTGAATACTCTTTACGGGCTTGAACTTACGTCTTCGCGGTGTCTGAACCCGACCTACTGGACTATTATTGCTTCTTTGACATGGTGCATATAATAAGTAAAAACATATATAATTTTGCCAAACACTATTTATAAGGAGGGGTTTCATCATCATCTTTTTACCCTTATTCTACCCAAGGAGGGTCGGCACAACATGTTTTCCTTCTCCACTCTTTTCTAACAGATGTCATCTCAGTATTTATATCTTTCACATATACATAAACTCTATAACAGGGTGGATCAATGTTCGAAGCCTGGCGTTCCCTCGCCAGGCTGCCGCAGGGGCAGTTTCAGGTCAGTGAGCATGCTCGATCCCTGGTTGCCCCTTCCATGCGGCGGACGGTACACCGTGGGGTTTTAGTCCGTGTGAATCGGACATAACCCTCTCCCCGGGAGGGTAGCGTATCCGTTAGGGATTTCCCCACGTTAATAAAAAAAAAAGGGTGGATCAATGTGTGAACGATGGAGATGTCTGGAAGTGATGCCTCTCTCTGTGCATCCACCAAAAACGAATGTAACCTCATATGTTTTCAATGTTGTAATTATATTTTCTTAAATGTATAATGTAAAGATAAATCAGATCGAGTTTCTTGTCGGTTCTTCTTGATGATTGGATTGTATTCCGAACCGGTGGTAGTTTTGACGTTCATAAATGCCTTTTCAAGGCCTAAATTGAATAAAGAGTATTTTGATTTGATTTGATCATTTTTCACACCCATTTCATCTATACCCTTTTAGGTTGGCTGTCATGACAAATCTATATTTAACCTAACCTAACCTTTTTTTACATGTGGAAATCCATACGAATACGACTTGCACGGACTAAAACCCCATGGTGCCTTCACTCACCTATATGCTGGGGAGCAGGAGCTGCCGACTGGCAATGCGTCTTCTCCCCGGCAGGTGACGGTCCTTCATTAGAGGCCCCTTCGCGGGTGAGGGGTCCCTCGGGGAGGGCGAGAGTTACCCTGCCCGACGATCGTGGGATAAACTACTATTCTTCAATTTCTCTGTCACTGGTGCTATTTTCAATCTTGCTCTGATAACTCATTTTTAATCTTATACATTATAGTTACACCACACATCCACCTTAATATTCGCGTCTTTGCCACATGTAATTTTTAAACACTTAACGTATGAAAGTATTATAAAATATGACTACCACCATGGTTATATGAATCTATTTTATGCAACAAAAGCTCAGGTTCTTTGTAGTTTTAGGTTTAAACTCTAAAAGTAATTCACATCTTTATTATTTTATTTTAGTTTGTATGTACTGCGCCGTATATAGTAATAAATACTTCATAATGAGAAATATTCCTAATTTTATTTGAATCTAGACATCATATAAACGCAATTAAAGTATCTGTTGTTGGCCCGAACTATGCTAACTAGGTGTCTAAAACACCTAAACCGATACGACGTGGTTTTTACACACAATTAGAGAATTCTTCAGAGGATTATGTATATCAGGTATTGTAGTTTTCTCTCATATGTCTCTTACATAGCCCAGCACTCAGATGTATACAGCATTTATAGGGATTTATCTGCTTTACAAAAAAATCGTATCTCTTTTCAATTTGAAAGCGAGCTGCAATTGAGTTTCGATGGTAGAAGCATTTAGCCACTTTTGGGTCAGGCGTTAGCGAACCGGTCGTTTGCTATTGTCGCGAATCGTCGAGTACGTTGACTTATGATCGATTAGTGAATTCAATAATGATATTTACGAACTGGGGCAGTATGGATCAGATGGTTTATCTCTATAAGGAAAATGTATCTTTTATTATTGTATAAGTTAGCATCTGTTCACGATCTCACCTGCTGTTCTGTAACTATGTGGACGAACACTTGAAATACATTGTTCACAGCAGAAGTATTTGGTAATAGAATTTGATTAGGGGTATGCTATTCATTATATATACTACTAGCCTCTGCCCGCGACTTCGTTCGCGTGGAATAGATACACTAACACGCAGCAGTTCTCAAAAGGAAAAAAACATACCGATTTTGAAACATTTTTCATCTGTGCTCCTCTCCTATTGATTTTAGCGTGATGATATATAGTCTATAACTATTTTCGATGAATGAGCTATATAACACTGAAAGAATTATTCAAATCGGACCAGTAGTTCCTGAGATTACCCCCTACAACGCCACAACATCACGTCACAAACTTTACCTCTTTATAATATTAGTATAGATATATATGATAAGTAGTCTCTTATAAATGTTGTAGTTTGTTGTTGTTTCTCTAACTGACTACGCTACTGACCAAGCAAGGTCTTAATAGCTTCACAGAACCAAGTAGTAAAAATCCAGTGTCACGATTGTCCACAATGAACTCCGAAATTAGTCAACCGATCTCCGTAAAACGTTGGCGTTTATATATAACTAGCTTCTGCCCGCGAATTCGTCGGCATGGAATAGTTACTTTGGGCTAAAACTAACACGCAGCGGAAGCTCTCAAAAGAAACAGAAAACCGTTTTGAAACATTCTTCATTGGTGCTCCGCTCCTAGCTTTTAGCCTATACGTAAGTGTAATAAAGAATTTATTCATTCATACTGACCACATGAAAGTCATGATGCCTTCTTGAATGGCGACTTACAGGAGTTTGTATACATACAATAGCCTCATGGCTTAAATTTATGGTTATACTGACATTCAAGCACCATGGCAAGCAGGTTTTAATGTCTAAAGGCTTATTATAGGACGTCTGGAAATGACGGCCCTCTCTGTGTATCCACCAAAAATGCATGGATCTATGTTTGTAAAAATATACAACATGAACAGATAGACCAGGTCGAGTTTCTTGCTGGTTCTTCTCGATGGCTGAGTTTATTTTCCGAACCGGTGGTATCTTTGACATTCATAAGCGCATTCTCAGGCCCTAAATTGAATAAAGTATTTTTGATTTTGATATATGTAATTTTTTTGGTTTATGCCATTAACAATTTATCTTGTAGGTGCTTTCGTATTAAAAGCACCGAATTCGCCAACCACTCCCGCTGCCTGCTCGCGTTTTCTTTTTCGCAAGTCTCACCTAACACTAAAACCTAGATAAAAGAGAAAGCAGTCGAAAAAAAACTACCCTGATTTATTTTTCTCAAATGTTAAGGGTTAGTTAATTTTCCCGTCTTAATTCGATTAGGTTAGGCTAGACTTGTGAAACAAAGGCAGGGCGAGCCGGCCACGGCAGCGGTCGGCGTGTGCACGGCGTTGCCCTATATGTAAGTACCGTTCTATATATTAGCGACTTCATGATTTTTAAATGAAAACAAAACAGTTTTATCTCGGTTTGGTTAGGATGGACTTGCGTAAAACGATAACGTTAGCCGACCGAGGTAGAGGTCGGCGAGCGTGGTGCATTTAATAAGAAAGTACCTATTTTTATTATCATTATAATTCTATTTCATAATTATATTATACATACCGCTATTCTCTAAGTACCTTGTAATGTTTATTTAATGTCTAATTTATTCAATTGTATAATAAGGGAATTAAATATGTAATGGTGTCTTGCGGAGACTTTGATGTGGTTCGTGGCTAATTTTTTCCAAGTATTGATACAAATTGATGAAAATAAAAACTGTCTAAAAACGTTGGCAGTTAATTTTTCGCGGGCTATTTATTAATGTATAATACAACACGTTTCAATCCATAGCGTATCTTTCATTACCCTGATTGCTCTGAATCATGTCGACATATTCAAAATTAACTGTCGAGTTTCATCGTTTGCTTTGTGGTTATTGTTATAGCAACGCCCACATATGTAATACTTATATTAAAGTTAAAAGTGTTGTCTGGCTGTCTATCAAAGCTGGTATTTTTATTATAACTGATTCTATCAACTTCTTTTGACAAAATGAAAAAAAAAAGCATTTTATACAGTGAAGGAAAAATGACAAATTCGTGGTGTGATATACCGTATCCAAACCATATACCATACCATAAACCATTATTAAATACTCGACTGTCTGGACCGCTACTATCATCAAGTTAAAACTTTCTCTTCAAGCAATTTCATTTCCTATCTAGAATTAGCGTATAAACGTCTCCAGTTTAAATAATAATATCAGGTGAAATTCCTGGCCAAAACTTACCTGAGGAATCGATTAAAAATATAACACGACGATCGACAAAATGGTGTAGAAGAAATTAAATAGTAGCAATCAATCAATTCATAATTCCCTCCGCTTGTTTGCATGTTTCAGCGGTAGCAGACGATGCGTGCAAGCATCTCATTATAATGTACTACAACAAATACTCAGATAATCGTCCACGAACACGATGTACATAATTGACTCTTGTCCACGCATATTTATCGTCTAGATAGTGTTGCCTAAACAAAAAAAATATATATAAAAGTACATAATATTTTAGAATTGTTTGGCGGGATCTTGGTCTGGCATGTAGTGGATTTTATATTTAACTAGCTTCTGCCCGCGACTTCGTCCGTCTAATGCTAACTTTTACTCGCGACTTCGTTTACGTGGAATGTGGAAATATTTTTAAGTACGTCAACTCAAATTCTGAAATATTCTTCATTGGTGCCCCGCTCACATTGGTCTTAGCGTGATGTTGTTTGACTTTCCTCGATAAATTTCATATCTAACAGTGAAATCATTTTTCAAATCGGACGAGTAGTTCCTGAGATTAGCGCGTTCAAGCAAACAAACTCTCGAGCTCTATAATATTAGTGTAGAGAGCATATAGTTAGTAGTAGAAATTTATAGTTTTATCCTATATGACTCTATATTTCGAATTATTGGTGGTGTTTTCTGTAATAAAGTTCGGCTATTTTGCACAAGTGAAGTAGATGGTAAATAATACCTCGGAACGTGAATCCTGAGATGCCACAAAATCCCTCTGGAAAGTTTTAATAACGGGGCCACCATCTTGTTAGAACATTGAAATTATAGCAACACACTTGTAACTTATTCGACAATGACAGTGATAATCTGAAAGATTAGTTACAAAAAAACCGTATTATATCTTTTTCTTTTTCATACAATTACTTATCTTTATTTATAAATATTAGTATTAGGATAGTAACTAAGGAAGTAATATTATGACAAAGCGTTTTGTGACGAAATAAAAATAAATGTTTTTGAAATGGCGGCCCTATGGTATAAATTTCCAAGGAGTTTTTATAACACCTTAAACTTCATATTTCCAATCTTCACTTGTGCACAATAACAAAACTTTACTTTGACATAGGCTGATTACACAGTTACGTCTCATTCATCTTTTTTTTTTTTTTTAATTCGGGACGTAGAAATATTTGCCAATGTGATTTAATTAATTTAAAAAAAGTGTAACATGATTAATGTTTTGATCTTATCTCATGTTCCTTATGTTTTTCACTCTCTTATACTTTCTATAAGTAGATACAAAGTATTAGCGATTATAATAAAACTTTGTAACATGTTTAGGTAAGTAATACGGAAATGGCGTTCCTTGAATTTAATTTACTTATACATTAAACAACTAATTTGTATTGCGTAAAATGTCATGAAAATTAAATAATAAATAAGAAAATTTTCTAATATTTTAATGACTAAAATTATTCAAATTTTTGATCGCTGTGTCGAGTGGTTTATTCTGTAAAATATAGAGGCGACGTCCGTAAGTTTTTCTTTTTTGGAATTCAAGTGCTTTGCAAAACTTAGTCATCACCGTACAGAGCCTAAAGTTCCTTTGCAGGCCTAAAAACGACACAAAGAAGAACCACCTCACATAAAAGGATGCTGAAGGCCCGGCAAAGTGAAGGAACTCTAGCAGAAAAGTGGACCCTGGGACTAGGCCGCTATAATGCAGAAGAAAACCCAAGTCATTCACATTATTGACTAAAACTAAATGAAAGAACTGTGGGGGAACCTGAACCTGAGAAGTATAACTCATATTGCAGAAATCTTTGAAATCGTCACTACTTCGAGGACGTGGTAATTATCTCCGTATTTTTCTTTGAAAGGAGGTCATGCAGTAAGACTCTTATAAGCTGATATTATTACTATTCATATCATATGTAGTACGATGATTCTACAACGTGAAAGCTGTTACTTGCAAAATTTATCACGACACGACGACAATCGCCATTTATTTCTCTTTACTGAACGTTTGTCATTTTTTTCTTAAATTTCATATAGAAGGCAAGCGAACATGCGGGTCACCTGTTGTTAAGTGATCACCGCCGTCCATAGACACTAGCAACCCCAGAGGAGTCGCACGTTCGTTGCCAGCCTATGTTTGGGGGGGTGGAGAGAAAGGGAGAGCGGTAAGAGAAGGGGAAGGGAGAGGAGAGGGGAGGTGAGATGGATCTCCGGCGCTCCCACTGACCAAACGAAACGTAATAATGCAAGCACTGTTACTTCATGTCGGTATTCTGTGGGTCGGGTGGTGCTACGAGCTGACCCATTCATGCTAAAACCAATAATAACTTCAGCGTGGCTCTACCACCTACAAAAATTAAAAATTACACTTCAAAGTTATTTTCATCATTATCGAACTGTAAGAGATCCACTGCAGTGCCATAGGATTCTTCCCGAAGGAAGCCATGGGCATAGTCACCACGAAAGCCCACTATGTATTGCCGATTTCAAACTTGGAGAATTTCACAGTTCTATGTTTTCCCACACGATATTTTCCTTCACCGTCAGTGGAAAGTCTTACCAATTTGTATTAGCAGATGTACGCGAATTCCTAAAAAATCGTTGGTATATGCGGGCGTTCGAACCTGCGGACTTCTAATTGATTGATTGATTGACTTCACCGGTCAAAGTACAAGAGCACTACGACTACTATTTTAATTTATAGTCATTATTTGTTTGTGGTCAAATGATAGGTAACGATATAAAAAATAAACTAACTCAACTCCAATTTCTTTTTACGCGAAAGATATCATGTGCAATACGTAAAGATTATATAATTTCATCTTGTTTATTTACTGATGCATCTGTATGTAAATAAAATATCTAGGTTAGGCAATTTTATTTATAGATTTTTTTTTATCAAACTATAGGTTACATTATAGAAAAAAAACAACGCTAAATTAATTTCACTACTCGAGTGATGTCATTTACGAAAACATTGTAAGATTATATCATCTTATGTTGTCTGTTTATAGATGCACATGTGTGTAAATTACATCTCAAGGTTACTGTAATTTAATTTACATCATTTATTATTATTATTTTTGGTCAAATGATAAATTACAATATATAAAACAACTAACTCGACGTCAAATTAATTTTACTATGCGAATGATGTCATTTGCGAAACGTTGTAAAGATTATCGTACTTTATCTTGTTTGTTTACTGATGCACATGTGTGTAAATTACATTTCAAGGTTAGTGTGAAACTCCTTTCGAATAATGTAGAACATTTATTTTTAACTTTGTAATTGTTTCTAGGTATCGATGTCTTCCGTAAAATTAGCATATTATATGATTACTAGGAAGAAATCTTTATCTATACTTCTATACTAATATTATAAAGAGGTAAAGTTTGTGAGACGTTGTGATGTTGTGACATTGTAGGGGGTAATCTCAGGAACTACTGACCCGATTTGAATAATTCTGTCAGTTTTATATAGCTCATTAATTGAGAACAGTCATAGGCTATATCATCACGCTGAGACCAATAGGAGCGGAGCACAGATGAAAAATGTTTCAAAATCGGGATGTTTTTCCTATTGAGAACGCGAACGAAGTCGCGGGCAGAGGCTAGTACATAGATAAAATGGAAGCATCTTTTGTCTGTCCGGGTTATTCTCAAAAACAGCTGAAGTGATTTTGATGAGACCTTTACTAGTAGAAAGAACAATTTTCAAATTATTAACAAGCCTGTATAAAATTTGGTATAATAACTAATCAAGGATTATAAATATGGAAAGAAGTAGGTCGTAACTTACATGATGAGGTTCGTTTCGCACTTGTGTTTTGTAATACTTTAAATCTTGAAAGGATTTTTACTCCTATGATATGATTTTTCAAAAGTATTGATATTTATAGCTTATTACAGAAAATTTATCATAATTATTTATTTTTTTAGACAGTTTTTTACAGATTTCTCGTGTACAAAATTTCGTAAATATTAGACAAATCAAAATTAAGCTAAGTATCTACAAACATACAAATATGTTATATTCGTGATCAGAAACTCTTATGATTTGTATCTAATATAAAATTTGGAAAAAATAATTAGATTTATATACAGAATAACAGATTCAATAATATAGTTGAAGGGAAACAGCAAAGAGTAAATAGAAAAACAGTTGGCTGTCATTCGTTGAGAGATTCCTCTTTTTTTTTAAATGACTACACTATTGACCCAGCAAGGTCTTAACAGCTTCACCGGCCTGTTCATGAGAACTCAGTTCGAACTGAACTGAACGCCAATGTTTGTCACAAAACATATCTACGCCTATTAAATACGCGTACTAAATAATATAGCAAATCTGAGTATTTAAAGTCCAAATATGTAAATTATTTATTTGGAAATATGTCGTAATTTCACCAGAAAAGTGTTTTTTTTTTTTTTTCTTATTGTTTCTGTCGATTTTGTGTATAATTATTGTTACCAGGAAATGTACCTAGCATTAATCTTTGCAACACTTCAAAGGTATTTTCTGACGTCTGCCTGCTTAGGTAAAAATGTAATTTTATGTTTAATCCAAGTGATTTAGTTAATAACCTATGTCACAGAACTTTTGTTTATTGTTATATTAAAAACATACAGCGTTTATTACGTAGTTGTTTGTGTACAATGCTATAAGGGTGTTTTGATTTTGGTTGAAGTGTTATTTCTTTGTTGATCCTAATGCGTAGAACACACTTTACGCCGTTTTCAAAGCAGTAGGACTTACAAAGAATGTGGTACAATCTAGCTTGTAATGTCTTTAGTATTTATCATGAGATAATTGTAAACCTAATGTAATTGAAATTATCATATTATCGATTCTAAACCCAAACAGCTGAGGTTATTTTGCCGGCGTGTTTCGACGCAATGCAGATCACGTGTGCGCTGGGATAGCCGAGGTTTCTGAGCACGCCCTTACTTATCCCCGTCTCGGTCGCACTGAGAGTTTTATTATGGGGTGCGAACGGGATGGGTTGAAGGGGATGGTAACGCGGCTGCGGCGTCTGCGTGTCGCGCAAGGAGAGCGGTCGATGGCAGAAATGCGCGCGCCTTGCCACCTATCGTCGGTCGAGCTGTAAGCCATTCCGAGCGGAGTTCTCACATTGAGCGGTCGATTACAACGCTCGAGCTGGCCGAACCGTCGGCAGTCGCGCCGGCGCCGCCGTCCGCGATGGACCACGACGACGATAGGTCCTTGTCCATAGGGACGGAGGTCTCGACCTCCGTGCCCCCGCCGAGCCCTCTCACGGGATGTTACCTACTTGCTGTGATCGGGGAACCGCACACCCACGAACACAAGGAGATTATACTGCAGCGGCTTGTCAAAGGTAAGCTAGATGTAGTTTTTCCTTTACGCGGTTGTCAGAGTGACAGGTGTCAAAATCGCCGGCTCGCTGGGAATTCGTCGCTGAAACTTTCTCCGTTGTACTTTTTTAATCGGTTTAGAAGAGAAAAACGATGGTGCACGCGGCCGGTGTTTACGGAAGTGCTTTTTCAATATAAAAATAGCTCTCGTTAAGCATAAATTACGATCTATTTTTACTCGTAATGTAATCGGTGTTCCAGAAATTGCTCCATCGTTGCGCCGGCTTCGTTTTAAAATGCATTCTGAATATTTTATATAAAGAAGTATTATGTAAATTTTTGTGACCTGCCATTTGGTATGTGTAATTTGTGAAAGTAATTTTTTTATGGTAATTGTGTTAATTATGTTTATAAAAGTAATGGGCGGAGCTTGGGCTACCGGGTTCGATCAGTGTCCTGTTACGTCACCTGTGACGTCATTATAGCATATTAAGTAATCGTACTGAAAAATGTGAATGCGGTATAACAACTCGGTTGTAACGTTGTATAATTTTGCGCATGAAATAAGCTGTAATTCGAACGTTAACCTATATATTCCGTTATTCTTTCCAAGGATATGATTCTTTATGGATTTTTACATCAAAACTTTCAGCGTTATCATAACAAAATTGTAACAAAGAGATTGTTATATTTATAGCGCTTCTTGAGTAATTCAGTTTTGTAATTACTTTTGCGACGTCTTTAATTACATATCGTATTAGGATATAGGCAAAATGGATTTTAATAGTTTTATCTTATAAAACTAAAGGGTGAAACAATAAATACCATTTGGTTTACAAATACTGACTCTCCTTCTGCTGTAGTATGTTTTTAAGTAATAAAAATAAAACAGTATATTATGGTATTTCCGTAAATACTTTTTTCTCAAACCTTTTCCGACTTACTCCTTTCTCTTTTGTTTTTATCCGGTCTTCTCTTGTTTCACTATATCATCTTATATTATTTCTTGTTTATTTTTAGAGTTCTTCATCGGTTAGACTTTCGATAGATAGACTTTCGTTTATTTATCTCTTCGTTATGACTTGTATATCGTGAAATTATACATTAAATAGCGTGGCTTTTGTTTTTGTACCTACTATATGAATTGTCTGTAAAACATAAGTCAAAAGTTCGGTTTTTTTACGATTTAACTACTCTATTGACCCAGCAAGGTCTTAATAGCTTCACCGGACTAATAAGTCAAAAGTCCGGTCTTATATAAAAAATGTATCGCAAATCTTTATATATAATTCTTTTGTCCGTATGTGTGACTGAACTCCTCCTAAACAGTTGGACCGATTTTCATGACTTTTTTTGAGTGTATTCTAATGGATTCCAGAATGGTTTAGATTTACGATAGGATCTGGTAGGAGGTTGACTTTATGATTTTTTTAATTATCAAGGCACGCCAAGGTCCTCCGGGCCTGCTAGTTTTATAAAATTCAGTTGTCTGGCTTCAAAATCGATCGCCCGTCAGTAGGGACTCGTTTTTATACGTATAAATAACATACAGTGTTATAATACAGTGTAGGCAGCGATCGGAATGTCTTTTTGTTTGTGTTTTTTTCAGTTTTACAAATATTAGTCATGCGTCGGCGACGCGCGGCGCTCGCCTCTCTGCACCGTCACGTCGTTGGTGTGAATTCATGCTTGTATATATCAGCAAGCCTCGAATTATTCAGGATACATTTATAAATAATGTTTAGAATTATTTCAACGCTTCCTGTAAATACGTTTTTAATGCTGTCTTTACGTCATGTAGACGTTTTCACGTAAGCAGAGTATTTACACCCAATGTAGAGTCATTCATGTTTTAATATTTTCTCTACTAATTATTTCCGAGCATATTTGGACGATATTTATTGAATAGAATCGCTTTAAAATCTCAAATTTAGACATATTCAAAAATAGTCTCCGCCATTATAAATAATTGCATTTAAGTAATTGAAGATGAATAGAAGTAGAAAATTAGACGGTCAAGTTAGTGTATATTTATTTTAGTTTTTTTAATTAAGTTATTTGCTCCACAATTAAAATTGCACTTATATGGAGTCTATTCTTTAAAAATGTGTGTTAGGGACTATCCTTATGCAAATCTTGTTGGTGCTTCAAATAAGAATGAGTTTTGTATTAGGTACAAGGGAAAAAGATAGTATAACGCATAGTTTAATACCAATCATCCCTTTTATTAAAAAAATATAGCATTTTAATACGAATTTTGTATTTCTCTCTCTTATTTTATTTTTGGCAATCAATTTTCTAAATTATTACTGTCATTTTCGAGTAGACAATAACATTACAAATGTATTGGAATATTTTCAATGTTCTAACAAGATGGCGGCTCCCTTGTTAGAAATTTCCATTGAGTTTTTGTGGCATCACAGAATCCATCATCCGTGGTATTATTCATCCACTTCACTCGTGTACAAGAACCGAACTATATTATGTAAAACACCATCAATATTACAAAATATAGAGTTAAATAACATAGGAGTATGTATAAAATACAAAATCCACTACATGTTAGATTAATATCCGGCCAAAAACTCGAATTTCGGATTTGTTTTTCTAATATATACAATGATAGTATATGACAATATTAAATGTGAACAATAGTTCCCTTTTCTGGAATTTTCCATTTTAGTTCCCCGTATTACCATTAGAGGCGCTGGTAGATGTGCGTAAGAGAAAGTTCGAACTAGTCGTGAAATTTCAAGACTATTTTTAGAACATTAAAGCGTAGTACAAGATTTAGATAGACGTTACACTTTAACGAGCTAATTTCAAAGTTTAAGTTTGTCGACTTAGTCTAAACTTATAACTTGATGGGTCTAGGCATTATACCATGTGAACCCAACATTCAAAATATGTCTAGTTACCTACACCGATAGCAATTTAATTGTTCTTTGGAAAAAACAGTACAAAGTTTTAGAGTTTATGTATTGAAAAATATGGTGAATACTTCCCTCAAAGAGGTATACCGTGACAATTCTCTATGAATGAAAATAACACAAACGTAAAAAAAATAATTATTAATAATTAGCTATATAATTATCATGAATTTATTAGTGTGAGGGAATGATATAACATGCGCTATCGCATAATGATTCGATAAGACAACCAGTTGATAATGATAATATTATAATTTGGTCGAAACATAATCAAATATAATTTGATGAAATTGTAACTACACGCTTATGCTCGTGGGATTAGGTAGCGAAGATTCCGCGATGGTATACTGGCTACAATAATAATTTTGGAATGGTAATTGAATGGAACCTCGTAATATGAAGTTGTGGTTAATTTGGGAACTATACTGAAATCTAGATTTTGTTATTAATCACAAGCTCGATTCAAATCATATATTGATTCGAGAGACACTATCAACAGATACTGATGTCTAACCTAATTAAACGCAATTTATAATCTATAATATGTGAATATCAAATCATAAATACTTATTCAATTTAGGCCCCAATAAGCCGCTCATAAGCGTCAAATCTACCACCAGTCTGGACAAACACACACGATGTTATTACAAAAAAGTTAAATACGTATTAAATACTTGCTTTAAAAAAGTTTCGTAGTAAATATAACGCGCTCGCCCGAGACAAGTTCGCGTTATCATTTTCTCGCAAATCTATCCTAACCTAACCTAACCAATGCGAGACAAAAGAGGAAGATGGCGAACATTCAGCGACCGCGGTCCATTTAAAGCAAGTATTCGATATGTATTTAACTTTTTTGTAATAACACCGACAGTCTTCGAGAAGAACCGGCAACAAACTCGATCGGGTTTATCGTTTTAACATATATACCTGTATGTAGTGATAATTAATGTTACAATGGTTTTTGGTGGATGTACAGAGAGGAATATCAATTCAAAACATCACTTTCGTTCACATATTAATCCACTCTATAATAGCCGTTTGCCACCAAAACCTGCTTGATATGGCGTTTAAACTCACAGTCCGACAAATCGGTAATATGCTTTGGGACTTAGGAAAACCTAATAGTATTAACTAAAAAAACTGTTACTAGTTTTATTAAGCCTGAAACATGGGATGACCACGATTATCACTAGTAGGCTCCCATCGAAAATCAGCGCTGCAGTACTATTTGTATTGCACATATTTGCTGAATGGGTTCGCCAATTGTTGGACATTTATTTTTTATTTTCATATGTAATTTTCTGTGTGACCAGTTTGTATAAGTTAATTTAATTGTGTGATTGTTCCAACAATAAAGTATTTCTTTCTTAAGTAGTACTAACACGGATTTCACTTCAAAAAAAGTAAAAATGTAATAACAATGTGTTGCCGTATCAGAGGATTCGTGAGAAGTTAAAATAAGTATAAATATATTCTTTAACCAAAGAAAGAAAATTAAATCACGACGGAACACAACAAAATAAAACCAACACTCTAAACGTAGCTTCGTCCTATAATATTGTTATCCGGCTAATCTGGTCGGGCTTGAGCCGGTTATCCGAAACATTTCCGAATGTGGCCGGATAAATTCGTGTCTTTATCCGTCGAGATGCAAGCTCTTGGATTTGGCACGCGTTTACATTCTTTTATTTTTGTTCTTTTAAAGAGCCATTAACGTTTTTTATCGTCTGATGTTAAAAACACGTCTTTGATTTGCTTATAAAGTTACTAGCTACTGCTTGCGACTTCGTCCGCGTGGAATAGTTACTAACGTTAACACGCAGCGGAAGCTCAATTAAAAAATATATAACCCGATTCTGAAACATTCTTTATTGATGCTCCGCTTTTAGAGGTCTTAGCGTGATGGTATAAAGCTTTCCTCGATAAATGAGCTATTGAACCTTAAAAGTATTTTTTAAATCGGACCAATACTTCCTGTGATTAATGCAAACAAACAAATTAACTCTGAAGCTTTATATCATTAGTATAGACTAATATGTGAACAATAGTGATGTCTGGAATTGACTCCTCTTTGTGCATCTACTAGAAAAAATTGTGATGTATAATGTATTCTAAATATTTAAAAAAATCCTTCCTTTAAATGCAATTCACACCGTCTCAAAAGCAGTTTTACTTAAAAAAAACATAATGTAACGCAATCATTTGGTAGTCTGTACGTACTACACATGGTAACATGCTTTTTTCTTCGAAATTCACGTATTAACTAATAAGAATTTCATTATAATTTATCTGATAGCGAAATTAAATACGTGAGGAAACATTGAACGGTTGAGAAATGTTCTCGTTATGTATTGGGAAAATACAATCTTATTGATTTGTCGTAGAATGAAATCACTACTACCTTTTATAATATTGCACTAGCTACATTTATTATTATTTATCTATGTTAAACCTAATAGACTTTAGATTCTAAAGCTTAGAGTCTATTTTAAAACCATCGTAGCTAAGAATAATGACAAAACGGCCTTATTACAAAAAAAAAAAAAATGAACACGAGTATAATACGAGTTTCACTAAGCAGTGCCTACAATTTTTATTCTAGTTGAAGTTATGTTTACCATACTTTATTACAACAGTACAAAATAATGTACAAAATGAATAAAATAAGCAATTTATAAGATTCATATATTACGTCAGAGTGCATAGAGAGGAACAACAGTAAAATGACAAATTAAATACACTGTCAGATGTCAATAGTGTCATATAGTAGTAGTTATGATTTTACTTGTGAAGCTCTAAAATTGTTGAAATTATATATTTATTCCAAATTAATTATACCAGGGAAATATCTTTTGCTGGCAATTAGAAAAACAACAAATCACAGCAATAACATAAGAACTGTCAAATTAGACAAGTGTTAAAGAATATATCAATTTAAATAATGCCCGTCCGTAGACAAGGGTAAGACACTCTCTTTTTATCAAACTTTTATTAAGTAAGAGTTCAATGCGTATTTAACTGTTTTGTAATTAGACGGAAGATGACGTATAATTCTTTGACAATTTATAAATTATCAAGTAATATATTTCCATAGTTTAACGCGCCAAGATAAACAACGCTACATTTTAAACAAATATTTATTTACATTCGAAAGTCTAGGGTATTATAGGTTTTAAATCGAAGTAATTGGCTTATTATATGTATTTTGTAATTTAGGACTGTCAGATCTGAATACTAAGTAAAAGTAAAAGAGCTTTTGTGCAAAATTACTTGCTTCTCGAATTCTAGACTCACTGATTGACGTTGTGCGTTGTCTGTCAATCAATTTCAATTTTTTTACGTACACAGAGATTCAATTATCTATGTTCACTATTCTCAATCTATCGAAATGCAATAGCGGGAGTGAAGTCGAGTGTAAAATTAAAATCAGCGGTTTCTGTTTAAGACATTTCTGTTACGTTATAATGTTAGTTATTCGGTCATGTCGTGCGAAAAACAACGCGCCGAATGGCCTATTGTACGTCGCTTTGTGATGCAACGGTTGCGAGTGTCAGTCGCGGCGATACACGGTGCCGCGCCACCGGCTACGTCTGAAGATGACATCGGAGATAAGTTAGGAACGTGTTGTGTGAGATCAAACACAACACTTCGAAAATATTTCATACCTTTCTACGTTATTTGACTGAAAACATATATTAATGTTATAACCTGTTTATTGAAGTGAAAGCTATTTCGACAGATTTGGCGTCATGACATGTTGTAGGCTGTGTACATCAAATAATGAAACTCTGTTACAAGATTGTGCCGTCTATCATATGCTTGATGAATTAATAAACTGTATACAAATATATGTAACTATTATTCGGAGTGCCAATAGATGTGAAAGAGCGATTAATTATATTAATTTAAAAGTATAAATTATAAAATTGGAATAATTTCCACACTATAGTTCATTTAAAAATTAAAAACAGAACAGTTATTGTCTTTTGTATTGAGTTTTCAGTCAGTCCTTATAACTGCTTCGAATTTTTTAGCAACCAGCTCATGGATGCACAGCACACTTCGGCTTGGGCTGTTGCCCTGGGTTAAGCGACATCACGAATTTAATTAACCTAAACTAAGGTAACAATTAGGAGTGTGCGAATTAATAAATTAAAAAAAAAGTATATTTATAAAAAAAACTTGGAGTAATTAATTTTGAGAATTTTGAAACATTATGTGTGTAACTTTTTTCTTTTAGATTTTTTTCAAACGGAAATTAATTATTATAATAGATAGACAATTTGGAAACAATAGAAAATCCAATGCTATTTCAATAATTCGTGAATTATTCGAATATATTCGGGAACTTTCGTATAATTCGAATTTTTGAATTATTGGATTCAATTTCGAATCAAATATTAATGTTCTAATGTTAACTATCCATACATATAGGAATTAGTGAGATACACGTGTACCAAGCATGTCTGTCTAAGTAACTCGTATATGTGTTTCGTAACAGATAACTAAAGATACAATTCCAGACGAAGACACGGACAACTACTTGTATGTGTATATGTGACAAAATGAATATTTAGTCTATAGATTATCAATACTATCTGTTTTGCAATAATAGAATGAGGAGTGTGTACATTTGATCTTACGATTGTCAAATTTAAAATTCAGTCAGGATATTTAAATAAATTAAATGTAGGCACTGTTATGAAATCATTTCTATCCAATGAATAAATAGATCAGATTAGTCATCACAGCGGTTCTCGTGTCGCCCGAGTCAGTTTAACGCCGAAGCAGAATGAAAAGAAAGTACACGGTTAGTGTAATTATGTACGTTACATACCGAAGCTATCAGATGGATCGGCATTGGCAAGCGTGCTAGCATTTTTATTATAATTAAACAGCATTAAATCTTGTATACATGCAGAAAATAACAGTGCAGCTACTTCGATATCGATCTATACTAATAGTTACTGTTATTTTGAAAGTAAACGGTCACTTGAAGGTTAGGATTTTACGACAGTCGCTACCGTTATATTAGCCTATGGCATTGTCACTGCAAAATCTTTAGGTAAATTAGTTAGCATTCGTTAAAATGGTAATATGACACAGCGATCTTAGTTATAAATAGCTGTGCCCGCGACTCCGTTTGCGTGGAATTTAATGTAAAAAATCACTGACTAATAATATCAACTGAAAGTCAATTTACTTACCTACTTTTCTCTTGTACTGAAGTCGCGTCCTCATTAAACTTACAATCGTTTGATAAAGTGAACATTTTTTTTCTCGAATTGACTACGCTGTTGACTTGGCAAGGTCTTAACAGCTTCACCGGACTACAATAGAGTGAACCGATTTTAATGAAACTAAGACTAAATATTACTAAGGATATGCTTTATTTTCTTAGTGAGGTTTTATCGTGAACATAGTACTTTAGCAGTGACACGTGTTCATACAAACAAACAGACAGTCAGACATTTTAAAAATGTAATGAAATGTATTTTAATACTTCTTCCAAGACCTTGTTTTCAGATAAATCCAAAAATTACAAATACGTTAGATTTATATTCTTCTTATATGTATGTATGATTTTTTTTTATATCATAGGAGGCAAACGAACAGATGGGTCACCTGATGTTAAGTGATCACCACCATCCATAGATACTTGCAACACCAGGGAGGTCGCAAGTGCGTTGCCAACCTGTATTTGGGAGGAGGGCGGGGGGACAGGAAGGGAAGGAGGAAGGGAAAGGAGAGGGTAGGTGGGTCTCCGGCTCTCTCACTGACCGAACCAAACGCAACAATGCAAGCACTGTTACTTCACGTCGGTTTTCTGTGAGAGGGTGGTGCTTCCCCGGACGAACCGACCCATTCGTGCTGAAAACAATAATAGCTTCAGCTTGGCTCTACCACTGAATTTCCTTATGTGTATGGTGGTTCAGAATTAAACTCAATAAAAGTAAATTTTTACAGTGCAAATTTATTGTAGCTAATAGACTTAGTAATGGGTATAAAACTACGAATAGAAGAGAAAGGAATTTGTCGCATCTGATTAGTTAATCTATGGGAACTAGGACGCTCCCCGCGCAGTTACCGCGCGTCGTTTTTGGTTTTTAATTGAATTAAGAAAAAACGGAACCCGATCTGTTTTTTTTTTCTCAAGGTACGAAATAATCGGACGCAATTTCGCCATCGTGAAATGTATTTATGATCGAAAAATAAATACGGCTATAAATCGCTTCAGATGCGAAACGCAATACAGTTTTGTCTACTTGCTATTCATTACAATGACTCGTCGATCAGTTTGGATACCGTGTTTTGTTGCCATTATTTTATTGCAGCCTTTGTAAATTTATTACTGAAAAAAACAATATTGATATATGGTAGTAAGTAAAATGGGCGTAAAATTCTTTGGTGCAAAACAAAATTAAATTTTGCAGTCGTAGGCGTGAACGAGACAAAATATTTTGAGACTCTTTTTTGACGGTTTTATTTGTAACTAGCTGATTCACGTAACTTCGTCTGCATACTTCTATTTTTTTATATACATATATATACATCTCAGGGGGATTAAGCAGTGCTTTCGAAAAACCTCCCAAGCAGTTTTACTTATCCGATACTTTCAACGATCATCGTTATATTTCAACCAATTTACAAAAAATCTTAACAAATTGTATAATTTCCCGTGAATCACTCTATCTATTAATAAAAAACGGCATGAAAATCCGCTCAGTAGTTTTCGAGTTTTTTTTTTGTTTTATGATATTTAATGAAGATAATAATTCAAAAATATTACTGTTTTTAGATTTAATTCATAAAAGTATTTTGTCAAGACATTTTATGCATTTTACATGATATAACATTAATTTCAAGTATCATTACTGACAGTTTTTTTTTGTAACAAATTAAACGTCAATTAGTAAGAGTTTAGAAATCCAATCATAGCTCGATAATATAACAGTAATTCGTGGTGTTATTTCTAATTATCAATAAATATTATGCATCCATTCCCATGAACCTCTCGCAGCCTCGCGTTAATATGACTACAATCCACATTTTATATTTTACTAGCTGACCCACTCACGTACTGGTGTGGTTCAGCTATTACATGTTGAATTAAATAAAATACGTTTAACATAACTGGAGTTGAAAAGGAATTGAAAATTAAATTGTGGCGCCATCTACGAGATATCTATAACAGTCGGTGCTACAGTTTTCTGTCAATAAACTAATTTATAGCGTCATCTGTTCGATACTGAAGAAACTTACAATTGATAACAATAATCAACATTGACAATCATTTAATTTTGATTAAAAAAATATTGAGGCCATTAATCGAAATACATCTCTTTTTTTTTTCGATGTGACTACGCTATTGACCCAGCAAGGTCTTAACAGCTTCATCGGACTACGAAATACATCTCTAAGTTGGACCAAATTATACGTAAATGCCAACGTTTCATGCAGATCGGCTATGTAGTTTCGGAGTGCATCGTGGACAAACATCATAACACTGGATTTTTACATATTAAGATTAGTTTAATTTACTATTGTTTATGTTGAACAAATAATGAAGGGTTTTGAATGAACATTCGGCCGTGGGATATTGTTATTTTTTTATTTGAAATGAATAGAAACTTTCCAAAAAAGTTAAAACGTAACATAACTTTAATGTTACAATATTCCGCTGCAGTAACATGCAAATTAGATAAGGCTGGTGTCAATATAGAAGATAAAATTTACTGCATTGTTATCAGTTGTTTCTTATTATTTCTTACCCACGACACCGATACCCTGCGCCTTGCCACACGGCCCGTCCGCACTATTACTTCATTCATGCTTAGCGAGTACGCAGTTGGAAAGTATTGCAACCTTCATTGTGTATAGCCATTGCTCGATACCTAAGTTTTTTTTTTTTTCGAAATGTCTACGCTATTGACCCAGCGAGGTCTTAACAGCTTCACCGGACTACGGACTCGATACCTAAGAGTTGTAGCATAATGTTAGATAGTCTTAAACCTTCCTCAATACACCGTAGTCCGGTGAAGCTGTCACATTGTTAGGTCAATAACGTAAACAGTTCGAAAAAAAAATCTTCAATATACCATCTCTAATAGGTATAAATAATGTTTGTAGTCTGTATACTAACAAACAGACTTTCCATATTATTATAGTCTAATCTCTGCCCGCGATTTTGTTCGCGTGGAATAGTTCATTTGGGCTAAGGTTAACTTAACCTCGCGACTTTGTTTACGTAGAAGGTGAAAATATTTTTAAATAAAAAGAATTAACGTACCCCAATTTTGAAACATTTTTCATTGGTGTTCTGTTTCTATTGATCTGAGCGTGATGATATACAGCGTACAACCTTCCTTGATAAATAAGCTATCTAACACTGAAAGATTCTTTTAAATTGGACCAGTAGTTCCTGAGGATAGCGCGTTTAGCAAACTTTTTTTTTTTCGAAATGTCTACGCTATTGACCCAGCAAGGTCTTGTTGTGGTCTGTGCTGCCTGGATAGGTGCAGAACTCCAAGAAGATTTCCCGCGAAAAAAAAAGGTACGAGAAAAGAGTAGGTAAGTAAATGCAATTCAATCTCTTACCAAACAGGATATTGTATAATGTAGGTATAAATAACTAGCCTCTGCTCGCGACTTCATTCGCGTAGAAAAGTTGCTTTGGATTAAAGCTAACACGCAGCGGAAGCTCTCCACAGGAAAAAAATCCTATCTTGAAACATTCTTTATTGGTGCTCCGCTCCTATTGGTCTTAGCATGATGATATATATAACCTACAACCTTCCTTGATAAATGAGCTATATAACATTGAAAGAATTTTTCAAATCGGATCAGTAGTTCCTGAGATTACCCCCTACTACTCCACAAACTTTTTTTTTTTTTTTTCGAAATGTCTACGCTATTGACCCAGCAATGTCTTAACAGCTTCACCGGACTACTAAGGCGAGCGCTTAAGGCACTCAGCCGATTTCATTATGGCAACCAGCTCAAGGGTGCACGGCACACCTCGGCTTGGCTGTTGCCTGTTGCATGCAAAATCGCGACCATCTTAGCTAACCTAGCTAACTATTCATATATGTATGAGTTGTTGAAACGTATATGTTTATCGGAAAATTGAGTTTTTCCGTTCGATAAGGGAAAAAATTAAACCCTTCCACTTTCATGTGTAAGCGTGCACGTATGTGGGGGTGATCGTGTAGTGTTGTAGCGGTGATGTATATTGTTTAGCAAACGAACTCTTAAAGGTTTGTAATATCAATATAGGCTAGCTGTGTCCGCGACTGTGTCCGCGTTGAACCTAATGTAAAGAAACGGTGACTTATAAAATCATCTGAATGTATCAAGTCCGTTTACTTATTTGCTTCTCTCTCGTAATTAAGTCGCGTGGTCATTAGAATTACAGTAACTTTTGATATATTGGACTGACTTTAATGAAACAAATACTAATGTATTCTCGAAGATATGATTTATGATTTTCTCGGTGTGGTTTTATTGTGAACCCAGTACTTTAGCAGTGATGCATGTTCATACAAATAGACAGACACATTTCTAAAAATGATTGATATGTATTTTATTACTTATTTCTAGACAAATGCAACAATTTTTCTTTACGAAACGAAAATAAAAAAATACCGTCACGTTAGAATTACGTTCTTATTATATGGGCAGGAAAGACGATTATTCTGGTCCTTTAAATTACATTGAAATTAGTCAAATAAATTCTAAAACACTTTCACTAATGAACTTAAAGTATTACCGAACAGACTGCGGAATCGTTTGACCTTACGAAGCTATAAAATACTTAAAGGCGAAGGTCAAGGTGAAGGGCAGCCGAACTTTCGGTCCGACAAAGCCGGATGGCCGAGTACAATGGAAACGCGCCGACGCCAATGGAATGATTAACGGTTATTAATTTTTAATGGCACGTGTAATTGTTACATCTCTACGACGATTTTTAACGGGGCAGACAGAGATATCAAGGTCAGATCGCATGATAGTAATTTTCTCGACATTATCGTAATTTAACTGTGAGTTAATTGTATTGTGATATGAACTTCATCTTTCTTATACAATAGAAAACCTAATTAACATTAAAGGGTAGTTCAGACCTCACATATTTAATGGGCTTTAACCCTTAAATGCTCATTGATGCCAATAGTAGTTGACCGAGTTTCTTACCGGTTCTTCTCGATGACTGGTTTGTTTTCTGATTCTGCAGTAGTTTTCACGTTCAGTATCAAGCGTCTTCTTAGGGCCTAAATTGAATAAAGTGTTTTTTTAAATATCATAGAAGGCAAACGAATAGGTGGGTCACCCGATGTTAAGTGATTACCGCCGTCCATAGACATCAGCAACACCAAGGAAGTCGCAAGTGCGTTGGCAGTCTGAGTTGGTGGGGGCGGGGAAGGGAGGAGAGAGAGGGAGGAAAGAGAGAAGAGGGAGGTGGGCTTCCGGCGCTCTCATTGGCCGAACAAAACGCAACGATACAAGCACTGTTACTTCACGTCGGTTTTCTGTGAGAGGGTGGTACTACTCCGGGCGAACTGACCCGTTCATGCTGAAACCTATAGCTTATACGTGGTACCACGTACGAAACTACGTTTTTGATTTTGCTTTAAATACTCAAATGATCCCTTAGTGTTGGTACAGATCATTTGATATCTAGTGAGATTCTGGTTAAGCACTAAAATACATTAAATGTTGTCAAAATTATTACTTTTCATTATGAATAAACTAAATTGTTTTTGTACTAGTTTCACCGAGCTGTAATAAATTTCATAACATAGGCTTTACGGTATAGTGTTTTACGTTTGTAGTTGAATGAACCCGTGAGGTCGGCGCTACGTTCCGCCAGACGATCATTTAAAACCGTCAATATACACATCTGTTTACTTGAAACCGTATTGAAGCAATTGACGGCGACTGTAAACGATTGATGTCATTTCAATATTCAATTAAATCGATATTGACGTCAATTCAATGGTAATAAAAATGACAGCATTTGACGTAAGTTCAATAGTAATTTTTGCACTGTAATTCTGAGATGAATACTCAAACCCTGTTACCGATTTTAGTGGCCTCTATTAAACTTATCATCACTGCTTATGCCATGTAGAAGAGCGTAACAGTGTGTAGCGTAAACAATACTATGAAAGTTTCTTTATCTGATAAAAAGTCTCATCCAAATCAGTTCTGACATTTCCAAGATAAGCCTGAATAAACAACAAACACTTTTAGGATTCATAGTTTTAGCATTTAACTTAGAAAATACATTCTTGAATATCAATTACCTTTTTTTTTTATTTACGTGGGGAAATCCCCATCGGATACCCACCCTCCCGGGGGAGGGAGGGAGAGGGTGGGTTATGTCCGACTCGCACGGACTAAAACTCCACGGTGTACCGTCGGCCGCATGTTAGGGGCGGCCAGGGACCGTTCTGGCTCTCTTCCTGAGAAACCGCCCCTGCGGCAGCCTGGCAAGTTGGTCGCCAGGCTTCGTCCTACTAGAATATCAATTACCTAGAGTTAACAAATTAGTATATGCAGATAGCTTGCAAGTAATGCTTAATCAATTAATATATGTGAAGGAACAATGTATTTCATATACAATAATACCATCTGCGCATAGGATTATGTACAATCTTGAACACAGTGGATGATTCAACAAGCACCAGCTGATCAATGCTAGTGATGTGCTCTGCGTAATCTATCGATAATCGATTCAAAATATTATTTCTTTCATTACAAGTCGAGTTCTTTCATGATCGATAATAAACTCGATTATAGTCTGAACATACTGATACTCTATTCAAAATCAAAAATACTCTTTATTCAATTTAGGCCCTGAAAAGGCACTCATGAACGTCGAAGCTACCACCGGTTCGGAATACAAACCAGTCATCGCTACGAACCGGCAAGAAACGATCTGGTTTATCTTTTTCTAATTGATATTGTTTGTACTAAAACATTACCCATTATATTTAAAACATTACCCACCATTATATGTGAATGATGGTAATGTCTGGAAATGATGCTCCTGTCTGTGCATCCACCAAAAACGAATGTTTCTTGGCGGTTCTTCATTATGACAGGATTGGTTTTCCGAAGCGATGATAGATCTTTGACGTTCATAAAGGCCTTCTTGGGGTCTAAATTTGATAAAATATTATTAGTTTTAGGAAAAATATAATAGTGATAATATAGGTTAGGAATTTATGAAACATCGTTTATTGACTATTAAAAACAGAACTGGCCAATTTAGATAAAATTTTAAGAATCAAGTCTAACAATGAATCACTTTTTAAATAACCGACATGTGTTCGGACAGAGCTACAGCACGCTACGACGGTCACCGAAAGAGTGTCAACACGACAAGCGCCGCCCCTTATATGGGTCATTATACGACATTAAAACATAACATCGACTAATGGCGTTTCAGGTCATTAGTAACACCTCCGATATAGTCTATAGTAAGTCATTAGTAGTAAGGAGAGTGGCTAAAAATATTATATGATAATTAAGAGTAAAAAACGTAAGGCGTAATAAACAAACGCTCTTTTGTATTTATAATATTACTAATGACTAATAAGATATGATGAATGTTTGAATATAGTCGATAAAAAAAGTGAAATAATTATCGAAGTCCATTTTTTTAATTCCGGCAAATATTAATATAATCCCGGTGCGGCACATCACTAGATATATCCACCGTGCCGGAAGCGACCGAACCGTTTCCTTATGAGCTCAATCCGGGACAATTATTCCACATTTTGACGTCACACGATCGCAGCCGCTACTATATAGGATGCTTGCTAACGTTCCCGTTATATGGATTTGTAACTCATATCAAAGATTTTTTCTACGTAATTGATTTTATTGATTCAACGATGTATTACTGTTATTATGAAACGTGTGTGGTGTGCTTTAGATCTTATATACTAACTAGCTGTACCCGCGACTTCATCTACGTGAAACATTATTTAGAATAAGAACGATTAATAAAATCATCTGAATGTATTAAGTCCATTTACTTATCTACTTTTCTGTCATACTTAAGTCGCGTTATTATTAAAAGTACAATAACTTTTGATAGACTGAACCGATTTTAATAAAAGACAGATTAAATGTTACTTAAAGATACGCTTTACGATTTTCTTGAAGAGAGTCATATCGTGAACGCAGTATTTTACCAGTGTTATGTTTCCATATAAAACAGACAGACATTTCTAAAATTGATTGAATTATCTTTTATTACTTATGCCTAAACACCTGCACCATTTTTTTTATAAAATTTAAAAACCTGTTAGGTTTACATTCTTATTATATGTTTGCTATAAAACTTATGCGAATGTAGACGATGGTGAAAGCTAGATATGAAATTTTAAGTAAAATATTTTATCCAGCAAAAATGAACAAGCTATCCCGGTTTCGTGAGATTGGATGTATTTCTAGATATATACACAAGAGCGAGTGCATCGTTCATCTCCATGGTGTAAATCCGTCTGAGAATTAGTGTTGCCAGATTAATCGTTTTCCTATGGACGTTCCCCATTATAACGCCGTAACTTTGTAAATTTTTGGCGGGGTTTTTAGTTTATTTTTTGGCGGAGTCTTTAGTCTCTCATAGCATAAATTTAATATTTTGTTCATAATCTTTTATTTTAATGTGTTTAACATAATATAGTTCGGTTATTGTGCACAAGTGAAGTGAATGGGAAATAATACCACGAAGCATGGATACTGAGATGCCACGAAAATTCCCCAGAAATTTAGAACACTGAAATTATCACAACACGTTTGTAATAAAAATACCTACTTGACAATGACAGTAATAATTTTGAAGATTGGTTGTTACAAAAAGTAAATAAAAGGAAACACTTTGGATAAATACTGAATAAATGAATAAGTAGTAGTATATGTTTTCAATGTCAATTTTTTTTCTCGAACTGACTACGCTATTGGCCTTATTTTTTTTGGCATTTACAGCTTCACCGGACTACATCAATGTCAAAGTTCAGTTAAAATTTTGACTAACACATACAAATTGCAGTAAAAGATATATTGTTATGACTTGTATAAAAACAGAGCTTATTGTTGTTTTAAAAAAGAATGGGAATATCTACGACTTTGGATCCGTCTTCACGTATCAAGGCACGTGCTTATTTTTTTTGGTGTTTGTTGCGTTACTTCACGAATGCTTTAGAACTGGGAACAATGAACAAACGTTGCAGTGAAGTGATTAAGTGAATCGAAACAAACGAGCCTTTTAAACTCATCTAACTTTTTTTTCTACGTGTATATAAACGGATTGTAGATCGGCGATAGATAATAACTAAGTTTAGTTATAATTGGGGCATATTAGTGTGTCTTTGAAGAGTGTTTTAGTAAATTATGTTTAAAATGTACAGTTTACTTGTATAAAATCTTTTATGCAATATAGAGATTTTTACTACCTCGTATAACAATTTTCGATGTGAAACTTTTAACGAATAATTAAATTATATGAATTTATTATCTTACGTTAATGGCAACACCGACGTTAACTCAGAATAGACGGATACATCCCCGCGGACGTACAACGGAGTATACGGACTTGATGGGCTGCTTTATGATTATAACTTTCGGACTTCAAATATTTAGGTTCAAATCGTACGAACAATATATCTGAGATCAATAGCGGAAAAATTACCGTAACTTGATGTTTTAATAGACAGTTAATTTCTTTTTTTTTTCGAAATGACTACGCTATTGACCCTGCAAGGTCTTAACAGCTTCACCGGACTACTAAGGCGAGCGCTTAAGGCACTCAGCCGATTTTATTATGGCAACCAGCTCAAGGGTGCACGGCACACTTCGGCTTGGCTGTTGCCTGTTGCATGCAAAATCGCGACCTATCTTAGCTAACCTAGCTAACTATTCATATATGTATGCGTTGTTGAAACGTATATGTGTACCAAGCATACACGTCTCAACAACTCCTCCATATATTTATTATCGGAAAATAAACAGTTAATCTCTCTTATATGCTTGTCTTCGATAACATTGACCCTCAGTATCCAATGCACTTAAATCAATAAGATGTTATAAGAACAAATATTAACTCCTTCATTTTCCGTGCCTAGAAATTAAGTAACGTTGGTGCATTGTTTGAACGAGTGAACGAGACTCGAAAATTTGTGAAATGTAGTTTAGTCAAAATTAACAAGATGAGAGAGTATATATACTAATATAATAACGCTGAAGAGTTTGTCTGCTTGCACGCGCTAATCGCAGGAACTACTGGTCCGATTTGAAAAATTCTTTCAGTGTTAGATAGCTCATTTATCGAGGAAGGCTATATGCTCAGAGCAGAGCACCAATTAAGAATGTTTAAAAATCGTGGTTAACGCACGTATTATTTAAACATATTTTCACCCACTTAAATGAAGTCATGAGTTAAAGTTAGCGTTAGCCCTAAATAACTAAACCACGCGGACGACGTCGCGGTCAGAAGCTAGTGAGAATATACATAGATGATATTAAAACTATTTTTCTAGCGACATAAACAATATCAAACATTTCCAGCTAACATGTTGCAATAATCAGAAGATAGATGGCGCTTAAGACAATTTTTAAAGGCACGTTGTTATATATGTCTACTTGTACAATAAAATTTACCCCCAGCGGCGACACTTGACGTCTCACATCAAAAAGTAATACAATTGTATGCGCACACTGTGTAACAATGTATAAAATAGTCGGTGAACTCAGACTGGCTGGTATATTTCTATGTACAACTTTTATGGCCGTCTCGACGCGTATAGTTTGATGCATATACGTTACAATTTATACGCCAGCGTCATTGTATTAGCGAGAAATGGATATTTTTAAACTGACTAGACGGTACGCTTAGTAAATCGAATATATAGAAGGAGATTATTGAGTTTCTAAACACGTTATGCCTAATTGAAAAGTCATTGTCGGCATCTATATCTATACCTACATGTAAAAAGAATTATTTTTTTTCGAAATGAAATCGCTGTTGACCTGGTAATAAAGTCTTCACAGCTTCGCCGATCTACTGAGGCGAGCGCTGAAGGCACTCAGCCGATTTTAAAAAGAATGTAAATCTTAAGTGTTTGTACTTTTTAGATTTTTCTTAAAGAAATTGATGCTGGTGGCTTAGAATCTATACTAATACTAATATACTAATAATATTATAAAGAGGTAAAGTTTGTGAGTTTGTGACGTTATGAGTTTGTGACGTTGTGAGTTTGTGACGTTGTGAGTTTGTGACGTTGTAGGAAGTAATCTCAGGAACTACTGGTCCGATTTTAATAATTCTTTCAGTATTATATAGCTCATTCATCAAGAATGGTTATAGGCTATATATCATCACGCTAAGACCAATAGGAGCAGAGCACAGATTAAAAATGTTTCAAAATCGGGATGTTTTTTTTTTCTTTTGAGAACTGCTGCATGTTAGTGTTAGTGTATCTATTTCACGCGAACGAAGTAGCGGGCAGAGGCTAGTTACTAATAATACTATAAAGAGGTAAAGTATGTGAGTTTGTGACGTTGTAGGGTGTAATCTTAGGAACTACTGGTCCGATTTGAAAAATTCTTCCAATGTTAAATAGCTCATTTATCGAGGATGGTTATAGGCTATATGTCATTACGCTAACACCAATAGCAGCGGAGCACTGATGAAGAATGTTTATGAATAGGGGTTTTTTTACACTAGAGAGCTTCCACTGTGTGGAAACTTCCACACTGTAAGCCAAAAGAATCTATTCCACGCGAACGAAGTCGCGGGCAGAGGCTAGTAAACAATAAAATACATTTCAAATATTTTTAATATCATAATATCATTTTTAATAAAATCTTAAACCATATCTTCGAGTATTATTTAGTTTTCGTTTCATTAAAATCGGTTCCCTCTATCAGAAGTTATTATAAATTTTTAAATTAATTGTAAAACGTTATAAATTTTTATGAGGACGCGACTTAAGTACAAAAAAAAGTAAGTAAGTAAATGGACTTAATATATTCAGATGATTTTATTAGTCAATGTTTTTTAACATTAGGTTCTACGCGGACGGAGTCGCGGGCACGGCTAGTATTAAATATTAGCGACCGTTTCCGAATTTATCTGTAATTAGCCTCTGCCCGCGACTTTGTTCGCGTGGAATAGAAACACCGATTTTTAAACATTCTTTATTGATGCTCCGCTTCTATTGGTGTTAGCGTGATGATATATAGCCTATAACCTTTCTAGATGACTGAGCTATATAACATTGAAAGATTTTTTCAAATCGGGTCAATAGTTCCTGAGATTACCCCCTACAACACCACAACGTCACAAACTCACAAACCTTTACCTCTTTATAATATTAGTATAGAATATAGATAATTGTACAGATTATATTGTAGGTACGTAGGCGATAATAAAAGGTTATTGTGTTACAAATGTATAATGTAATATTGCGTTAAATTTGCATGGTTTCAGCTATGTTTATACGTAGTAAGCCCAGTTTCCCTGTTTTTATTGTATTGTTTTATTCTGTTCCGTTTTAGTGTCATATTATAGGGTTATTTTATCTAGGAATTCAACAATTTATTTATTTCACATGAAATGAAAAGAAATTTGTCATATGGTGACTGAGAATTTATATCTATGATTTTATCTGTTATAAAGAGGTTATTCTGTTCAGAAAAGAGGATTGACTTTTTTTGTATCAAAATGAAATTGCAGTAACTAAATACGAAGAAGTTCTCTCGGGTAAAGGTTCGTTGTAAAGATTTCTTATCTAAAATATAGTATAGTTAAGTGATTTCACATAATAACATAACAATAATATTACTCCTCATGCTTAGTATATATAATTATTTTTATCACATTATATATTTCCATAAGCTTTATGCATAAGAAAATTATGGTACTTGTCAATAGATTTATTGGTATTTTTCAAAGCTTTTGGCATAGCGGTCTCCATTATTGTAAAGTTACTGAATTATCAACAAATGTCATTTATTTTATAATATACTAGCTGTTACCCGCGGCTCCGCACGCGTTTTTTGAATTTATAAAAATAATATTAAAAATTGTTATTAGATGTGTAAATAACAATAATACTCTTTCAAAAATATTTGTAAGTATGACACGCACATCATCTACAGTAACGGATAACAGTTCATCACTACTATGTAAAACAAAGTCCTGTACCACGTCTGTCTATATGTCTGTTCGCGATAAAATCAAAAACTACAAAACGCATCTTCATGCCGTTTTCATTAATATATAAAATGATTATTGGGCAAGGTATAGGTATAGTTTGTCTTATTATCAGGGCGGGCAACGTCTGTTGAACCCGCTAGCTTAAAATAAAACAGCTAATTAGTTACTTATTTGCCCGTAAAATTCTCGTTCAAATATTACTTGTAGTCCGGTGAAGCTGTTAAGAGCTTGCTAGGTCAATAGCGTAATCATTTCTAAGAAAAAAAAAACGTTCAAATAGGTCCAGCTGTTTTGGAGATTACTCGGAACAAATAAACAAACAGACATATCGACAGAATAAAAAAAAATGTTGATATTTTTAGCACCACAGATATATGTATTCACCAAAAAGTATTTATTTTAATATTACATACACACACACTTTATTTTTATAATGCGTAATATATCACAAATCAAAAATTGGAAACAAAACTAACGTACAATAAACTTTTTGAGGAGTTTTTGGCGGAATTTCATTCTGTCATGCAGTGGATTTTATATTTTATTCATAATTTTGTGTTACTTGATTCTATATTATGTTAAATTGGCGGCGTATTATGTAATTTAACGTTTGTTTATTGTGCGTAAGTAAAATGAATTGGTTTTGAAAATTAAGAAGATAAAAATTTACGAAATATTATATAGAGGATTTAGCGCTTATACCTTTTCATTAACTTAGACATAAAAGAAAACTGGCTAAAGAATACATAACAATTACCTAAATTGACAACTTCAGAATTGGCAGTATGGATCAATTCCTTCGCCAGTCTTATTGGACGAATATTATTACTACTAAACTATTTGAATAACAACACAAAATAAACTTTACAAATGTTTCCGATACAAACGTACCACGTATAATTAAAAATTGAAAACAAAACTAACGTAGAACAAACTTTTTGAGTAGGAACATAAAATAAACCATGAAAATATTTCCGATAGAATGTTATCGCGTTACCATGGCAACGCATATAATACTGACATTAACACGCAGCGGAAGCTTAAAAAATAGCCCGTTTTTTTGACATTCTTTATTAGTGCTCAACTCCTGTTGGTTTTAACGTGATGATATGTAGCCTATAGCCATCCTCGATAAATGAGCTATCTAACACTAAAAGAAACTTTTAAATCGGATCTGTAGTTCTTGAGATCATAGCGTTCAACCAAACAAACAAACAAACAAACAAACAAACAAACTCTTCAGCTTTATATATTAGTATAGATTAAAGACGGTGACAGTAGAAATAAAAATTATAGATACTAATTGGACAGTAATTTTATTTAATAACTGGCTTCTACCCGTGACTTCGTTCGTGTGGAATAGTTACTTAGGGCTAATCTAACGCAGCGGAAGCTTTCAAAACGGAAAACACCTCGATTTTGCTCTCCTCCTATTGATCTTAGCGTGATTGTATATAGCCTTCCTTGATAAATGAACTACTTAACACTGAAGGACATTTTCAAATCGTATCAGCAGTTCCTAAGATTAGTCCGTTCAAACAAACAAATTCTTCAGCTTTATAATATTAACTATAGATAGTATATCTATTTTAAAAATTCAACTATTGGTGACTTTTTGAATACATCTGACGATACTTGTACGATAGTCTTTGATAATGAGGATTTGTTGCCAAAATAATGGAACCAAAAAGCATAAGCAAATGGCGACGTTCAATCCTTTATTTTAAGGGCTCGTACGAGTTTCTCTACGTCTCGGTTGCATAGTGCGGGTACTGCGTACGATTATTTATATTTCTGTGACTAATCGACTGAGAATTTTCATTCGATTTACGTCGAACGATAAAAGGATTCATCTATACCAGAAATTCGTATAGCGAAGATTAACTTTATATATACGTCCCGGTTTCCAAACATATATCTTTCGACATTGATGAGCTGCTCGACATTTGTCGAATATATTTTACCCGTACTATTACTTCGAGTTTTTGGCTATCCGTATCACTTACACTTTGTATAATAAGCATTGTAGCGTGATGTTAGATAGTCTTTACCAATAAACTGATTCTAATTAATGGGCTATACAATGTAAAAATGATTTTTCAACTCTGAATGGTATTTCCATAGATAAGCGAGTTCAATAAATAAATAACTTAGGTCTTTGTTAGCGTCAATTTGGTTCTTATTGTGGCATATATTGAGTTTCTATTTTTATAACAAACCGGATATTTTAACATATTAATCTATTAAAAGTTTATTACAATAATAATTCAATTTATAATAAAATGTTATATTTATACGCTTAATTAATAAGTCATCACTTTATAAATTACAATAGAGATGTAATTAGATCTCTGTTACAGATTCAATATCGATACGCTGTGGAAACATACCGATAGCGTTCCTTTTTTAATGTTTGGAAAGGCAATGACGTTTATTGATCTAATAAAGTGTCATGTTTAATTAGTTGGAATATCTTCAATAATAAGAAAAATTAATTAAAATATTTTTCATTATTTTCAATAATACGAAAAAAATGTAGACGTTATGTATCTTTGGTATGGTGGCTTTTATTTCCTGAACCCTTATATTATTTGGTACTATTTTATGTAATATATTTTGTTTATTACGCACGAGTTTAGAAACAGTACCAAAAACGGGGAATTCTAAGATGACATAAAAATTCCCTAGAAGCAAAGATAACACTTATTTGTTAGAATACCTACTATATTTTTAAACTTTATCGGCGTTATTACAAAAAAAGTTAAACACGTTTTGAACGCTTGCTTTAAAAAGATCTCTCGGTGAATGTTCGCCGTCTTGCTTTTTTGTCTCGCTTTGGTTAGGTTAGGTTACACTTGCGAAAAAAGGATAACGTGATCTTACTCCGGCCGAGTGCGGTGAATTTCGTACGAAACCTTTTTTAAACCAAGTATTTAACTTTTTTGTAATAACGCCGTATAGGTTTATGGGTTTTAGAATTTTTCACCACAATCTCACCTAATGTGAAATGATGATGAAATCCAAGATAGTAAACACTAGAGGGATTGAGTCTCAAATGCTGCCATAACACACAAAAGTGCTTACCGCCGGATTTTTTTTTAATAATAAAAATGAAATAAGTTCCGTAATAGATTTTAATTAACCACTCTATAATGGCCATTATAATCTTCAATAGGAACAAAAAAAGTAAACAATAAAAGAGATCGGGGGTTAAAAATATCGATATCTAGATTAAGTGTATTTATCGATATCTCGCGAGTTTTTATCTCGGTTCAGTCGCATCACGAACTACTAACGGTCAACCATAAAGGAAAACGTGCATCTATTTTTAAATTACTATACATAGAAATCTTAGAATATCGTCCGTAGATTCAGTCAAAAAATACAAACAGACGTTATTTAAATTAACTGTTAGGAGTTTTCGATCTTAAATTGTTATTTTTCAAATATTTTATTCTGTGGTTTGAACATTTTGTAGCAACTCTTTCAGTTTTATTCTTCAATGTAGATTTGGTCTACACCTTGGGAATTGTAAGTTCTTTTCCGCGTGAAATGTGATTACCCTTTGTCATTTTTGTGCCTTTTTTAACTCTTGACAATATTCACATTTTAATACTAACAAGGATTTTATTCTTATTTCGAATCAAAGTCTCAGTTTCGATTTTCTGGTAAAAACAACAAGTTAGAAAAACAATACAGTGACGGAATTATGTTTGAATGTAAGCACTGTGCAATTCACAATCCGCAGTCAAAGTTATCAAGCCACCCTGCAGGCTTCTCCGCGTTTGGTTATACTGGCTGATTAAGAAAAAGAGAGTAAATATGACGACTATCCCTATGTGTATAGGTGTCGGAATCGGGTACAGATACCTCACCGCTACATAACTAAATATTTTTCTGAAGCTAAAAAACAACATGCCTCACCACAATAACCGCAGTTATACTTGGTGTAGGGTGGTCGAACTCCAGTTGTACAAACCTACTGATCCATGTGAAGTTAGTTATACAATGATCATATAAAAAATTGAAATGTATTTATATCGCCGGAAGGCGGTCAAGAAGTCCTAGCACTGCTAATAAGGTCAGCGGATAGCCTCTGACGGACAATCATATATCGATATGTATAAAGACGTGTACGTAGGGCATATTATGTTAAAATATTATAAACTACATTCTGCTCGCGGCTTCTCCCGCCTCTCCTATGCTCTTTTCTGTACTCCTAACAACTTGTACGCAACTTGTTTACATATTTATAATATTAGTTAAGACGGGTTGGCATTTGATCTTTGCATCCCGAATTTAACTTTTCTATTCAATTATATTATTTACATACTTATACAGTAATTACTAGAATTTGGTCAATGAAATATGTTAAGTATAGTGCTCTTATAGTGTGTTTATTTTTAAATATTTAATGAAGAAAATATCAATAATTTTATGCAACATAAATACTTTTCAAAAGTTAAACTATTTTACCTTTATGCGCTCTCACGTAAAATTTAGTTTTTGAAATGTAACAACCGACGACCTGTACGTTGTGACGTAATACAATCTCTTTATTATATTTATTTTTTTCTTTATTATATTTCATAAAATATCATTCAAACCAAAAATAAAAATTAAAAACAAATTAAATTAAATTAAGATTTAATAATGTATACCTTTAGAAGAAAACATTATTCCAAATTCTTGATCTTTTTTTTTTAACTTTATTTTTGGCAATCAATCTTTCCGATTATTACTGCCATTGTCACGTAGTCAATAATATCACAAACTTCGTGCGATCATTCCAATATTAAGCATCGTGTGAAACCGTATTCTAACAAGATGGTGGATCCCGTGCTAGAACCTTCCAGGGAGTTTTTGTGGCATCTCAGATTTCATGCTCCGTGTTATTATTTTCCATTCACTTCACTTATGCATATTAAACTAACTATATTACGTAAAACACCACCAACTTTACACAATATATAGTCAAATAACACAAGATTATGAATAAAATATAAAATCCACTACATGACAGACTAAAATCCCGCCAAAAACTCATTCTTGATCTTAAAAAATATCAAGGAGTTAGCTTCCGGCGAACATTATAAAGATGGCGTCCGATGTTCCGAGCTGTCATAATACGCAATACAATAAAATTACATTATACAACATTTTATGTAGTACGATGAAGCTGTGGCCTAGTAAGGCCAATAGCGTAGCCAGTTCGAGAAAAAAAAAAACATTTTACACATTTACACAATGCTAACATTCAATGATATTTGTAATATCATTGGCTAACATTATAATAAAAAAAGCAATTATGTAAAATAACGATTTATTAATTTATTTATTAGCTTCAGACATATAGACCGGTACCAAGTATTGTCGTAAATATTCACTTTTGTTTAAAACAAGCATAAACAAAATGATTTCAGCATCTGAAAGTGAAATAACTCACGTGTGTTCGCAGAGACGTTGTTCTCTGTTAAATATTAAATCAGAAAGTTAAGCAATAAAGTATTTGTTAATACAATGAATCCTATACCTTACTAGAAACGCCTTAAAGATTAAAATGTGATAAATAATGTAGCGACATATATCGAAATTTTAAATACTTACTTAGACAATGTAAATGAAGCTGGGTGCAAGAAATGCCACACATTTCGATTAATCTGAATTACAATCGCCATATCAAGTAATTCCTGGCAGTTTTTAAGGCTCTAGGTGAAAATTTAGAGGACACAACGCACAGGGTGATTTACTTTGTGAAGAGAGTAGGGTATATTTGGAGTCTAAATCTAGTTCGATGGCGTTTTCGTAAAGAAAGATCGTACTTTTAAACGCACGTTTTTCTTTAATTTAATTTTTGAAGTGCCTACACTGTTGATCAAGTGAGGTCTTTACAGCTTCACCGGACTACTATTTCTCTTATGTTTTTAGGAAATATAACTAAAATTTACTTTTAACATCCAAATGTTAGAGGATCCTGAATAAGATTCGGAGTATAGACGAGAAATCCATCTAGCAACATTGATCCAAATTGTAGTCATCTGTGTAAGTGTCATTTCAATTTACGTTTGAAGTTGTTTTGACTTTAATCCGAAGTACCAAATAATACCTTTTTTTTTCCAGAATAGTATGAATAGTAAATAAATGTACATTAATGTATACATTTTTCTTATTTACTATAGAGTTTGTTGGAGAATTATAATGTATTACTCTACATTATTTCGTACTCGATCCTCGCGCCCGTTCATCCAATTTGTAACAGTGTTTTTGTTTCAAATTTCTTGTCTGGTGAATACTTACAAGTCATTGTTTTTTATACGAAGTAATAATTGCTATCACTATTAGGTTGGATATTAATCTTATCTACGAGTTAACGAACTTGGTTGTAATATGTTTATTCTCTGTTGTGTAGGTTCGAGTCCTGAGTTGTATACAGGTCTAGTTTGATGTTAATTTATTTGTACAAGTTACAATTGTTAATATATACAAAAAACACAAAGTTTAAAAAAATACTGAAAATCTACTTATATTAATGAAACGCGAGTAGTTTATACCCAACTAAGGGTAAAATGTAATTAAAAAAACTAATTTTTAGTACTTCATTCTTTCACAAAATGTCATAATGTAAAACACAGAATACAAAGTACAGAATATAAAACAATGCGCTCGAAAAACATTAACAATGCATAGCTTTCGTAGGTGGTAGAGCCCCGCTGAAGCTATTTTTGGTTTCAGCATGAATGAGTCGGCTCCTCCAGGGTAGTACCACCCCTCTCACAGATAACCGACGTGAAATAACAGTGCTTGCATTGTTGTGTTTCGTTCGGTCAGTGAGAGAGCCGGATGCCCACGTTCCTTCCTCTTTCCTTCTTTCCCTTTCCTTCCCTTCCCTCTTCTCCTATATACAGGCGGGCAACGCACTTGCGACGTCCCTGATGTCGTTAGTGTCTATGGACGGTGGTGATCACTTAACATCACGTGACCCACAAGTTCGTTTGCCTCCTTTGATATATAAAAAAAAAAAGCTCAGACATAAAATCTTTATATATATATCTTTAGTAGTGGTAGTGCCACACTGTAGCTATTATTGGTTTCAGCCTGAATGGGTCGGCTCGTCCGGGGTAGCATCACCTTCTCACAGAGAACCGACGTGAAGTAACAATGCTTGCATTGTTGCGTTTCGTTCGGTCAGTGAGAGCGCCGGAGATCCATCTCCCCTCCCCTCTCCTCTTCCTCCTCCTCTCCTTTTCTCTTCATTCGCCCAAACACAGGCTGGCAACACACTTGCGACTCCTCTGGGGTTGCTAGTATCTATGGACGGTGGTGATCGCTTAACAACAGGTGACCAGCAGTTTCGTTTGCCTCCTATATGACATAAAAAAAAAAATATATATAATACATTTCTTCTGTACGAGTATGGCATTGAGCTCCTAAACGGCTGGACCGATGATGATGAAATTTTGTGTGCGTGTTCCAGTGGATCCGAAAATGCTTTAGATTCACAACTGGATCCAGTAGGTGGCGCTGCGGTTGAATTTTAGATTTTTTTTATCATCAAGGCAGAACAATGTCCGCCCGGCCCGCTAGAAAAAATAAATCGAAAATTGTCTCTTTATGTTACAGGTTAGGCTATCGTTAATAAAATGAAATGAGAGCAAATGTGTATTCGTATAAAATTAAAATTAAAATATAAAGTCTACCAACAATAAATTAAAGGCGAGCGCTGCTTCTGGCAACTTCTACTAAAATACATAGCATAAAAACTCTTCTATGAATAATTATTGCCAGTGCGAAACAACATACTCTCCGGTTTAACAGTATTGAAATTAAATAAATAAACATAAAAATTCATCTAAATCTAGATAGAATAACGTCGGAGAGGAAACATTACCAACTGTCTAATAATCTGTCCATTTAAGAACGCCTATACTAAGAAACGGCAACCGCAAAAAGCGTTGCAATAAAAAAATAACCTAAAACGTAAACACTTTACAGGTTTCCGTTTAAAGCGATTTAATTTTGTAATTATGTTATCAAAGCGTATATTACGTAATTAATTGGAAGTTGAAAGTGTAATAAGATGTATTTTAATATATAATATTAATAAGTAAATGTAATAAATAATTATGTAATTCGTTCAGCCATTATTATTTTAGAGTAATAATCAGTGGCATATTTGGGCCATGTCAGGTGATTCCTGTGCCTATATTAGTATTTTTTTCAGAAAAGAGATGGAATTAATAACCTAGATTTAATTGCTAACACTACAAGCTGATACATCGAGATATGGTGACAAAATTTGAATGATTACATATTCCCAACATTTCTATCAATGGTTTTAAGTGATTGTAATGCTAATAGTTTCTAAATCTGCTTTTTCCTTTAGGAAAAGGTCTTTGTTCACTGTTAAGACATTGGAGATTATGAAGTTTATTAGAATTATTCATTATATTGTTTTATTTACATTCTTTTTAGTTTTATTTTTGGCAACCTTCTAGTAGTTTATTACTGCCATTGTCGACTAAGTAATGATATTATAATGTTTCTTGCGATTATTTCAATGAACTAACAAGATGGCGGCTTTCTTGTTAGAACTTTCTAAGATTTTTTTGACAAGTTAGAATCTATGCTTCGTAGTATTATTTCCCATCCACATCACTCGTGCACAATAACCAAACTATATTACCTAAAATACCAATAATATTAACAAATAAAGAGAAAAGTAATACAAGATTATTAATAGAATATAAAATGCATATATACATTCCAAGATCCTGCCAAAAATTCTATTTTTTCTATATGCTGTCATGTAATTTGGACTAAATGTAGATAATATAAATTAAATTATTTTATAATTTAGGTAAAACGGTACTCGAAATAGCCGCGCCACTATCAGCCCGGTCGCGTCCATTTACAATCCAATTACCTCGTACCGTTGTTCTAAGGTTTCCTAGAAATTCGGGTAGCGCGTGCTTAAATTATAAGTTTAGATTATCTCCACTATAATACACTTGGTTAGGTTTCAGTTAATCTATGCTTAGTTTTCTAATTTTTAACCGACTTCAAAAAAAGGAGGTTCGACTGTATGTTTTTTTTTATGTTTGTTACTTCATAACTTTGGACTGGCTGAACCGATTTTGATGATTCTTTTTTTATTTGAAAGCTAGTGCTTCCCGTGTGGTCCCATTTTGCCACTATATACACTAAATAAGGCACTAAAAACCGGAAAATAAATAGTTTATCAAATTAACCAAATTTAATGAAACATATGAATATGTGTGCTACCTAGAGATGTATTGGAAGTCGGTGCCAACCGAAAATCATATCATCTACATCTAGGTACAAAGGCACCGACTTCCAATACATCTCTAGGTAGCACACATATTCATATGTTTCATTAAATTTGGTTAATTTGATAAACTATTTATTTTCCGGTTTTTAGTGCCTTATTTTTATGCCTCTGATCAATATTGAAGTCGGTTAATACTTTTTTTTGAAAATTTACTTTATACGTATTACATATTTATTTTATTTATACTTTTTAAAGTGAAACTTTTTTCACATCACCTTAATTTTTTTTGTCTGTATATAACATGTCGCATTACAGCAGAGCAGCTAAACCCAATACGGCAGCGCCCATAGCTCGATTCAAAATGTTTCAATGATTTAAATAAATATTGTGATCAGTTTTTAACATGCGTCTATCATCTGAATAATTGTATTAATTATGCATTCTGTACTCTAATACACAGATTAAAATCTATGGTTGGATATCTTGTCAACTATTGATTTCTATTATCATTCCCTTTTTCCAATATTAAGTTAAGATTAAAACGCGATTTAATACACTAAATCGAATAATTACCCAAAAATTGTCAATTAAATCGTTTCATTTTTTTTTTATATCAAAGGAGGCAAACGAACTGGTGGGTCACGTGATGTTAAGTGATCACCACCGTCCATAGACACTAGCGACATCAGGGACGTCGAAAGTGCGTTGCCAGCCTGTATATGGGAGAAGGGGGAGGGGAAGGAAAGGAAAGGGAAAGAAGTAAAGAGGAAGGGACGTGGGTCTCCGGCTCTCTCACTGACCGAACGAAACACAACAATGCAAGCACTGTTATTTCACGTCGGTTATCTGTGAGAGGGGTGGTACTACCCCGGAGGAGCCGACCCATTCATGCTGAAACAAAAAATAGCTTCAGCGGGGCTCTACCACCTACAAAAATTAAATGATGCAATGTTTTTATACCTTTATATGGAGATATTTCTAGTCCAATTAATCAGAAGGATAACGGCAGACAATAGCTAAACTATATTAAACAGGATTGTTCCGATACCCCAAGGCCTAGTAACAAAAATTGTACCTACTTGAATTTAAAAAATACGCCGTGCATTATTTTTTATCACGTCATATCACGAGTGACATTTCACGAAAATTTATATGTAACGATTGAAAGTAAAAATGATTTACTACAGAATACGATCATCTTAAAACGACTATTCGTGATTTATCGTTGTAGTAATAAAATGTGAAACGTTCTATGTTTATTGAGGGCCGAGAGGAAACGGTTTGTGTGACAGACCGTGCAACCAAACCTTCCACGAGAACTATAACAGTTGAAATTTGAAAGTGATATTTTACTTAGCAACGTATATATTAACATATAATCTTATAAAATAATTATTATATCGTGCATAACATATAATTAAAATAAAGAAAGTCGATTTAATTGAAGTACCGCAACGATTTAAATATTTATGTTAAAAACGGCTAATTGTTTTATTCACATTAATACGAATTATTTAACTACCTTATAGAATATATGTATATAGAGACAATAGCCCTATTTTGTATACTTCAACTAGGGTGTTCATATATAGCTACGAATCTGTACATATAGTAAGAATGTTAATGTAAAGTGTCTCTATTTAGAAAAAAAATATTGTAGACGTCTTAGAATAAGTCATTATATACATTTAAAACATTTTTTAAAATGTCTGTCTCTCCGTCTCTTAGTTACGTTAGTTCACGATAAATCCTCACAAGGAAATCAGGAAAACATTGTAATAAAAAAAAGTACAGTGGTCAGGAATTTTCTAAGTCCTTCTGGTTGGCTATCATCCTCAAGATCACTTGCAATTGAGACCCAGTCCCCTCTAGATTTAGCGTGTTTACCATCTTAAAACATATTGACATTTATGATCAGTTAGGATTGGAGTCAAACATTAAAACCTATAAAAACTTAATAATTTAACCTACTTACTCTACTATATTCTACATGTATTTATCCCTATAGTCAGTGTATTTTTTCCCCTTCTAATTTTTTTTTAAGTAATACTTTTTTTGCGCGATTTGGAGGCAACTGGGCGACAATGCAACGGAAGTCCGTTACAGCAATATGGCGTCACGTATCTATAGGTATTTGGTAGGTGGTAGAGCCCCGCTGAAGCTATTTTTGGTTTCAGCATGAATGGGTCGGCTCCTCCGGGGTAGTACCACCCTTCTCACAGATAACCGACGTGAAGTAACAGTGCTTGCATTGTTGTGTTTCGTTCGGTCAGTGAGAGAGCCGGAGGCCCACGTCCCTTCCTTTATCCTGCTTTCCCTTTCCTTCCCCTCCCCATTCTCCCATATACAGGCTGGCAACGCACTTGCGACGTCCTTGATGTCGCTAGTGTCTATGGACGGTGGTGATCACTTAACATCACGTGACCCACCAGTTCGTTTGCCTCCATTGATATTATAAAAAAAAAAATACCACCCGGTTAAATAATAATTAAACATAACTAAAACTTATATTAAATCATGATTAATTTAATTCGTTACTTATCATAGTAATATATTCGTACTCTTCTATATTTTATTTACTTTATAACAAAAAATTGCTAATAACATTTCCTGTGTTATTTAATTTCCGAATTAGCTGATAGATAACACTACAGATATTTTTTTTTTTATCTTTATTTTTGGCAACCAATCTTTCCGATTATTACTGCCATTGTCGCGTAGTCAATAATATTACAAGCTTCGTGGGATCACTTCATTACACATCACGTCGTGTGAGTCAATATTCTAACAAGATGGTGGATCCCTTTTTAGATCCTTCCAGGGAGTTTTTGTGGCATCTCAGAATTTCATGCTTCGTGGTGTTATTTTTCATTCACTTCACTTATGCACAATAATCTAACCATATTACATAAAACACCACCAACTTTACACAATATAAAGTCAAGTAACACAAGATTATGAATAAAATACAAAATCCACTACATGGCAGACTGAAATCCCGCCAAAAATTCCTAAAGATAATTAAGCTTTGATTTAATTTGTTACTTATATTGAAATCCGATAATACCACGATCGCGCACCCATATTATACATAATTAATTCTATTGCATGATTTTTATTATTATACAATTTGATATTTTTTATTAGCTTTTTCGAAAATTTTTGAATCATCTGCTTATAAACTATTTATTTGACAAAATCAAAAATATTTAAAAAATTTACTTCAATCACGTGGTACAGTTACACGCACATTAATTTTTTTTCAAAGTTAAATGCGAACATTTTTCTAAACTTGTGTAAAAAGTGTTTACATAATGAACTTCCCATAGTGAATGACGATTCTAGTGTAAAATAGAATTCATTGCACTAAACAGAGTATAAATTCAAGTATAGATTCAAATCGGACTCGTAGTTCCTGAGATTAACGCGTTGAAGCAATCAAACTCATCTGCTTTATAATCTAGTATAGACAATAGCTTGATTTAGTATTACATATTTTATGACTATCATAACATGATCTCAGGATAGGAGTATTAACCTATAATTTAGTAATATGAGACATATCTTTACCGAATAAAAGCTATTATACTAAGTGGCAGTGGGCGTTCGAAATAGGCAGTAAACTGAGTTGGATTGGCTGTAATCCTAACTTACATTACAATTTGTGTTTATGTTGTTTGATTCTTATGCTTTCACACCTTAAAAAACGCCTAACAAAAAAAACCAAGATGTCATTCAATCCAAAAAAAATACTAGTTTTCAAGGATAGCTGAAATTTATAAAAACACGACTGAAACAACAGCTACTCTCGTGTATTCTTGCATTTTGATATGTTCGAATTCTAATTCTACTATCTCTATTGCAGTAATAGTGCTGCCTTTACATTCGTAGTATTGAAGTCTTACTGAAGCTATAACTAAGCTATGAATTGGTCTGCTCGGCCGGGGTACTACAACCCTCTCACAGAAAACCGACGTGAAGTAACATTGCTTGCATTGTTGCGTTTCGTTCGGTCAGTGAGAGCGCCGCAGGACCACCTTCGTCTCCCTCTCGCGCCCTTCTTCCTCTCTACACTACCTTCTAACCCCCAAACACAGGCTGGCAACACACTTGTAACACCCCTGGTGTTGCTAGTGTCTATTTATGGTGGAGATCACTTAACACCAGATGACCCGCATGTTCGTTTACATCCTATGACATGAAAAAAGATATATGATATATCAAAAACGTTCATTTGTCAAATTCTGCTATCCTTTTTGCAATAATGGTACTGCTTCTATGTCCGTAGTATTCAATTCTATAAATCTATAAAGAAAAGAAATAAATAAGTTGTTACATTTCTAAATGAACTAAATCCACTTTTAGTAATTCTTATAACGTATAAGTTTTTGTAGTTTTCCAATTTTTATACACCGAGATCGAAGTTTAAATATTGCCATTTTTAGTTATTTTTTATGATCGTTTTACTATACATGTACATAATGTGATGAGTTTGAAAATAATACAAAATACTAGGAACAGTTAAAATTAGATTTAGTTTATTTAGACTTCGTTCGCGTGGAATAGATACACTAACTCGCAGCAGTTCTCAAAAGGAAAAACATTCCGATTTTGAAACATTTTTCATCTGTGCTCCGCCCCTGTTGGTCTTAGCGTGATGATATATAGTCTTTAACCATTCTCGATGAATGAGCTATAAAACACTGAAAGAATTGTTCAAATCGGACCAGTGGTTCCTGAGATTACCCCCTACAACGTCACAACGTCACAAACTCACAAACTTTACCTCTTTATAATATTAGTATAGATACACACTTATTTCATTCACATTTAACTATATCTGTTACCGTTTTGTACTACGTGCTGAATCTAACAATATCTTCCCACTTTATTATGATTGCCTCGAGTGCTTTTTTGTAACTTAACCTTCGAATACGAATCAAGTAGTCATTGTTAACTTGCCATCTTCGATTTTGAATACTATGTTTGACAAATAAGTACAAAAAAAAAATTATTTGCGATGATCTAAGTTATTTTCGCGGACACTTGCCAGTATAAACATCATTATATTGATCTTTTATCATTATTTGTATTGATTTGATAAGAACTCATTATGTCCAAGGTAAACGTATATTACGTGTTTTAAACACTATTATAACTTCTTGGAGACTCGAGGTGAAGTTGTAGTAGTGAAATTTTAACTACTATAAACAGCTTTAGATTTTTACGCGACTTCAATTTTTTTCTAGTGTTTATCAATGCAGAACTTCGTCGTTTCTTATTCATCAACTAAATAGGTATGGATGTTTTGTGCGAAAAATGAAATGTGTGTAAACGGTGTGAAGTGAGATGATACATATTTTTTTATTCTGGAAAAGGGGCTATGCAGGCCTTAGTCCTGTATCACTGCGACCAGTATTGATCTATTGTGATCGCCCCATATTACTAAAGCTCCCCGTCCAGTCCTACAGCATTTAAGAACTGCAGGACTTTTTTGGTTGAGAGCATATGTAGCTCATCCGGAAGCAATACATGCTTTCCCAGAATCCGGGTTCGTGTGGGCTTTGGTGGATCACATTCACACAAGAGGTGTCTGGGGGTCTTATCCACACTATCGCAAAATCTGCACTCTCTTGTGCTCTGGACACGGATGTTGTACAAATGCTTTTTAAGACAACAGTGTCCAGTGAGTACTCTCACTAAAACCCGTAATTGATTCCTACCGAGTGACAGGGCCTTACCAGCATATCGCGGATTGAATGCCCTGATGAGTTCTTTGGAATGGTTTTGTCCTGGCAGGTTATGCCAGAACCTTTTGGCTTCTTTATTGTAATGGTTTCTAAGGGTCAAAAGAGCTAGGCTTTTGGGTATTCCACAGCATGGTTAAGGACCAATGTGTATTCCCATAGCACCTGCTCTAAGTGAGATGATATCTAACAGGAGAGAGTGAAAACGGAGAATGAATTGTATTGACCCTACTTAGGTGGGAAAGGATAAGAAGATGATACGTTAAGCATTTGGTAACAATTTCACTTGATGAAGTAAAGATTTAGCCTCGTATTGTAATAAGCTAAGAACGGACACACTTTCTCTCGAGTTTGGCTACTGTACGCAAGTTTTTGCGACAGATATTCAACTCATTAAGAGTGCTATTTAGCCAAATTGGAGATAAAAATCTTAGTCACACCTTTATAAACACTTAACTGTGATGTAATGTACAACCGGTAGACTAAAAATATGTAACCTATTTTAAAAATTCCACCTTTATAAAGCTACATTATAAGCGAGTAAAATAGGCTAGTATGAGATAAAACTTGTTTTTTTTTTTATATCATAGAGGAGGCAAACGAATATGCGGGTCACCTGTTGTTAAGCGATCACCGCCGTCCATAGACACTAGCAACCCCAGAGGAGTCGCAAGTGCGTTGCCAGCCTGTGTTTTTGGGGAATGGAGTGAAAAGGAGACAGGAAGGGAGAGGAGAGAGGAGGGGAGGGGAGGGGAGATGGGTCTTCAGCGTTCTCACTGAGCGAACGAAACGCAACAATGCAAGCACTGTTACTTCACGTCGGTTTTCTGTGAGAGGGTGAAGTTACCCTGGGCGAGCCGACCCATTCATGCTGAAACCAATAATAGCTTCAGCGTGGCACTAAAATCTACAAAATTTGGTTACAATTTGGGTTCGCAATATTGACTCGTGTAAGCGTGTAAACTTAATAAATTGCTAAAACATGGTCATTTACACACGTTGTTACCGGTTTTAACGAAATGCATGTCCTTTTACTGAATAAATTCAAGGCTTTTAGACGCGCGCTGTCACTTGGTCCACGTGTGTCGCGTGTTTCGCACACATACGTATAAATGCAATTATATAGCAATGACTTCTACACTACACTAGATATGCTGACACGTTAGTAACTGTCTAAGATTTGATTAGTCCCAAAGTTAACGCTTCCCGAAACCCGATGGATGTAGCCTATGCACTGAGTCAAGTATACGACGGTATATATGTTTAACGAAACCGATAGTAAGATCTCTGAGCATCAGGGTCTATTAGGGCGAACAAATACCCTCACACACTCCCGATACTCTCTTCCTGGTACACACACAGGAGAAGAAATAAGCCCTGATAAAAAAGGCTACTGGGTAGGGGAAGGATCGCGCGTTCTGACAGTCCATGAATACCAGGGACTGACCTTCAAATCGGTGGTGATCCTGCAAACAAAGAGCAGAAGGGTACAAATCCACGATAGCGTTTCACATGCTATAGTGGCAATATCTAGGCACGCCGACACCTGTGTCTACTATACCGACGTGACTGACGACGCGATAAGTAGGTTCATTCATCGGGCCGTGGAAGCTCCGGTACGGGATATTGTGGATTACAACCTAAAAATGGCCATAAAAAATGGAAATGCAAGCACTATTAAAACATTAACACCATTAAACCAAAAATAGTTAATAATAATTGAACAGTTAATATACGATTTTTACGTATACAAAATACTACATGTAAGCAAAAAAAGGTGCGGACCAATAGTCTGCAGAATAACATAACAATAATAAAAAAAAAATTTAACGCTTCTATTAAGACAAATATAATTTGTTTGTATTTTGTACAATACTTTAAATTCTTATAAATATGTCCATGACTTCGTCTGCGTTTCCTATCCTTATTTATACAGCGTCCGCTAACTCGGTAGTCCGGTGAAGTTGTTAAGACCTTGCTAGATCAATAGCGTAGTCATTTCGAGAAAAAAAGTCCGCCAACTCCTTAACGGCAGGATGTTTTTAATATTAATTAAAACTTTTAGTTATATCTTGGTTAATGTAAACAATGCCTTTATAAAGCTTATATGTTAATTAGTGTATAAGCTGTATTTTATCGAAATTCCTTCAGTAGACTTTTTGTGAAAGGGTGACAAATATTCATCCATTCTTACAAACTTTTTTATTTTATAATAATAACTCAAAATCGAAAACATTTTATCCAATTAAGGTCTTGAGATGGCACTTATGAACATCAAACCTATTATCGGTTCGGATAAATAACGCAGGTACCGAGAAGAACCGGCAAGAAACTCGATCTCGTTTTTTTTTATGATACATACTTTTACAAGCATAGTGTTAGACACCACGTATTTGTCAGCCGGTCGGTCAGCGAAACCATTAACATTCTGTAAATACTGTGACTATTCATCCGAGCAGAGCTCCGCCCCACAACAACGTTCACATAGAAGTGCGCGTAGATTGACGGTATCTTTCCTTTTATATGCCAAACTGTGGAAGTCAAATCAATTACTATAGATGATATTAAATAGCAGATTGTTATTTAAGTGATACACCATCTATATAATCGTTCTTATTTATGCATCTATATTATGTACCTCTAATACGGTGGATCTAGTAATGTTCCGGTGGCGTTATAGTCACGCCTCTCGGGTGTATCATAGCGGTACCGGACGTAGTCATTTAACAATACATAATTGCATTCGTTTTTCGATGCCCAGAAATTAGCGTTACCATCGTTCACATATTGATCAACCCTATAATAGCCTTTAGACACCCGCTTGACATGGTGCTTGGACTTCCTACCTGGGAAATAGGTAATGTGCTTTGGGACGTTATAAAACCTAACACTTAACAATTTAATTCGATTAACATTTGTGTGAATAAAAACCACAGATATATTAGTATATTTATCTCCCTCACACTTTTGCAAAATCACGTTAGTGCGAGTAGTGCTGATAATAAATTTAGAAAACGAGGTACATGCCTACCGCTTTGTGTATTTCAGGCTAGACCTTCGGGATTGTGGCAGAACTTATTTCTAAATTGCTCGTCTATTAAATGCATTACGTAGTCAAGAATAAGTGTAAGTTTATGAAGGTGTACGGATATAGGAGTAGACGAAGACCGAAAAAGGTATGATTGGATTGTGTGACAAATCACATTATATAAAAGGTTTGAATACTGAGATGACACCTGATAGTGGAGAGTGGAGAAGGAAAACATGTTGCGCCGACACTATTTAGGTGTGATAAGGGTAAGAAACATAAGCTTATAAATTGTAGGTTTGAAATGATGTCTAAGTTTATTCAATTGTATTGATAGTGGTTCAAAAGTTTAAAAAAGTAAGAGTGAATGCGGATATCACAGCTTGAGCATAGATATTCCCATTTTTACATAACCTCAATGTCTATGATAGCCTAGTCTAATGCATTTACGGTCAATAGCACAATGACGCAATGGGCTAAATTCAGTTTGGAATGTTTCGAAGTAGTTAGAAATATATACACATAAAAAACCTAACCAATGTGCTACTTATCAGCTGTATTCTTCACAACTCAAATTATAACACAAACAGATAAAAGCGGTCATAGTGTCTCAGTTTGGAGTATCTCGTCAAATCAAAATTAATTAATTTAGACCGTCAAAACCCAACAATCGCTTTATAAAAAACTAGCTGTGACAGCGGACGTTGTCCCGTTAGTAAGGCTAGTTAGGGTTATTTAGAAAAAAAAAACCCTAAAACCATACTATACTTATACCTCGACAGTTTCTTTCAACGGAACCATCCGGTTCAGTTACAGGTATTCAAACCAACGTCCATCGACGCTCAGTCGACTACGCCATTATTATTTTACAGTCTAATAATCTACCACATGAAAGTTATATCTAAAGTGTTATGGGAGTAATTCCCAGTAATAGCATCAATCATCCCTTAAACCCCAAAACCCTTACCTTGTCCCCACAACAAACGAGCTTAACAAAGAATATTATAGACAAGTTAACACCCTCATAAATTATACATAACACCCTCCTAGTAATTCACAAGACATTTATAAGGGGAGTACAAATTAAGCGTCCTCATTGTAATGGGCTTTTAGCGAACACCTGAAACTGTGGGACTAAGATTCTCAAACTAAAACTGGGCCATGTTTTTGAATTGCATATTTTAAACGCCTCCTATTTTAAAGATTAGCTAATAGTGATTTATATGTAAAAATATATGAGGTAAGTTACTAACTTATTTATAGGAATAATATAATAAGTAGTTGTCTTTTCGTAGTTCATTTGATAAATTAGTTTACAGACCTATTAAGATAAACTTGGCTTAATAATAATAAGCATTAGTTGCTATATAATAGGACAATTTCTTTAAATTATCTATTAATCACTATCCCCTGCCCGCGACTTCGTTCGCGTAGTAATAGTTACTGTGAGCTAACGCTAACACGCAGTGGAAGCTCTCAAGAAAAAAAAATCCCGATTTGAAACATTTTTCATTGGTGCTCCGCTCCTATTAGTCTTAGCGTGATGATATATAACCTATAACTTTTCTCGATAAATGAGCTATATAACACTGAAAGAATTTTTCATATCGGACCAGTAGACTTGAGATTACCCCCCTGCAACGTCACAAACTCATAAACTTAACCTTTTTATAATATTAGTATAGATAATAATACCACGATAATATAGAAGTGATAAAGATAGAAAAATAGTGATAGAAAAGACGAAACAGCATTTATCTCCCTTCCTAGTAAACCTCTGTCAATAGTTTCTTGACTCTCTACATATCTACCTCGGTAAAGAATGCATATCATATAAATATAAGTTTTTCTCAGACTCAATCTTATAATATCATCTATATACTTAAGCGTAATTTTAAGACTACTGTTTGTAATACATATATAGCACAATTACAATATTAATATTATAACCGGAACTCACAAGAAAAGAGCTATAAGAGGTTGCGTTACAAACTTTGAGAACAACTGTAATGTTAAACAAAGCTCTCAAGCGCGTAATACCCAAACACGTTCCAGTTGGCACGTCTTGGAATTGTTTTGAACAATGTAAAATAGGTGTCGTGTAATTTTCAAACAATAAAATTATGTGCTACGTAGGGGCTTGTAATAAATTTACGTATTCATTTCAAGCTGAACACGACATTTTAGTTATGTATTTGTTAAAATATGATAGGGAAACTTCTATAAGTGATGTATTTGGATTCATATCTAGTATAAAAATTATGGCAGTCGTTTATAACATCCAGTTTATCTAAGTCTCTCTGAAGATGTGTTTAACTAGCAGCCACCCGCACCTTCGTCTGCATTACACGATAGATTATCTTTGTGTAAATCTAACCACCATAACTCTATGCAGGGCACGCCGAAAAAGCTCTCAAATAATAAAATTCTCCAACTTACATGACGCTTATTGTTATACCCTGGTAAATGACAAGAAATATAATGTATGTAAAATATTCAGTTATTCTGATACATAAGCTATATTAATGTGAAGTTTCATAAAAAATCATTAAGTTGTCTTGTGTGAAGAATCGAGTTTTTTTTCTTACAATCCGCACTGGAATATATTTGTAGTAACAAAATATCTGTGTGAAAATCAGAGCTTCTAATATAAATATGGTGTTGCAGACTGGGGTTTATTTTCCATATAAAAATCAAAAGTTTTTTTTAGAATCTTGTATACAAACTATTCATAGAATTGTAATAAGCGATATACAGTTTTACAATTTAGAAAATTGAACGGTCTAAAAAAATTCCCTGCAATTGTAACATAGATTGAAATTTCACTTTCAATAACTTTCCAAAGGGGAGTTTTTGTCGGTATCTTGGAATGTAATGTAGTGGATTTTATATTTGATTTATAATCTTGTGTTATTTGGCTCTATATTTTGTAATATTTAAAGTATTTTATGTAATATGGTTACATATTACGTAATTATAACGGTTGTTATTATAACAAAACAAAAGAGTTATTATAAAAAAAGTTGCAGGCTGATGCTGGTAAGTGTAATTGTCTTCCTTTATAACAAAACAGAAACAATCAAGTGAACACCCTTTAACAATTCGCTCGAGCCGTAAAGTTTCACGTGGCTCGCTGGCTGGCAGCCAATACTACAGTTCCGGGTTCGAATCCCGGCGTGTGTGGGACAATGTTTTGTTTCAGTTTCAAATTACTTCCGTCCGGATATATTCCGGTTATGCAAAGCTCGTATTGCATAAGCACAGGTTGTAAGTGAAGTTTTATTGGTAATTGTTAAGTAAAAGTGCGATTAAGGTTATTATGATGCGAGAGTGTATTTTGTTGTTACGTATTGGCTTTCAGACTTTCAAATGTTTGTCAAGTCGGTACTTACAATTAATAGCAATAATCAACATTGACAATAATTTAATTTGTAATTAAAAAATATTGAGGCCATTAATCAGAATATAAATTATCCTATCTCGTAAGTTATACCAAATTACACATAAATGCCAACGTTTTATGAAAATAGATTGAGTACTTTCGTAGTTCATCGTCGACAAACTTCATGTTACTGGATTTTTATATATTTAGATATACATAGGTAATGAAAGTAATTAAAAATCAAATATACTTTATTTCATTTAGGATCTAAGAAGGCGCTTAAGAACGTCGTAGCTACCACCGTTTCAGAAAACAACCCAGTCATCGAGAAGAATCGGCAACAAACTTGATCTGGTT
>JACEII010000012.1:1110099-1169315 GCA_014332785.1 Antheraea mylitta | reverse complement strand
TCTGGTTGATCTTTTTATGATATACTAGCCTCTGCCCGCGACTTCGTTCGCGTGAAACGGTCTTAGCATGATGAATATAGCCTTATAACCTTCCTAAGCTATATAACACTGACATATTTTTTTTAAATCGGACCAGTAGTTCCTGAGATTATCTCCTACAACGTCACAAACTTTACCTCTTTATAATATTACTATCCTCTGCCTGCGGCTTCGTTCGCGTGGAATAGTTTATTTGGGCTAAGTAACACGCAGCGGCAGTTCTTAAAAGGAAAAAAAAAACGATTTTGAAACATACTTCACTGGTGCTCTACTCCCATTGGTTTTAGCATGATGATATATAGCCTCTAACCTTCCTCAATAAATGAGTTATATAATACTGAAAGAATTTTTCAACCATTTATACAAACATAAACAGTTACATTCGATTATATATATTCGTTTTAATAAAATAATCAAAGATATAGGTCATATGGTTTCGGAAGACTGAAAATGTAGTCACAAAAAAACGCAGTAAATAAATTACATAAAAACGAATGACCGCCGAACATCTGCATTTCGTATACGCAGAGACGAGATGCGGCCTTCGGAAGCTGATAGCGAGATGAGATCATACCGCGAGGTCGCTTATCGGTGATAGAACACCCGAATATATATTTGTACACTGTCGAGGCACTTTCCTTTCACTTCTCATACTATATGAAATAATATATATATATGTATATATATGTCGTTACATTTCAAAATCCGTTAAATTCAATTTTAGCCATTCCTAATATTTATACTGAAAACCTTATTTACTACAATATTTGAACTTCGTTCTAAGTGTTTAAAAACTGGAAATCTTTACAAAATAAAACATGTTATATGGACGATATAAATTGGATTTAATTTATTTTGAACTATAACGCCACCATATACCACAAAATAATAATTGACTGACTAATATATCAACAATAAAGCTCAGCCCTAACAAAGCTATGCATTCTCCCTTTTTGCAGGCAATATGTATTACTTAATGACCAAATTGAATAGCGTAAATTTATACATACAATGATAATATAAATGTAACGTGTGTCAGTACATTCGTGAAAAAAAAAAATGTTGCGGGGGTCTAAAAATAAGAAATTGAATACATTTAAATCATTTTTAGAAATGTCTGTCTATTTGTATGAACACGCATCACTACTAAATCATTGGGTTCACAATAAAACTTCACTCGTCAAGCATATCCTCGAGAGTACCTAAGTCTTGATTTCATTAAAATGGGTCCAGTCTATTAAAAGTTATTGTAATTTGAATGACGGTTCGAGTTAAGTACGAGAGAAAAGTACATAAGTAAATGGACTTAATACATTAGTTTTATTAATCGTTGTTATATACATACATTTCCACGCGAACAACGTCGCGGGCACTGCTAGTCATTAATATATGTAATTATGACCTTCAAATTATTATAATACCTTTCGTACTAAGAGAAAAAAATCCTATAACTTCAGTTCACTTATATAAAGAACTTGTAGGTAAAAAATAGTATGCTTCAAGAACCCTAACCTTAAGCCATACATCAGCCAGTCTGTCAAAGAAATAACAATAATCTGTGTTAAACTTTAAGCAAGTACGGTAGGTATTCGAATTAATATGTACAAATGACTATAAAGAAACACTAAATATAATCTGTAATCAACAACAAAAAGGACAGCAACTCAACAAATGTCACGACAAACTGGCAGAACGCTATCTCAAGTTGGATCAAATATTTGTGACCTTGGAATTTTAATTCAGGAAGATGCACATTATAAGTAATATGTTGGTGATGAACTAAATACAAGGATGGAAATTAATGCGACCAATTTATTGGTGGAGATATTTTACGTGAAGCGTCAAAGAGACCCGTTTTTCTGCATCACAAACATCAGTTTACCATGAACTGACCTTGGAGCTAGCTACGCCGTGATTCATTGGAACGTGCGGTGCAAGCTGCAAGCGAATAGCGGGTTTATAGAAGTTAAGATATTTTCATCATTGACACACAAATAGTGGGTTGTCAAATTATTATTTTTTAATTTAATTTAGGCATGAGAAAGCGTATATGGACGTCGAATTGTTACCATCGTTACCACGTTGTGATTTGGATAAAAACCCAGTCATTTAGAAGAACAAATGAGAAGGTCTATTTCGTTAACTCTTTTATAGAGGTTTTATAAGTCCATGTTGTCACAGTATTTTACTTTATAGTAGAGCCTAACAAGCCTGTGAAAATCTAAACGTATTATTACAGTAATTCTTTATATTCAGACTCAAATAAAATTGTACATAATACTTTGTTATTATATCTAGATTCTATGTTGTTACTGAGAAAGAACTGTCACTATAATTTACATAATAATCCGCCTTATATAATATTACTGGGTGGGTGTTTCTTCGTCAAAGTTATTCTTTACACACTATTACTTGCTTTATTTGAAACTAGAATTTATTATCTAGCAAATGGCATAGAATTATGAATCCGCTTACTATTCAAAGTTAAACTGCTCGCTGTTTTGTTAGTCTATGAGCAAATAGTATACAACTAGGATCTACATTACAAAACTTAAATAATTTAGCTATATATGTGTTTTGTTATATTTGGTTACATTGTTACAGTTATTTAATTTTTTAAAGAAATCTTAGTACGATAATTACTGTGGTTAACGAAATTATTATAGAGTTAATGAAATTAGTCTGCCCTCTGCCCCGACAGTTTGGGGACATAGGATCCCAAGAGAGAGAGAGAGAGAATGAAAAAATGTAAGCAAAAATTAGTTTTATCTGGTCAATTGATAAATAATAAGAACATATGACATTTTAACTATGTTTAAATTTTATGAAAGCGTTTAATTTGAATTGTGGCTTAATTTCTACCAAATTAAACATATTCTTTTAATATTAAAATTATGTTTATTTGTACCAATCTATAAATATTTATTTTAATTGTGTCTATTTAGTTAAAACTTTTATAATATATTTATTATTCTCCAGTGTTATGTAGATATTTTTAAATATAAATTTCTTCTGTACTCGTGTATGTCACTGAATTCCTCCTACATGGCTGGACCGATTTTGATGAAATTTTGTATGCGTGTTCCAGTGGACCTGAGAGTGGTTTAGATTCACAATTGGAAACGGTAGGTGGCTCCGCGGTTGACTTTTAGGATTTTTTTTAATATTAAGGCAGGACAACGTCGTGTAGATATATAGGTCGTGTAGATATATAGGTAATTATAAAAGGAAGTCTAGATTCATAAACAAAAAGTTACATAGTTATAGCCATATTATTATGTCATACATATATTTATTAATGATCATATTGTTGTATATCCTTACTTAATAAACAAATAAAACGCTGTCAACTTTTAAATTGTACCCACGAAACATTCATTTGCAGAGTGACGTAAGCGCAGGTAATTTTTGCACATTTTTACGATCGCAAGTACATTCTTAGACGCCTTCGTCTGACTCTGAAGTTAGCTTGGCCATTTCCACTTACATTTTATGCAAGTCGCCTGCACAATGTAAGATTGCACCGTCGTTTTAAATTGTATAGTGAACTGCAGTAACAAGTCGTAATAGTACTGTCCCTTTCTTTCACGTCAATGAACTGCTTATTGCGTCTACGTTTGTCTTTGTTGTTTTATTTTCAAGCAACGGTTATTTTTTATTTTTAAATCTCTTGGAAATGTCTGTGGGGTTTCAAGTTGGATTCGTTTTCGTCCGATGCGGGCTTATTTGAATTTGTGAAATATTCAAAATTGTATGCAATCTAAGCTTCTTTGTATATTTTATCAAAGATATGACATATATTTCGTCCTAAATTTAAATCCGAATATAAAAATAAATTACGAATTTTATTTTAAACTAGCTGTGACCGCGACTTTGTCCGCGTGAACTTTATATAAAAAACAGTGATTAATAAAGACATCTGAATGTATTAACTTCATTTCTAGTCCGGTGAAGCTGTTAAGGCCTTGCTAGGCCAATAGCGTAGTCAGTCCGAGAAAAAAAGTCCATTTACTTTTTCCTCGTACTTAAGTCGCGCCGTCATTAAAATTACAATAACTTTTCATAGAGTCAACCGATTTTAAAGAAACAAAGAATAAATATTACTCGAAGATATCCTTTATAATTTTCTTAGTGAGGTTTTATCATGAACGTAGTAACTTAGCAGTGATGCGTACTTAAACATACAGCAGACAGACAGACATTCATTAAAATGATTTAATTGTATTTGATTACTTACTCTTAGACACCGGCAACAATTATTTTTTTAATTCAAAAAGTACAGACATGGACTTACATTCTTATTATTTTTTTTCGAAATGTCTACGCTATTGACCCAGCAAGGTCTTAACAGCTTCACCGGACTACTGAACATTCTTATTATATGTGTAGATATGTGACGTATATCTCGTCGTATTTAAATCCAAATACAAAAAAAATTACGAATTTCATTTTAAATTTCATAAATTATAACATAAAGTCATTACACGATGTGGTTTTGGTGGTTATTACGACTGTGCCTATAAGCGGAACACAGGTTAATGTCTTCTATATTATTCAAGAGTTTTTGAGGTGAAAACTCTTTTAGGCGCGTTGAGCGGTATTTTTGACAGGAGATAAATTTATAATTTCGCGTCATTACATGCTAGTAAGCATGACCGATCGTATTGCGCTTGCGCGATTTGCGTCAAGCTAGCGACTCGTAGTATAGGAGCCAGTGTGCATCTAATATTGCTATTTTGTACTATGATAGTGCAGCCCACTATACATTTGATTACCTAATAAATGCACTGTATAGAAAAGTATATAACTATTCTCCGGAGTGTCAATAGATCTGAAAACCAGACTAGTGATAATAATTTCAATTTACAAATTATGAGATTTAAATTATTTAAACTATAAATAATTTAAAAATTCAAAACAGAACACTGTTATTCTATTTTATTAAGTTTTCACTTCCATCGACAGTCCTTATAACTGCCTGGATTTTTTTAAATTATAGCTTATGGTTTTAGCTGTATCCATAATCTCAATAGAAGTTACGCGATGATCTACCCTAAGACATATAATATAATAAAAACACTTCGAAGTATAAGCTAACCAAGAGTATTCATAATGTATTCTTACATCGATAGCTTAATTTTATCGTGGGATTTGAACTTAAGTCAATCTACAAGTTGTCTGTAATTGCAACCAGTGAACCTCAATCGCTTCAATTTGTTATTCTTGAGATATATTTGACAACGCGTTCATGGCCGGACATTCCAATATAGAAAAAAACTAAAGCGCGGACAAGCGGACGTTGTGTTTTCGAGATTCAGTTTGGAGTTTTACATTGAAATACCTTGCAACTATAATTATTGTTGTATTTTGTTTATATTGGGTAGGGTTCAATGTACTTACGTGACGTCATAACTGTCTACATAATTTAGACAAATGTACTGTCCTCATCAGTCTCTTAAACCACTGAATGTAGCAAGTTCAATTTGCGATTAATCCGGTGAAGTTGTTAAGACCTTGCCAGGTCAATAGCGTAGTCAGTTCGAGAAAAAAAAAACAATTTGTACGTAATATAGTTGAACAGTTTAAGACAAAAGAAAGGAATCTAAGAATTAGAATATTATAGAATTTCGTAAAAGACCGACATGATTTAAATACTAGAAACTGTGGCAAACTGGTCATATCATGTTTCAGACTCAGTAAAACCAGTAACAGTTCTTTAGGGAATAGTGTTAGATTTTACAACAAAGTCCCAAAGCATATTACCGATTTGTCGGATTTAAACTTACAGCTTAAACACCACGTCAAAAGAATTTTGGTGTCATAAGGCTATTATCAATTGGATCAATATGTGAACGATGGTGATGTCTGAAATTGACTCCTCTGTGTGCATCCATGAAAACCGATTGTAACTAATAATGTATTGGAAATATATATGCTAAAAAGATGTACCAGATCGAGGTTCTCGCCGGTTCTTCTCGATGACTGGGTTGTTTGTCCGAACAGATCGTAGTTTTACCCTAAATGTAATAAATTATTTTTGATTTGATTTGAATTTGAAATTGTGATATGTTTATCCTCAAGTTGTCTCGATGTTATATACTATAATATAGTGGGCTATCCTTAAAAGTTAGATGTATGTCGTCATGGACTTCTTTGGAGATCTATAAAAAAGAAATATTCCACAAAGCATTGCTTTATTATATATCAAATACATAACAAAGCAATATAGGCTATGTTTTCGATGAAAACTCTCAGGCGGCTTGACTTTTTCCGACATTTCCAACAAGTATCGTTATATTGAATCATTATACACAAAACTGGGGTAAATTATATACCCAAACCTTCCTTATTAATCACTTTATCTATTGGTGAAAACAGCATAGAAATCTATTCAGTGGTTTTTGAGTTTATCGCGAATAGACAGACAGACAGACGTGACAGAAGAGTTTGTTTTAAAATATGCAGTGATTAATTGTAACTCTATGGAATAGATAATAGCTTGATTAACTTTTCGCATATTTATTTTCGATTTGCAATTATTTATGGAGTCGTTATGGTTTTTATGCTCGCTCTTCGTAAGAATAATGGTGTTAATAAAACATATTTTACGGGCAAGAATGTCCTTTATGGCTTATTTCTACGGTTTATGAGATATTATTCGGCGATTATACGGTTGGGACGTGAACTTAACCTTGAGACGTAAGTGAATTGTATTTTAAAAAGAGTCAAAGCAGTCATCAGAACTGACGGTATAAGTGAACATTAAAAACAATGAAATAAATGTGTTCTCTTTTGAATTTTCATATTAAATTATAGTGTGAACGACAGTAATCACAATTTCAGAAATTGTTAATTGTAACTATTAACATTAGTGTAGTTTTCTTATCCAATCGTACTCGGAGCAATAATTATATAAATTTTTTATAAAGTCTTTTAACCAATCAAACGTATGATGAGCTGCAAAATATCAATATTACATATACACAGGCCCCTATACTACGCGTCGCTAGTCTGACGCAAGCCATTCTACTGCAATACGGTCGGTCATGCTTACGTAGTATGTCATGACGCGGAATTATAAATTTATCGCCTGCCAAAAATACCGCTCAACGCGCCTAAAGCAGTCTTCACTTCAAAAACATGTTGACAAATTTTAAACTAAAGTTCACTGGACTCATTGTTAGAATTGATTTCATGCCCAATATATGCGAGCATATGCCGGGTTATATTGAAAGACCGCTTAAGAATTCCTAGCATAAATTTTATTTCATACATATTTCATGAGTTATACCGCCAAAAGACATGCATAATGTTATTATTCTAACTTAGTCTTTGTGTTTGAGTTATGATTTTTTTATGGAGTACATACATAACCTTTCACGACATTCTACTTTAGGTTTTGAGCTGAAAAGAAAGTAAGCTTATTTAATAACTTAACCAAATAACCAAACGGCTATTTGAAATACTTTCGAATATAGAAAATTCCATCTAAACCTGATTCAATATTACCACAGTTTGTGAATTAACAAAATACGCAAGACGTGTCGACAGGAGAGAGTATCGATTAGTTACTCTGTGGCGCCAGACTTCTATTAAGTTTGCAATAAAACATCCAGTGAAGAATTTTTTGGTCTGTGGGTTGATGTGGTATTCGTTCCCCGCCCACTATCTATTGTAATCATGAAAATGTAAACCTATTTCATTCAATTTAGACTTTGATAATGTATTCGTGATTTTTCAACAACGACTTCTATGCTACACTAGACAGACTATTCCTTATAATAATACAAAAAAAAAATGCAAATATCTGTGTGTATATTATCTCAATTGTTTTGCTTTATAGCTTAAAGGGAGGTAGCGTTTACGACAACCGGCTTGACTTTTTCCGACACGTCCAAGTATTATAGTTATATTTCAACCAATTTACCAAAAATGTTGACAAATTATATCCCTAAACCTTCCTCGTAAATCGCACTGTCTGTCACTGAAATCCGCTCAGAAATGTTTGTGTTCATCATGAACAGACGCACAGACAGACGCAGCGGTAAACTTTGTTTTTAATATTTAAATACATGGGCGACCGAGCCTAGCTCGGTTCTTTAAAAAACATTTTTAAATAAAAATAAACTATTCGGTATGCCTTATAAGATTAAAATCTTTTATAAAAAAAAAAATGATATTAACAAATTATATCTCTTCTGCTGTCACTCGGATTCAAACTGGGGTTACACGGATTTTCGAAGTAACCGATTTTCATTTATATTCTATCTATATTTTTTCATTGCCTGAAAACTCAGTTAAAAAAGTTTTCTATTGATAAAATCTAGCTAGATCGATTTATCGTTTCTGAAACTACCTACATACTAAGTTTCACGGAAACAGATGACGCCGTTTCCAAAATTTCTGAATATATACAAATATAAAAATATACAAGAATTGCTCGTTTAAAAGTATAAGATAGGTAGATTATATCTATGTATAACGTCTGTGAATAACGTAGATAACTTGCAGCGGGATTTTTTTCCTTCATTATTAATGTCACTTATTTCTTGTAACGTATCAAGTTATTCTATATCTAAGTACCGGATTAGTACTTAATTGTAAGTATAGAAATAGATTTTATTATATCTATCTCACTTACTTTTTTGTAATTGTTAGCGTTCGTCATTTACAATACATTCAGCCAAGCATTGTAAGTTTTTTTTTATAAATTGTTTGTCTGGTGCAATATATACAAGTCATTGATTTCCGTTGTTAAATCTATTTGAGGTCGTATTATATCAAGGTCTGTGAGGCTTCTTCCGATAGCGATCCTAATTGTATCTTAATTGTTTGTCGGTGGTCCAGAAACTGTCTCGAATGAAACATTACGGAGAGTGATTGATTCGTCTCAGTGTTGGTTCAAACCGACCCTTATCCGACAGATTTGTCTGACACCGGACATAGCTGTATCTCTGGAGATACATTTTAGTTCCGATATGTATGGATATGGCATCTTAAAGTATCAAATTATATAATTTACTAGGGTACTGGAAACTCTTATATTTCTTTCGGAATTATTTCTTATTTTATGGTATTTTTGCGAAAATTTGTTACAAAATGTTTTATTAACGCTAGATTCGCGAGTAAATTAAACCAAATTCGCATGATAGTATTTTTAACTCTTGGTCTGATTGTTTAAGTCATAGACCTCAAAATGGAGTCAGATCTTTTTATGTTTATAAATATATAATTCAATTTTTAAAAATATTATTTAACATTACATAATTTGTTAATGTTCAAGTTTTTCTAAATTTCGTAATAAATACGGTACTTTTTAAACTTATACAGCCAACAATCTGTTGACCTGTGCCTCATGGAGTCGGTATTCCATTGTATGGAGCGTACTCTCATGGTTTTGGACAGTACAGAGGTTAATCTAGGAAATATATGTTTTATGGTTGATACATTTTTTTATCTTCCCCGATGTCTAGACCATCGTAAACCTGTGAATAAACCGATTGGCTATAAGTATATTAAGTAACAGGATATATATTTGTGGAAGGAAAACATTATATATTACCTTGATTTATTTAGTCCATTTTTATAGTTTACTTATGTAAGAACATGCACAGACACTTGCGTATAGTCAGACGCAATAAATATCGGTCAATTCATTTAGATTGTTCTGTCGTGTGTCGTAATTGCTGTCTGTGAGTCATGGATACGATATTTCACTTGGTCAAGGTCAGTTTATTGCTTAAACGAAATGCATGATTTCCATTTCCAATAGTTAGTTAAAGAAATTATGTTTTTAATTATTCAAGTTCAATCATAATCTCATCTGATGGTTGTACCTACCAGTAGGTGGTAGAGCCACGCTGAAGCTACTATTGGTTTCAGCATGAATGGGTCGGCTCATCCGGGGTAGCACCAGCCTCTCACAGTAAACCGCCGTGAAGTAGCAGTGCTTGCAACGTTCCGTTTCGTTCGGTCAGTGAGAGCGCCGGAGACCCATCTCTCCTCCCCTCTCCTCTCCCTTCCCCTCTCCTCTAACCCCTCTCCTTTTCTGTCCATTCTCTCAAACACAAGCTGTTAACGCACTTGCGACTCCTTTGGAGTTGCTAGTGTCTATGGACGGCGGTGATCGCTTAACATTAGGTGACCCGCCTGTTGTTCTCCTCCTATATGATATAAAGACGCTGTAACACACATTTATTACGACTTAGTATCTACTATTTTTTTTTATATCATATAGGAGGCTAACGAACAGACGGGTCACCTGATGTTAAGTGATTACCGCCGTCCATAGACACTAGCAACACCAAGAGAGTCACAAGTGCGTTGCCAGGGAGGGGAGAGGAGAGGAGAGGGAAGATGGGCCTCCGGCGCTCTCACTGATCGAACGAAACGCAACAATGCAAGCACTGTTACTTCACGTTGGTTTTCTATGAGAGGATGGTTCTACCCTGGACGAGCTGAAACCAGTACTAGCTTCAGCGTGGCTCTACCACTACTGAATATATCTACTAAATATGGAAACGCAGACGAATTAAAATTTGGACTATAGAAAAATATGCGTAAAACCATTTTTTAAATTTACAATACTCTTCTCTGTGCAAAACTTGTTCAATAGTCGTTTGGACTTATTGCATAAATGATCCACTTTTAAATTACACGGAGATAAACCTAATAACAGAGGTAAAAAACAATACCATTGTATTCAGTTCAAATAATAACGGAAGAAAGCCGCGCGTTCGACTGTTCCCAACTCACCAAGTGAAAGTTATTCAAGCGAAATGATTCAAACAAATTGTTCAGTTAGTAATCTCTCAACAAATAATGAATCACTGTTGCCAGATGTCTCGTCTTCCCTCTGAATGTACTTTAGAATCCCTCTAATATTTAACTCTCGGGAATGAAAAATCTTTATGTTTATTTACTAAAACACTTGGAAAATAAAAGAAAAAATAAAACCCCTGCGAGATTATTGGTCTGAGCTAATTAAATTTAGAGAGACACGTCTTTTCCTTTCAAAATCAAAAACTACTCTATTAAATTTAGGTCCTAAGAAGGTACTTATGTACGTCAAAACTACCATCGGTTCGGAAAAGAACCCAGTCATCGAGGAGAACCGGCGAAAACCTTGATGTAGTATATATATATATAATATTTAAATAAATTACATCATACAATCGCTTTTAGTGGATCACAGAGAGGAATCAATTCCAGATATCACCATCGTTCACATATGATTCACTCTATAATAGCCTTTAGACACCAAAACCCACTTGACATGGCGCTTAAACCCACAATCCGGCAAGTCCGTAATATGCTTTGAGAGTTTGTTCTAAAGCCTAACACTTCCTTAAAAAACTGTTACTTGTTTTATTTAGTCTCAAACAAGAGACGACCAGTTTGTCACAGTTTCCAGTATTTAGATACATATATATTTTACTGCTATTATGCGCTATATAACCAAGTACGCTTTTCATTACTGCTTTATTTTTCCATTTTGAAATATAATAGGAAACTCAATAACAAATTTAAGCATCGATATTAATAAAAACTAATAAGCTTACGGGAAAATATAGAGGAAAATCATCTGATATGGCAACATTGTAACGAATTTAAACAATGCAGGTAGTATTTATAAATCGGAACAAGCGAGATAGAACGAGACAGACTTCGTTAGTAATATTCGTGTGTTAATTATCTTAAGATTTTGCAAATAAATTAAAATAACTAACATCTCTTGTTTTATTATCAAATATTATTCACGTATAAATACGGTCCCCGATTACATCATCCAATGATTTTTGTTAAAGTTAGTTCTATTAGGAGTATGCTTCGAGCACCAGAGTGTATTCATTTAATTATTCAATTTAATGCGTTGTATATTAATATTGTTAATGAGAAATATAATAATAATCTAGGCTATAATTATAAGGCTTGAAGCGATGTTGGCGTTAACGTTTTGACGCTAACAATCCACAGCGAAACCGAACCCTATATTAATCAGCCAAGATTTCCCGTGAAACCAAGCATTTTACAATATTCTTTTGGGCTAATTGTAATTGTCCATAAAGATACTAAAAAGTTACAAGCTGGTGCTTGAATTTCTACTACATGTCCCATCTGGATTTGGTTTCTTTTTAATTTTTCTTTATTGTAATTTGGTCTATACTAACGAATCCTTCACAATCATTCAAATAACTTTAAGGTGCCTCTATTAAATGTTATCATTATAACCCCCTAGAAAACCGCAACATAATATTATATATTGAATATTTAATAAACTACTACTAATAATAATGTATATATATATATATATATATATATATGCTCACGGATACGATTTTTACGTAAAAAAAAAAAGTACATATAAGCAAAAAAAAAGGTGCGGACCAAGAGTATGCAGACTAAAACAAAATATAAAAAAAAACAACATAATATTATGCACCTACATAATATACTACAGTATTATCTACCTGTTAATAAATGTATTATTAGAATCGTATCAGAGGTTTCAGGGATTGAACTGGATTATCACACTTCAATTTCTAAACTCATAGAAATGTATTGAGTTATTAAAAGAAAAGTTTACTAGTAAACAAATATCATAAGATTTCACCACGATTGTATTGCGTCTAAAAGAAAAGCCTATAATGTACTGATAAGAGACTATCGAATTTTTTACTAGCAGCTGAATCCTGCTACAATGTAGTCTACGATACTATCAGAATACTCGCTAGTTACGTCATTTACCGACGTAGTCCGGTGAAGCTGTTAAGACCTTGCTAGGTCAATAGCGTAGTCAGTTCGAGAAAAAAAAAAAAAAAAGTCATTTACCGACCACTATGGACATGGAGGCACGTACACACCTCAGAATTGCATAAGAATACAAAAGCAAACGATTTCGTCATACGACTAAGTTTAAACACTAGAATTCATGCAAACAATACCGCTAAATAACACAAGTGTACTAATTTATGCGACTTTGATAAAAAAAAGCCATGTTTCTGTGAATTTTAATTTGCGCTACCAATGCAATATATTTTACATATAAAATATGAGAGAGCTCCGATTTCATTTTGAGATTTGCGTCTTAAAGAGTTAGCTGAGGGGTTAAAGAGATATCTATCATACGTATTTGTTTTATTTTACTCGCTAATCTAGCATTAAAAATACATTAATACCACAAATTTTCGCAAAAACATCAGAAAGTAAGAAGAAATTATCCCAAAAAAAAAATAGTTTTATACTTTCCTAGTGGACCTGGTGGACAACGTCCTACTTTGATAATAAAAAATCCTAAAAGTTAACCGGGGCACCATCTACTAGGTCCAATTGTGAATTTAAACTATTCTGGAATCCACTTGAACACAGAAGAAATAATTTCATCGAAATCTCTCAAGTAGTTTAGGAGAATTTCAGTCACATGGTCATAGTCACAAGGTCAGAAGAATTGTATATTAGCATTTTATCACAATCTCGCTTAGGATTGTGATCTAAAACGTTGATATGCTAGAACATCTATTTCAAATAAAGGTCGGTCTGTAGCCCATTGGAGACCACGGCAATTCTAAGAAATACCCTCATATAATTTGTTCTAATTTTCATTTTAAGTATAAAAAATGTTATCAACTTGTTTATGTGGCTTTATTCATGAGGGAGTGAATATCATTTATGTCCTTAGTAATAAAAGAGAGTGCAATGTCTGTTGATTTTGTTCATAATGAAATAAACGAAGGAAATCCGCAAAATAATCAAATTCATCAGCCAAAAATTTATAGACTTAAGTAGCTATTGGCAGGGCACATTACGCGTAGATTGCTAATGAGACCTTACGATTCCCATATGGTGAGTGCACTGTGTAAATCCGTTGGGAGTTGGACCCTTAATTTGGTTAACTACGATAAAACTGTCTGATAACTTTTGGAAGAGGCCTATGCTTAGTGTTTAAAGTCTTTTGGTCAAATGAAGATTGCCTATAAAAGGATTGTTTTGCAATCGTTTCATATCATGTTTGCTTTTATATCTATTTGCTATCATTTTGTCTATTGTAAACCAGGTAAAGACAAATACAAATATCTTTATTTCTAGAACCTTTTACATAATATTGCCCTAATTATGGCCCCAAACTAGGCAGTGCCAGGCCTGGTTACAAATTGCCTTTAATTGACGGTGGCGCTTATTAAGACGGGCTGATTGTCATATCTTTTGCAATTTCCGAACCCTGATACTGATAAATTTAAATAATCTGTAGTCACACAAATAGTACCATCGCGAGAGAGCGCAAATTAAAACATTAGCGACCCAATTCGAACGAAAGGTTCGCTACGAAACACTGACTCATTACTGTGAGTCATTCTTTAAAAGCTACCAATGTAAGCTGACACGCCCTGCCTCCTCGCTTCGTAATCGTCCCCACCACGGGGATGGTGACTTCAATTGAATCGCTGGGGTCTCGTTCGAATGGCCGTCTCTCACGCACGTCTGCTGTTCGGTGTGACCTTAAGCATGGAAATAATGATGTTTGCTGTCTAGCTGACACGGTTCGTGTAGCAGCCGGCAGGTTGTATGAAGTTTGGGATTAATTAGGTTATTTGGGATTAGAGACAAGACAATACGTCGGTAAATATGCTTAACAGTATCCGAGTCTATGTAAACAAAGGTTGGGATACTCAAGTGTTGGTATAAACTTAGATGAGCTGGATTTAGTAAAAGACCAACATAATTTAAATACTAGAAACAGCAACAACTTGGTTATTCCATGTTTTAGACTCACTAAGATTAAAAACAGTTTTTAGGTAAGATTTTATAACTATAAGGTAGTAGATTTTATAACTAAGTTCCAAAGCACATTACCGATTTGCCGGATAGTGAGTTCAAGCACTATGTTAAGGGTTTTAATATCTAAAATGTATTAAAGGGTGGATAAATATGTGAACCAAGTTGACGTCTGGAAATGACACCCCTCTTTGTGCATCCACTTAAAACGAATGTAACTATCTATGTTTTCTAAAATACATAACATGAAGAGATAAACCAGATCGAGTTTCTTACAGGTTCTTCTCGACAACCGGGTTGTTTTTCGAACCGGTGGTAGCTTTGACATTCATAAATGTCTCTCATGGCTTAAATTGAATAAAGTCTTTTTTGATTTTGAACCAGCAAAGATTCTTACCGGTATCTCTAAATGACTTTCGATAAGTTGATAAGCTCGTATTATCCTCATCTTTCTTCAGCTACTGTAGTTAGAATTTAGCTGTCTATTATTTTGTTTATGTACCGGGGCGAAAGCGTTAGTCATCGTCGACGTTTTAATTCTATTGTAGTAATAATTCAAGTTCAATTTTTGTCTAAAGAGATCGTTAAGCGACTCCTCATTGACTTCACGATTCGGCATCAAAATAGTGATAGCTTGGATTCCAGGCCATTGCGGTATCTCTGGGAACGAATCAGTGGATTCTTGCGCAAAAAATGCTATCCAATCATGTTTCTTGGACAATTTTAGTCTGTATACAGAAGATCTACGGTCTCTAGCTAAAACTAGATTATTAGAAGCATGGCAAAAGGATTGGAATTTTTCCAGAAAATATAAAGGCAAATCTTACGGTTCTTTTCAAAATGAAGTTATGTAGGTGGTAGAGCCCCGCTGAAGCTACTTTTGGTTTCAGAATGAATGGGTCAGCTCCTCCGGGGTAGTACCACCCCTCTCATAGATAACCGACGTGAAATAACAGTACTGGCATTGTTGTGTTTCGTTCGGTCAGTGAGAGAGCCGGAGACCCACGTCCCTTCCTCTTTCCTTCTTTCCCTTTCCTTCCCCTCCCCCTTCTCCCATATACAGGCTGGCAACGCACTTGCGACGTCCCTGATGTCGCTAGTGTCTATGGACGGTGGTGATCACTTAACATCACGTGACGCACCAGTTCGTTTGCCTTCCTTTGATATAAAAAAAAAGTTCCCCGAAAACCATGGTTTTTTAAATTCCCATATCTAAGTAAAGCCGTTACTTCCATCATCTGTCGTGTTCGTCTACTTGTACACCAGTGCATTTGTTTAAATTAAGGAGTACGAATCATTCTCTGTGCGAATGCGGCCTTGACGACGGTTCTCCAGATCATATATTCTTTAATTATTCGAGAAACAGACTCTCCCTTTTTGATTTCCTTCCTCCTTATATTCCCTGCCCTACTAACCTTACGTGTAAGATACAGCTTTAGTGAATAACAATCCTTTAATTTTACGTGTATTAACATTATTTATTGAGATTAACAAAATTAAACTTTAACTCTATTTCTTAATCTAAACATATCTAAGCTTGCCCTTATGTATATCTGTGGGAAACACAATAACTCGGTCTCAATACAAAATTAATTATCTTCGTTTTTGAATTACATTTTTAACTCGGTTCCCTTCGTTTATGACACTATCTGGCACAGACAGCGTACACTCTGTATCTACATGATATTGGCGGAATTGTGTATTGCTTACACACGGTGCCATAAATTAAGAAGAAGAAGAAGACTTCAAGATCCGACCAACTTGATTTATTCGTTCTATCTATTTTTTTCCAAAAGTTCACTCTTAAGTTGTTATCTTTAAACATTGATTACTGATATAGGATTTTTATATGAAAAGTGGTAGTTTTTCCTATATTAACAGAATGATGATATTGTGTCTGATAATAACAACTACAATTTTCATGTTAGGTTATATATACACAAACCCCTGCTCGCGACTTTGTCCGCGTATAAATTTGTGTTAACTCTAACACGAAGCGGAAGCTCTCAAGAGGAAAAACATCTCGACTTTGAAACATTTTTCATCGGTGCTCTGCTCCTATTGGTCTTAGCGTGATGATATATAGCCTATAACCTTCCTCGATAAATGAGCTATATAACACAAAGTATTTTTCAAATCGGACGAGTAGTTCCTGAGATTACCCCTTACAACGACACAAACTTTAACTTTTTATAATATTAGTATAGATTGGCTGATTCAAAACCGGGAAAAACTAAAAGTGACTCACTATGGTGGGTTTTTCACCATGTATATGTATTTTAATATGATACCTCCAGTGTTGCAAGCGTCTATAGGCTGCGGTGACCGCTTCATATCAGACGGCCCGCATGTCTGTTTGCCATAAACGTGGTGTAAAAAAGTTGAATCCTAAACCTGATACGACTTAAAGTATTATTATGGCAAAAGTTACATTCGGAAAGATTATCGTGTCGATTGTTAACACTACAAAATAGAAAAAAAACCATTATAGTATTCAATGTATGAAAGATGAACAGAAATAACATCATTAATTGTTCTCTTTTACTTGCCCAAAAACCAATACAATATATTTAAAGCAGGCTTTCTAAGCCCGACGGCCAGTGTTACCCAACCTTACACACGACAAACTATTCAACTGTGACTAATTAATCTAACGGCCATAGCGACCTTTGTTACGACAAGTGTGATTTATCACGACAAGGCAACAAAAGCCTTGCCTGCTATTTGCCCGAGTCTAGACAGAAAGGTTAGATCTAGATAAGCCGACGGGTTAGGTAAAAGGAAACTTTCCACCCACCTCGTTCAGGTTAAAAGATTGAAGCGAGCTTTCTAATCAATTAATTGGGAGTAGACTGCGCGTTTGAACTTTTGATCTAGTGTTTATAATTTTAAAAGAGATGTCGCTCATGTGTTTTATTTATACACTTTTATATTGTAATGTATTGTAAAAAACTTGCTATTGGTAAACGTTTACCTGACTTCGTTCGGTGTTATTGTAATCACAACATATTATAAAACGAAGTCCTCCACCGCGTCCGTCTGTTCGCGATAAACTCAAAAACGAATTAAAAGATCTTCATGCTGTTTTTATTAATAGATAGAGTAGTGATTCACGAGACATGTTTAGGCATATAATTTGTCTAGATTTTTTTTGTAAACTTGTTGAAAAATAACGATATTTGTTGGAAGTGTCGGAAAAAATTAACCGTTTGGGAGCTTACCTCAAAAACTCTGAACTAATCCCTATGAGATATAACAAAATAATTAAGATAACAGACGACGCAGTTGAAGTTGCGGAAATCAGATAATTGCTTATATATACTATATGAATTTTATTATTTCGTTTTAAGTTTTTTTTATGTTTTACCTTGTATTGTGTAAACTATAAACGGATTTAAATATCAATCCATGTTCAAATTAATATTTTAGATCCATTGAGCGTTTAAAATAGTTGAAATTTGCCAAATTGAATACCATAATATATTATAATAATAATACTTAATATATACTTAATATAATATAAAATAATAACTTGAAAAACTGTGAATATCAGTCTCAAAAATATATTTAAATAATTTATCCTTACTTAATTTATGTAATTAAATAAATATAACCTAGTTAGGGAACAGGATTTTAGTAATAATGTACAAAACACACGAGATGTGGCACTTTATAATAGGTAAATTGTATACATCATTTTCATTGTGGTATGTTGTTTTTTTTTAATTTAATTTAACCGTTATAATAATGTGTACTGTATCTTTAATCAACATTTTTGGACGTTATACATTAAACTTCTATTTTAGCGTAACAAATTTCAAAATTACGTTTCGCGTTACTGCTCTCAAGCTGTGACAATTGAATTATACGAGCGCCGTGTTAAATATATTATTTAAATATTATAATCGAATCTAATACTTTAAAACTATAAGTAAATAATTTTTTTTTCTTATTCTTGACTTTATTTTTGGCAATGAATCTTCTAGTATATTATTACTCCCATTATCGGGTAAATAATTATATTACAAGTTTCTTGCGATCATTTCAATGAAGTAACAAGATGGTGGCTGTTTGTTTAAAACTTTCCAGGGAGTTTTTTGTGGCAAGTCCAAATCCATGCTCCGTGGTATTATTTCCTACCCACTTCACTAGTACACAATAAGCAAATTATATTACGAAAACACACAAGATTTTGAATAAAATATAAGATCTACTTACTCTACATAAAGTTCCAAGATCCTGCCAAAAACTCCGGAAATTCAATTTTATATAGATACTTTTTTATTATAGATTATGTTTACTGTATACGCTTTCTCGTATCATCTACTGTCAAAGGTTGACAACCACTAATTTTATTACTACATTAAATGTCAAAATCAAGTGACAGTTTAAATGATGTAACGTTTTATTTTCAAAATTATCTTTTTTTATTAGAAAACTCATTTTTTTAAATAATTACATTAAATACTAGCTAGCAGTGCCCGCAAACTCTGTTCCGCCTAAAGTATATTAAAATATATGTTTTTTTTTTTTTTGCATAAGAACCTTCTTCTGACAATATCCAACACAACAAATATAGAATTAGCGAAATCGGTTCAGCTATTCTCGAGATTTGCGTTTAGCAACACATTCAGCGATTCATTTTTATATTATAGATCGCTTCCGAAAATTATTGTTACGTAAAAATACGTATGGAGTCGTAGACAATTGCTATTAGTTGTTTAAATTAAATTTAGCGAAATGATGTAACGTTAGTCGATTAAAAAAATAACAATAGTAGTCCAGGGTCTCATTATGGCGGACATTATCTCATTGACCCATTAAGTATATGAGTAGGACAATCGAATCATCAGTCCGGACGCACGTGCGTCGCCTTTCCAAATATTTTACGAGTCAATTGTTAATACGGCTGTGAATTGAGTCAGGTGACATTGAAGTCGAGGCGCCGGACCATTAGTTGCTTGGTACCTGTCACCTAAATATATTTAATGTTGCATAGCGGTTATTTTTATCACACAAGTAGTTTATGCTCTAAATGTTCATCTCTATCTCAGGTTTCATCATGGTGTTCTTTTTCACCATCATTGGATTTCTTTTTGATTTATTTGTTTAAAGGATTTAGTCACAAAGCGATAAAAAGTACAGGCATGTAAATATTCCATGTGCATTTATATTGATTAACCTCATTCCATTATAGAATCCTAGTTTTCTTGGCTTTTCCTATTTTTCCCAATTTATTTTAACAAGAGTTAATTACATTCTTGATGACTATCCCGGCCTCATGGGATAACTCAGTTGGATTAATGAACCATTGATTCTCACATTTAGAGTTTAAGAAAACAAATTTATAAATTATTCTAGCTGAATTATCTGCAAGATCTTGTAATATAGTACTAACTTCTCCAATATCCTCCAGGATGTTAAGAATAATAGAGAGTAAGAGTGTTGTATCGGTTCGATTTTAAACTAATTCATTCATTTATCTATTCATAAGACAACAAGGGTCCATTATACAAATATAAAAGAAATCCTAAAGTACTTTATTAAAAATATTTAATAAAAATCGGGGTGTAAGGGGTGTCGAGTAACATCTTAAGACTTGAGACACCCAAGCCAAACTCACCTGCACGTGGTGCACCCTGCTGAATAACGAACGAGGCAATGGCGAAAGCGGGGTGGTAGGGTTTTACAGCCCGACTGGATCGCAATCACCATGCATATGGCGAAAAAGCCCGTCATAGTGACTCGCTTCTGCGCGTCGCGTTTCGGGATCAGCCTGTGCATATCCAGTACCGGGTGACTTTCGTCATTATGGCCGGCATGACAGCGGCGACCGGCGATGGATAATCTGTCTCTCGGTGGTTGCCGATGTTTTTGGATTGTACTATGCATAACATCAGGCATAGTGCAGTCACTATGTCGTCCTTCGATAAAAAAAAATAGAAATAATAGAATATAAAGTTAATCAAGGTTGTTACAAAAATGGGGTGTTGCTGTGTCATGGATACGACCGTTCGTTGTACGTGAATACGTCTTGTATACGGTGAATACAATCTGCTTGTCGGCATTTACTTCTTTACGTTGCCGGCATTGCTTGACTCGGTCATATGGTGTTTTATTGGTACGATTCGATTGATTTTGAGATACTCTTTCCAATCTTATACAATTTTTGTATTTGGATTTGGCTTTTCGACAAGATTTTACACTAATGTGTTATACATATAATCGATAGAGCGGACGGTTACAACTTGAACAAACATTGAAGCTTCACCTTGTCGAAAATTATTCAAAATAGATATCTCAAAACGCAGTAAAAAGACCTCAAAATGTTATCCCTAACAGCTTGATTTACGAAAAGGGGTGGCAAATCGGAAGCTATTTACCTTTCTTGCTAGAATTCACCCCTCGTCAGATATAGTGTGTCGGTTTTTAGATTTAGGGTGTCTGTTGAGGGTGCCTAACTGATCGATGCCCCATTCTTTGTGTTTCACGAATGTGTATCCCCTTTTTGTTGCTAATGAGTCATTGTTAAGGTTTGTGGTTTGATTATAAAGTGTGGTTGAATTTATAAGATTTTAAATGTTAATATTCGAGTTGTTTAAATCGTTGAAAAAAAATGTAATATTGATGTCATTTTCGTATAAGTATTCCCTGTGTGTGACTGTTAATTTGGTCTCTTTCTAACATATGTTGTTTAGTATTTTATGTTTCATTTTAAGTATAGTATACGACTGAATACATCTTAAAAGAGAGGTATAATTGTATCCTTGCTGACGCATGGCACGTCGCTTCACGGCGAGCGGGTTATATCTGAAATCTAATTTTAACTGTGTAGCTCCAAGCAAATTGTTCCGTCCGCGTCCTCGGTCCTGAGTTGTAGAGACACTATCGTTTTGTAAACGAAAAGTAGGATAATCTATTTATTTTATTGTGTTAAGAAAGACCTTGTCTTTTTTTTGTCGATTGATATTACTTTCTACAATTTGATTCCTATAAACGATATAAATTATAGATGTTAAATTATTTTAATCACTACGTATTATAAACCAAAGAGCCTCTGCCACGACTGTCTATCTGTTCGCGACAAACTCAAAAACTACTGAACGGATTTTCTTACGGTTTTCACCAGTAGATAAAGAGGTTAATAAGGAAGGCTTAAGTTGTTAAGGTTTTATCATCAGGGCGGGACAACGCCCGTCGGGCCCGCTTGTTAGGTATAATTAGTGGGACATAAATGACAATGCTTAGTTTTTATGACTCTTTTAACCACAGCTATAAAAAATTTCATAGCAAATACTAGCATATTCGGGCTATAAAAATTAAATTAGCTGAAGATTTTGTACGATACGTAAATTAATTCATACTAGGTATTATATGAAATCAAAAGTGAATTGTATATAAACTTGATTCAGGTAATACTTTATCCTTTTTTGCATTGCTGCAATGATGAATCATCTGTGAGAATACAATACACCATTCCATTATAAATGAATAATTAATATTGTATTGTTTGAAAATATAGTCATTATATTTTAAAATAGCTTTAAGAATTATCATTCAGATTATCTGATAAAAAAACTCTTAGCATGAACAAGAAGACAATGTACGGATGGCGCAGTGTTGAAATGATTGTGACGCTATTGGCACTGCATTGCATGTTATTTTTTTAATTATATACAGGACAATTATTTGTGTGATACACAAATATTTACACTGATTTTTGATGTATTTCGCGTCCATGAATTCCTCCACGACACTAGGTTAATACACTCGAGTGCCTAACTGAAGTTTAAGTTGTGACAATTATGCTATATATATACACATTAATAGCATATTATTGGTGGTTCTTTTCGCTAATAAAGATATTATTGCTTTGTTATATGTATGTTTTATATGTAAGAATATATCCATATACAATAGGCGAAGATAAAATAGCTCAATAACTTTTTTCTTCCGACTTTTTCTTTATTCTTGTACTTGTTTAGTGCTATCGATAACCTTTAGTGTCATGTGTATTTAGATTTAGTGTCAAATCTCTCTTTACAAGTCTCTATTTGTCAAATTTCACTCTCTTTACGTCTTCTATCAATTTGTGAAAGATTGTGACGTCTGGAAATGACGCCTCTCTCTGTGCATCCACCAAAAACTAATGTGTTTGTAAAAAAATTATGAAGACATAAATCAGATCGAGTTTCTTGCGGAGTCTTCTCGATGATAGGATTGTCCGGTTGTAGTTTTGACGTTGATAAGCTCCTTCTCAGGGCCTAAATAGAATAAAGTTTTTTTTTTTTTTAATTTTGATTTAGTAATATACAATACTTCTAGCCATTTTTTGCCAAAAACAAAACTTATAGTATTGAAACTGAAATAATATGTAAATATTATCGTATTTGAACTACTGAACAACCGGTAGTTAATTATGAATATCTATTTGTGTTGTATATTCGCGATATTAATAAAAATAACATTACCAAATAAACATGTTCCATATTATCAGAATTTACGGTGTCTGTACATTTTAATAAGTGATGCGTATTGCTAAATATGGTTATATTTGACACTGTATTTCGAGGAGGGGTAGGTTAATTTGTTAATTGTGTGCAAATATACTGAAAGTGATTTTGGTATTACTCATCTTTTATGTCAAACTACAGTCCCACTGAAACTTAGGTGGAAATAAAAATATATGTATAAAGTGTGTCCGTCAGTCGATGTCCCGCCCTGGTAATAAAAAAAACCTTGATAAATTATATACCTAAACCTTCCTCATAATCACTATATCTTCTGGTGAAAGCCACATAAAAATCCGTTCAATAATTTTTGAATTTGTCGTGAACAGATAGACAGACAGACGAGGCAAAGGACTTTGTTTTATAATATCTAATGATAATTGTTCCAGCTAATTTAACTTAGGGTATATTCTAACGTTATATATAACTTTAGACGCGTAAATAAACTTTAAGTGTTTTTTTTTCACACTTAGGTACAGATGAACTAAGATTGATAAGATTTTAACATGTACATAGAGAAATTCTCCTACTATTCTTGAAGATATACATTTAATTGCACTTTTTTGTAAAGTTTAAGTAATAAGGATAAAATGAAAAAAATTGGTTGCCTGTAAAGTCGGTATACGGGCGAAAGTTTTACGTGACAACGACTTTGAGTGGTAAAATAATTTTCGTATAGTAGTCTCTCTCGCTCTTAGGCGGGCTAACCATGCCCGAGTGGAAGGGACGCGTGCCTCTCACTCGCTCTCATTGTGAGCGCATAACGTGAGCGGAGCGTAACGCAGTTTCTTGAAGTGTCACCCGGCAAACCAATTTATAAGACGTTGTCACGTCAAAAACAATCCACAAGTAATCCAAATAAAATACGCTGTTGTATGAATTTACAAGGTTTATGTTGCAACACGCAAGTTCTGGACATTAACAAAATGTAGCGTAATTTTTATTCTATAAATTAATTAAATTGATTTAATCCCTGAATGTATACTGTAAGATAAACTTTATTTGGTAAGTTTGTGAAAGCTTGAAATATCGTGTATTAGTTTCGTATAGTAACGTGTTGAAATAGACGGATAGCTGGAAAAAGTTTTTAGAATCAAATGGAGTAGAGCACCAATGAAGAATGCTTCAAAATCGGGATTCTGCCCGTTCTAAGAGTTTCCGCTGCGTTGTAGCGTTAGCCCAAAGTAACTATTCCACACGGACCAAATAAAATCGGCTGAGTGCCTTAAGCGCTCGCTTTAGTAGTCTGGTGAAGCTGTTAAGACATTGCTAGATCAATAACGTAGTCACGGTGAAAAAAAAGCAGACGAAGTCGCGGGCAGAAGTTAGTTATTGTATATAAATATAATTTCAGAGAAATTAGTATCTGTGTAATGACATTATACTACGAATTGATTTGTTTTATCTGTGATACATATTATTATTAAGAAATTGACTGAGTTTGAAATTATTATCATATATTTTGCAAACAATGTCGTAATCATACTCAGAAGATTATGAATTAGTTTTCTAGAAATTATTGCGTTTTAAGGAAAACTTTATTAAAATTGCTAATACCTTGTTTTTGTCTAAATACTCATTTTTATATATTTCTAGCTTCTGCTTGGAATAATGACTTGGGGCTAATTAAAACGCAGTGGAAGTTCTCAAAAAGAAATGAAAACGATTTTGAAACATTCTTCATTAGTGCTCCGCTCCTGTTGATCTTAGAGTGATGACATATAACCTATAGCCTTCCTCGATACATGAGCTATCTAACACTGAAGGATTTTTTCATTTTTTCAACTTTATATATTTTTATACAAACTTTCATCCTCAATTTCATTTCAATTTTACACCTTTGAAGGTACAACTTTTATAAACTTTGAATGTCATATTTATTTGTATCGAATCAACAGCCTAAAAGATAAGTTTAAAGCTTTTAGCTCCAAACATGACAATATCTCCATACGACTTTTCATCCCTTTTTCAACCCTTTAAAAAGTAGCCTATATCCTTTCTCAGACTCTAGATTATCATTGTATCAAATTTTATTTAGATCGGTTCAGTAGTTTTGGCGTGAAACCGTAACAGACAAACAGACAGAGTTACTTTCATTAATAATATTAGTAAGGATAATAAATTTTTAATAACTGTAGTCTGGTCAAGCTGTTAAGACCTTGCAGGGTCAATAGCGTAGTCATTTCGAAAAAAAAACTTTTTAATTTAATGTCACAAATAAATTAAGGGGAATTAATTAGAGTAATTGTCCTATGTTAAATTCTAATCTATCTAATCAACGCGTTGGCAGTATAAAAGTGACTGCCTAAATCACAACGTCACCTATGTTTCTATTTTGTCAAATATTTTGCGTTAATCTAGTCCAATGGTAAAGTATCCTATATTAAAAAAAAAACACCAGATTGAAAGTAGCATAAGCTACCGACCACCCTTAAGTTCACAATCGTCAACCGCCTGTAGTTATGTTCCGGCAGCCGTACTAAAAATAAGTTCTTTTTAGTTAAGCGTGTGAACTGTCATTTGATCAGTTAGTTAGTCGTTGAATTGACAGATGATAGTCATTTTGCTGTCTTCTTTTTATATACATGTAATAAAATCTAACGTGTTTGTACCTAAATCTTTGTTTTATTATTCAGTTCACTTTATCAAATGTTATAATAATTTTGATTACGACGTGACTTAAGTACGAGAGAAAAGTAGATAAGTTAACGATATTAATACATTCTGATGATTTTATTAGTCACTGTTTTTTTACATTAACTTCCACGAGTAGTGGGCTCAGCTAGTCAATAATAATAAATGCATAGTAACAACAAATGACTTAGCACGTCACTCGCATGAAAAAAAGAGAATAGCACTTCCATAGAAAGCTTGGTATTGAAAATAACCACAGTCAAGAACTACTATGAAGGCGGGCCTATTTATAGGCAAGCGACTGTTGTGAAGCTTGAAGCCCATTGTGAGTTCGTTACTTTTGTTTCTCGTCTACACATCGGAAATAAATGTCGCGATGGCATAGATAGGTTTTGTCTTGTTAACAAGTGATAGGCGAAGAGCGTTTTATGATTTAAAAATCGGGTTGAAATTTACGCAAGCAAAAAAGTCTCCCCATACTCAAGTAAAGCCTCATTCGGTAATAAATCGTCGTTAAGAGGAAACGTGATTTCCGAGACTTTTCCAGTAAATAATTTTTAACAGAAATTTATTGCTGTCGTACTGAATAGAAAATGAGACTGAAACTAAATCTTGGACTATTTACAACTAAATAAAATAGATTGTTTTTTATATCCTACTTTATCCTCTTTCATAATTAAACCTATTGTTATCCAAAAACAGTATAAAAAGATTTTCGTAACACCTGTATCTTCTTTATTTACTACTCTAACCTCCTGCAACTAAGTCTTTGTAAACGAACTATATGTTGTATTCATATAACTTTAACAGTCAATTCAGCGTGCACTAAATTGTTTTTCAAATGACAGAATTTTCTGTTTTATTTTTGCTAATATAAATAGTCTAGTCACAAGTTATAGTAAAAAGGAATTTTAGTTATATTTCACTCGCTCCTGCTATTTGTCAGCAAAAGTAAGTGAAGATTTTACCCTACATCTGTGCCTATTGTTGCCGCTATTGTACCGCCGCACTATTTGTATAGTTTTTACAAAATCTCTCACTGGTTTCATTATAATTATAAAAAATATGAAAAGTAAATAACTGAATATTTCTGACGTATCTCCGTTTAAGTCATCAATATAATCCAAAATAGGTAAAACATCTTTGTTTAACCCTCCTTACTATACCCTCATCCTCTTTGTTGCTTATGAAATATTTGAACGTTTCCCATAAACATATTTTTCATGAAAGATTATTTAAGTGTGACAACTTTCTATGTCATTGGTCAAACTATTTTCGACTCTATCGAACTCGAAATATAATAAAATAAATATAATGATTCTCACTTAGACCAAACTTTCGGATGCGTCAATACGGTAAAGTTTACCGATAGTCCGAGATCGCATCGGTACGATAGTGTTGTGCCCGCAGTCGGGTGATTTGTGAGCCGAGTTGTAGAGAACGGAAAGTTTGTTTCTGGAACATTATACGTTAGTTCATTAGATTTATTAGGGTTGATGTTAACCTTTACATATTATTGAGTTATACTATTGTCATTTCTTATAGAAAACACAGAAAAATAACACACAGCACTATTACTTTTTTGTAAGTTTTTAAGTATTAAATAAACATGTCCTCCTGATATTAAATGGTTACTGCGGTCTATGACCGTGAATAATCGACCACAAGAAGGTCAAAGTTCTAAGGCCAGTCGTGATAGGCTTGCTACTCGTGAAGATTTATTTGGAACTAGCTGTGCACGTGAATCCGTCCGCATGGAATCTAATATAAAAAAAAAAAAACGAATAAAATCACCGGAATGTATTAAGTCCATTTACTTATCTAAATTCTCTCGTACATAAAAGTCGTATCGTTATTAAAATTACAATAACTTTTGATACTCTGAACCAATTTTAATGAAATCAAGACAATGTTACTCGAGGATATCATCATCATCAATCTTTCCTACTGCAGGACCATAGGCGTCTTCCCGAAGGAAGTTATAGCCATAATTACCACGCCAGCCCACGACGTATTGGCAGTTTCGTTCTCTGAGAAATCCACAGTTTCATATATTTCCAGTAGTACTACAAGAACATTTCTCAGGTTCAGGTTTCCTCGCGATATTTTCCTTCCAGCCGATCCTGTTACCAATTTAAATTAGTAAATGTACGTCAATTACGAAAAAATCGTTGGTAAATGCCGGATTTCGATCGTGCCGACATCGAAGTATTATTCCATTGGTTTGATCAATGAGCCACTACGACTCAAGGATATACTTTATATATATTATATATTGGTGAGGTTTTATCGTGAACGCAGTAATTTAACAGTGATGCGTTACAAACAGACAGACATACATTTCTAAAAATGAGTGAAATGTATTTTATTACTAATTACTAGATACTTATAATTCTTTTCACAAAATTTATTATATATAGAATAGATGTACCTTCCATACCCTATATTATATGCTCGGAGTATCCCATTTTTACTACTTAACAACTCTGCTATTTCAACACACACAGACCTCATATAAAACAATGGTAGAATCTAAGATGGTAAAAAACTACACCTAAAAGGACTGCTTCTCAAGTGTACCTGATGGAACATACCAACAGGTTCTTGACAATACCAGATCAGGCCCCTTTCGGCAGCGGCTCAAGCCTAGGTCCGTTCCCTCGGCGTAGAACCTTTGAGTACGCTGCTCGCGCGATACAGTGACACAAAATCTTACATCACTGCAACAACAGTACACATATCACCCCCACGCACGTTCACGCATACACGTTTACACATGAAAGTGGAAGGGTTTTGTTTCTTTCCCTTATCGAACTGAAATAGTTTGGAAAATTATCCGATACGAAATATACATAAGAATTGTTGAGTTATGTATGCTTGGTACACGTATATGCTCCAACAACTCAAAAATGTATGAGTTCTTAGTATCTGAGCTTAGGTCAGCTCAGATATATCGCGAATTGCACGTATCAGGCAACAGTCCAAGTCGAGGTGTGCCGTGCACCCTTGAGCTAGTTGCCCAAATAGAATCGGCTGATTGCCTCAAGCGCTCGCCTTAGTAGTCCAGGTAAGCTGTTGAGACCTTGCTGGGTCAATAGCGTAGTCAGTTCGAAAAAAAAAGTTCTTGACAACTGAGGGTATTACCAAGCCAGATGAGTTTTAAAAAATAATTTACCGTTACATAAATGCATTATTAATTAAATTGAAACTATTGGATATAAACATAAATTGCAATAAAAAAGACAAGAGATAAATGTGTTATTCAATGAGCAATTTTTAGTTATTTTACGCTCGAATTGGTTTATTATATATTCGGTTGAGTTTTAGGGTTCCATTAGTTTATTTGATCTATGGTTTGTCAGTTTTATCTTACGTCGGTATTCGATTGGAAATTTAGTTATTTGGGATTTAAGAAGGCTCTTGTAATTCTTTGTAGTAATGTAATAAATAAGAAATAGTAAGTTAGTCTGATAGTGACTTTAATATTTAGCATGATGAAGGAGTGCAGAAATATAAAATTTGCTTATAATATGTGTTAGAATTACAAAATAAAACAAAGTGTTAGTTGTTTGCATACAAATAAAACTCAAAGTGGACTATTTGTAATCATTTTAATTGCCTCGCAGTAAACTCTAATACAAGAGAGAGTTTATTAAAGTTATTTATATAATAACAGGGTGTGTTGTTGATACACGCGACAGAAGTGAATCTTTTGTAGATAGGGAAACATATTAGTAAAAAAAATACAATAGAAACCTAATGACGCGATGTTCCCAGGTGGTCACCAATCCAAGTAAGGACCGCGCTCGACCTTGTTTAACGTAAGTTATCGATTGAGAACCGGTGTCTTCAACACTCTACCCGACACAGTGTTTACCCTCACTATTATTCGTCACACAAAAAGATTGCCGATCAACATTTCAAAGCCCTCCCATAAAAATATTTATATGAAAATAGCAAACACATTTAAGTCTGCTGTCAGACAGACAGACATTTGTAAAAATGATAAAACTGTATTTTATTCCTTATTCTTACACACCTCTAACATTTTGCATTTACAAAAATCTAAAAAGTACAGTCACATTAGATTTACATTCATATTAGGTATATGTATAGATACGGAACCCAACTAAATAATTCACGTTTGTAATATAATCTATTTTGTAACTGAATACAATTTATTGTACGGTTGCGTAGACATGCTCGGCGGTCGACGCAAGCGGTTTGCACCTGTCGATAAATCGTTCTGTCTTAAACGTCTATTGATAAATAATTAAACAATCGATATTCGTTCACTCGATTACATTATATTATATTATACAATAGATTGTAAATAGAATAAAGTTAAGAGATTAAATTAAATATATAAGATGTTTTAGATTATAATTGTATTTGTGACAAGGTATTAACGCAAAACTAAGATTCTTTATTATTGTTTTTGATATCCACATTATTTATAATTGAATGTAATTATTTTTCTATGTATTATTGTTACGAATAATTATTTATACAGGTTTTAAAAATATATGTAATAAAAAAAAGTCGAAGCAGACCTTATGACTGCCGACAAAGATGAAAACTCAAAAAAATGAATTAAATATGTCAATATTTAAATTTTAGAATTTGTTTATTTAAATTATTAACATTAGTGTTGTTTTCAATTCTATAGGCACTCGGAGCAAAATTATATACATTTTTATAAAGTTTTTTTTGATCAGTCAAACGTGTGACGAGCTGCAAAATATCAATATTATGTTTACACAGGCCGTTATACTTACGCATCGTTAATCTGACGCCATGCTCAACGCGCCTAAAGAAGTTGTCCCTTCAAAAATGTCTGTCCATTTTTCTCTTGTTTATGTAAATGTAAATTTTAATGTAAAGTTATGTAAATGTTTTCCGAACGGTTTTGACACACGTAAGTGCTTTCGCAGGACCAAAAATTGAATGAAGTATTTCTGATTTTAGATGCAAGATTCGGAAAGTGGTTTATTTATTTGTATATTGTTTCTATGGTCCCCGTTTAAATTTGGATAAATTTTAACAGACTTTTTCTTCATTCCAGGTATGTACAGTTCCATGACGTATGAAGTAATTTAAAATGAAATATGAGCTTTCAATTTGAGGATGTAAGTATTCGAAGTGATGAAGTACGTTGTTATTTTTGTTTATACAATCCAGAGTTATATTTTGGGTTATCAACTGTTTCGCGCTAGTATGAAAATACCGTTTATGTGAGAGATGTTCTGCGTACCTATTAATTTGAATTCAGCTTAAACTCTATCTCTGAACATATTACGCATCCATTTACTGACAATAATACTAGGCTCAAAATAGTTATTTGTCAATATATAATTCTATATCTAAATTGACTTTATAAAGGTAACATAATTTTGCTTATTAAATTTCACAGTTTTGCTATTTAATTCTTCGTCCGCCACACATTTCCAAACCTACGATTTTGTATTGTAAATGCTTTGACTCCAAGGGAGGTTGCGCGCTGTTACCTGGCTTTGATTCTTCCTCAACAAAAATATATTATAAAAAATTCACTTAACTTACTTAACCAAGCTTTACATAATTAGAGAAAGTGCTCACGAATTCATCTGCCTATGTACCTTTGTAATGTGTGACATATCGCACCTTCAATTTATAAAAAGTGACTGATAAATTCAATTTTGTAGGAAAATGCTTTTAAAATTTGACCATGTTCAAATTAATCCTAAAAACTTTTAAAAATCCTAAAAACTTTAGTGCTTTATTTTATATTATGTAGGTGGTAGAGCCACACTGAAGTTATTATTGGTTTCAGCATGAAAGGGTCGGCTCGACCGGGGTAGCACCACTCTCTCGCAGAAAACCGACGTGAAGTGATAGTGCTTGCATTGTTGCGTTTCGTTCGGTCAGTGAGAGCGCCAGAGGCCCACCTCTCCTCACATTCCCGCCTCTTCTTATCCCTTTCTCCCCTCCCACTCCTATTCTCCCACAACACAGGCTGGCAACGCACTTGCGACTCCTCTGGCATTGCAAGTGTCTACGGACAATGGTGATCACTTAAGATCAGGTGATCCACCTGTTCGTTTGCCGCCTTTGATATAAAAAAATAGTGGTAATAGATTAAATAATATACAGAATATAAACTCGGTACTATGTAATTTATTATTACAAAACGTTTTTGCGTGCTGCAGCACATAAATTTTTTTTGTCTAATTTCACGCCATTAAAGGCAAATTAATTTAATTTTTTTTTATATTTGCAAGCAAGAAAAACACAACCTTTATGTACATTCAAACGCGAACTTAATTATGAAAGTGTCACGCGAACTGTTTGAACGTAATGAGCCGTTACAGAATAATTAATAACTTAATCAATATCATAAAAATAGAATGTAGAGTCTACATACAACTCTAAGCTTCACGATGCAGAGTGAACTAACAGAGAAGCCTTATATATTGTCGGCTCCTTAAACTGATCATATGATAATATTTAATTTCGGTAATGAATAAACTACAAAAATACTTGATCGATTTTAATGATTATTTTATATATAGCAAGCTACATTATATTTTACTTGAATCAATAAAATATTAAACAATACAATGTTTTAGAATATTGTTTAGAATATAAATTATTCGAAAAATTCAGCAGTACCTTATATTTAGCTTATGTTTATGAGACACAGTCCGCTTTTATATCATAAGGCAAACTAAAACCGTTATACGCGACATATAAAATATTAATTTCAATCGAATTAAACAATTACGTTGAATATATTCTAGTAAAACATAGAATATATATTACAAAAGATAAGAAATACTTCAAAATAAATGTACTATGTACGAGATTTATTATTATATGTGTGTAAAAGCAATATTTCAATAGACTTCACGCTGGAAATTGTTCACTTCCGCTCTATTTTCCGTCAGAGACGGAGCCTCGGGTAGCATCTGCATAAGGGTTTGGTGCAAAACATACGGCGAGCGATTAAAATTTAGGAATGTAATTATTTAAAAGCACACTATTATTAATAAATGTTTTGTGCAGAACGACTTCTCAGCTCTTCGCAGCATCACCTACCGGGTTCAATTAAGATAAAAACTAACCTACATATATTGGCGGTAAGGTAACAAAGAAGCATAAGGAGATGAAATATAGCTTAAATTTTTAGCTAATCTGTGTTCTATATGTCCTATATGCTTACAAAGCAATTACTTGGTAATTGCAGAAATAATACCTTATTTCTAATCAAACAGGAGCGAGTTTTGTGCGTGTTATTGATGATAATATGGAGCAAGAATGTTTCGTTCGCTCTTTTGTAACTTGTACCAAAATTCATTTCGGAGCGATATTGAACGGATCCATCCATTCAAAAGTAAATTCAGTGGCGGTCATATACGGAAATTTTATTACCTCAAAGAAAATATACGTACATTTTCATGATATATCTCGGTGATATTTGAGCGAGGTATTGATAGTTGACTCAACGTATTCAAGTACTGGTCCTATGGACAGCGTTTTAAATGCTGTCATATCGAAACGTAAGGGAGTTAATCTATATCTACACTAATGTTATAAAGCTGTTTGTTTGAACGCGCTAATTTCAGAAACTATCGGTCTGATTTGTAAAATTTTTCCAGTTTTAGATAACTCATCTGTCGAGGGAGACTATAGGCTATATCATCACGCTAAGACCAATAGAAACGGAACACTAATGAAGAAAATTTCGAAAATCGGGGATAACATACCCATTATTTAAAAATATTTTTTCTTTCTACGTAAACGAAGTTTCGAGTTAAAGCTAGCATTAGCATAGCACGTAGTCGAAGTCGCGGGCAGAAGCTAGTCCTCTATATAAATACTAATAATAATTGCCGAATTTATGTAACAGTATCCCTTCAAACGACTGCATTAACCGCCTCATATTTTTCCTCCATCTAACGCGTGTCGCATTACAGCCGGCGCGCGGACGCGTAGTAGGCAATGTTTAGTCCGGTGAAGCTGTGAAGGCCTAGTAAGGCCAATAGCGTAGTCAGTTCGAGAAAAAATAGGCAATGATTATTACAAATATAGTAGTAGGGGTAAAAAAGTGAAGGCGCTCGATAGAGCAGCCAACGCCAATATGGCGGCGCTCATGGCTCAGCTCAAAATGATTCAATCATTGAAATAATTAATACTATGCTCAGTTTTTAACATGCGTCTATTATCTGATTTTCTGTATTTGTTATGTATTCCGTACTCTAATACGCAGATTGAAATTAAAATGTATAGTTGGATATTTTGTCTATTATTGATTTCCAATTTTTCATTTATTAAGTTAAGATTAAAAACGCTATTTTAATATCATAAATCGAATATTTTTCTGCAAACTTTGCTGTGTGCAAAACATATTTTTTTGGAAACCAATTTTCTAGTAAAATATTGCCATTATCGAGTAGGTAATTAATATTACAAGTTTCATGCGATCATTTCAATTAATTAACAGGATGGTGGCCGTTTTATTAGAACTTTACAGGAAGTTTTTGTGACAAGTCAGAATCCATGTTCCGTGGTATTATTTCCCATCAACTTCACTTGTGTACAATAACTCAACTATATTATGTAAAACTTCACCGATATTACAAAATATAGAGCCATATCACAAAATATTATTATTGAAATATAAAATCCACTACAATGACATTCCAAGATTCCAAAAATGTGTATTTACTGTCAAGCTGTCATCAGTTTCAGTGGTATCAGATTTGGCATATCTGATATATATTTTAACAGAATATATTGAAGAACTTTCACCAATCTCCAATATATTTTAATTCCCATTCAATAACAACGATCATTCGATTTCGTAAATCGATTCACGATAACAATTATTTGTTTTGTTCCCGCCTTTTTTTTGTGATTATTCACTTTCACCAACAAAAGAGTTCACTTTCATCGGTCTTATTAGCTGAGATTATTTGTAAATAAATTATTCTATAAAATTAACTTCTTCGAAAATGATCTACTTTTGTGAATGTTTATTTTTAACTGGCTAATTTTCTATACGTGACTTCGTTCGTGTGGAATAGTTACTTTGGGCTCACGTTAACACAAAACGGAAGGTATTCAAAAAGGAAAAAAGCCGATTTTAAAACATTCTTCATTGGTGTTCCGCTCGTATTGGTCTTAGCTTGTTGATATATAATCTATAGCCTTCCTCGGTAAATTAGCTATTAATCTTGATAATATTTTCGTTATCATAATTATATTTTCGTTTAAGATTGACGCTTAATCAACAATATCATATAACATTATACTGCAAGGTTTTTCTCTCTTACTATTCTATTTTTGGTTGGATTTCTTCATTTACTTATACTTATAGCCATCAGTTTTTTTTACGTCTTTTGTGCACGAAATAAGTACACTTGTATTTTAGGCGGGGAATTTGAGGCCTGGTTGAATACTAGCGCCATTTTTTACAGCCGGCAGTACGCTGACACTAGGTAGTAGACACTAGTAGTCTCTTTGTCACAGTTTTACTTCTTATTGTTATATTTTAAGGGTTTTTGTACATTTTCCATCACTATGTCAATAAACATATTTCTTTATAAACAAATGCATTTAATCATATAGATCTGGACGCTGACGGCCGAATAATTTAATCAAAACCATAATGCTTTAAGCTTACAAAGGAACATAGACCTTATAATTAGCTACTTAGCTCATAATTTAAAAATATGGTCTGTCATTTTGAGAACTGTATCTTTGTAAAACAGCCGAGTGGTTAATCCTGCATCTCGTTAGTCCCACGGGACTGGTCGTTGACATTGATATTAGCGGAGCATTGCACCCGGTGCCGGAATTAGCACCAGACGGCAGCGCGTGCGCCATGCTTGTTTAGACAGATCAAACTATCCGCAAACATATACACAGTTATACTAAAATTATTAACATATATATCCCCGTTTTTCTTCAGACTTAACTATAGATACACACAAAGAGTAACGTTGGTATATTAGTCCCTAAAGTAATCCAGAAGTGCACGGGAGACTCGACGGGGGTCTTCGTTGGAAGGACAAAAAAGAATATCAGTGTCTGTTACTTGCAAAAACTAGCATAGACCATAATATAATAGTCCGGTGAAACTGTGAAGGTCCTAAATAAGGCCAATAGCGTAGTTAGTTCGAGAAAAAAAAACATAATATACACAATATGTCGATGTATTAATTCGTGGTTGGAACGCAGCCGCAACGCAAACGTCCATAGTTAAATCTAACTTTCAATTTTTTTATCGAGTTTTGGGGATATGGTAGAAATGTAGCTGTGGGGGTCAACTGAAATCAACTAAATTTTGAAAGTGGTCTATGAGAACAAAAGTCTGGAAACCTTTGATATAAATGTATGATCAAAAATCATAATCAAACATAATTTATTCAATTTATGCCCTAAGAAGGCGATTAAGAATGTCAAAACTTTGGTTCGGACAAACAACCCAGTCATCGAGAAAAACTAGCAAGAATCTCGATCTGGGGTACCTTTTTGATATACATATTTTTAAAACTACTGGGCCCGGCGGACTTTGTCCTGCCCTGATATAATACCTTGACAAATTAAATATCGAAACCTTCCTCGTGAGTCACATTATCTAGTGGGAAACATGTTTTCACACGGTTTTCACGGGTAGATAAATAGATTCATGGGAAAAGTTTAGGCATATAATTTGTCAAGATTTTTTTATTATCAGGGCGGGACAACGTCCGCCGGGCCCAATAGTCTGAAAATAAATAAAATTAACACATAAGTGTATAGAGATAATAAAAAATATACTTTAATTTATTAAAAAAGAAACCAAAATAAAAGTGAATGCTTTTGCCACATGATAGAAGTGAAAACATAAATACAGTGTAATTCTTTACTGCTATATAACACTTAGCTATCTATGGTTGCCAATAAGACATTAAATCAATAAAGGTGAATCTATATAGGCGTTGTTCCGACTGGCAACCCTATTAAACCCTCACTACGCTTGTATCACTCCGAGATGAGTGGGTATTGATTGAACACTCAAATGTATTAATCCAGGAGGGATGGGATAAAGGATTACTTAAATAGATTGAAGAGGCCTACATTGCTATATTTACGTTCATTTTATAATATCCAATAAGTGAATTGTTTACATAATAACTACTCAAGTAAATACTTTGAAATTAATTCGTTCTTCTTGGCTTGGACATACTTTTTAAACCCATGATGGCTTAGCTGATAAACTTTTCGGACACAGCGTCAATGGATGTACGTTTGAATCCTTGTAGCTGAGTCGAAGTCAAGATTGAATGTCTAAAGGTAGTTAGGATGGATCAATATGCGAACAATGGTGGCGTCTAGAAATGACGGTCCTTTCTGTGCATGCACCAAAAACGAATGTATCTATGTTATATCTCTAAATGGCGAAAGCGGGGTGGTAGGGTTTTACAGCCCGACTGGGTCGCAACCACCATGCATATGGCGAAAAAGCCCGTCATAGTGACTCGCTTCTGCGCGTCGCGTTTCGGGATCAGCCTGTGTATATCCAGTACCGGGTGACTTTCGTCATTATGGCCGGCATGACAGCGGCGACCGGCGATGGATAATCTGTCTCTCGGTGGTTGCCAATGTTTTTGGATTGTACTATGCTTAACATCAGGCATAGTGCAGTCACTACGTCGTGCTTCGATAAAAAAAAGCTATCTATGTTTTGTAAAAATATATATCACTAGCCTCAGCCCGCGACTTCGTTCGGGTGGAATGGTAACACTGTGCTTATGCTAACACGCAGCGGAAGCTCTCATGAGGAAAAAAAAAACAATTTTTAAACACTCTTCATCGGTGCTCTGCTCCTATTGTATGACCATCCTCGATAAATGAGCTATATAACACTGGAAGAATTTTTCAAATCGGAACAGTACTTCCTGAGATTACCCCTACAATGTTACAAACTTTACATCTTTATAATATTAGTATAGATCAAAAGATAAACCAGATCGAATCTATTACCCGTTCTTCTTGTTGACTGGATTGTTTTCCGATCCGGTCTACTAGTCCGGTGAATCTGTAAAGACCTTGCTAGGTCAATAGCGTAGTCAGTTGGAGATAAAAAAGAGTTCCGATCCGGTGATAGCTTTGCCGTTCATAAGCGCCTTCTCATGGCCTAGATTGAATAAAGTACTTGATTTGCTTCCTTAAGGGAAAACATCATAATGAAATCATAGCATGTTGGTAGGATTTTCCTAAAGCCGCTTGGCTGGCTACCACTCTCAGGTTGTCTATCTGTCGGTGTGCTTCGGTCAGTTACCGCTTGAGAGCCAGTCTCCTTCTAGATTTCGCATGTTTACTATCTTATACCGCGTCCACATTTAAAATTATATGAGATTCTAGTTATACATTAAGTGCTATGAAAAAAAAATACCGCACTAACTTTTGCTCACGACTTCGTCTGTTGACTTGATATACCCCTCTCTTTTCATGAACCATTGACAACGTGTATGCAAAATTTGAAACAAACAAAGACTCATCTGCAACTCCCATTCGCATTTATATAACCGTTCGCAATTATACTCCCATTCGCAATTATACTCCCATTAGCATTTATACTCCCATTCGCAATTATACTCTCATTCGCAGTTATACTCCCATTTGTTATGCTCTCATTCGTGTTTATAATATTACAAAGAGTATAAGCGGAGGGTTTTATTTTTCGAACTGACTACACTATTGGACTGACGAACATTCACAGCTTTACCGGACTACTAAGGATAATGCTTTTTTTTTTTTTTTTTTTTTCGAAATGTCCACGCTATTGACCCAGCAAGGTCTTAACAGCTTCACCGGACTACTAAGGCGAGCGCTTAAGACACTCAGCCGATTTTATTATGGCAACCAGCTCAAGGGTGCACGCCACACCTCGGCTTGGCTGTTGCCTGTTGCATGCAAAATTGCGACCTATCTTAGCTAACCTAGCTAACTACCCATATATGTATGAGTTGTTGAAACGTATATGTGTACCAAGCATACACGTGTCAACAACTCCTCCATATATTTAATATCGGAAAATTGAGAGTTTTTCAGTTCGATGAGGGAAAAAGTAAACCCTTCCACTTTCATGTGTAAGCGTGTAGGCGTGCACGTGTGTGGGGGTGATCGTGTAGTGTTGTAGCAGTGATGTATATTTGTGTGTCACCGTATCGCGCAAGCAACGCACTCAAGGGCTCCCCACCGAGGGATCGAACCTAGGCTTGAGCCGCTGCCGTGGGAGGCCTAATCGGGTAATAAACCACTTCGATGTTTGGCAATAAGTTCAAGGGTGCCAAAATGGCCGACCCTCGGCTTGGGCTATTGCCTTGTATTCTATATAGGTAGGAGATTACTTGCATAATTAATGTACATTAGTGCGTTTCAAAATTTAATTAAATTCATGTGAACTCGTGAACAAATAAATCTCTTTTAGTCCGAGAATTTGCTAAGTTTCTACTAATAATGTTCGCAAACCGACCAAAAGCTATATTGTATCTGTTCGTCTAGATTGTAGTTTCTCTCGGCTCAACTATTAGGGGGAAGGTGGGGAGAAACAGGGCGGGTCCGGGGTCGAAACGGGAAATAAAGGGGGTGGGGCGCTCGTGACGCATTGGCCCGTGAAATAACTAAGGCTTTGGATACGTTCCTAGATATCTAGTTTTTATCGGTAATATATTATTTATATTGCGAAAACGATAGTGGGAAATGTGTATTTTTATTAGAAGTAAGTGTGGAAATAATCGGATAGCGGATGCGAAACGCTTGTTATCTAAATATATAAAAATCCAGTGTCATTACGTTTGTCCACGATCGACTTCGAAACTACTTAACCGATCTGCATGAAACGTTGGTATATATGTAAACATTGTCGATTAATGGCCTCAATATTTTTTAATCACAGATTCAATGGTTGTCAATGTTGATTATTGTTATTAATTGTAAATTTCATCAGTCTCGAAGTAATGGCGGTTGAAATTAGTTTTATGGGAAAAAAACTGTAGGGCTGACTGATATCTCATAAATGGCGCCACATTTTAATTTTTAATTTCTTTTTCAACTCTAATTTATTTTATGGTGCACGTGTTTTATTCAATTCAACATGTAATCAGTGAGCCAGTGGCCTGTAGTAGTCTCTAAAATAACTAATGAAAGTTGCCTTTAGTGAATATGTCTGCAAATATCGACTTTATTTTAAAAATTCTTACACTGGTTCAAAACGACATTCATAGGTTATATTTAATGTAATTTGTACAGAGTCGTAGACATGAATTAGTAATAAAAATAAGAGTAGTAGAATATTCTTTCTAAATAGTAAATTAGCTTTACCTGTTTTAGTACTTTTATTTGTAGTACCTACTTAAGAGATTGCAACCACGATACATATAGTGGAAAACTATCATCGTAAGTCATTAAAATGTATTGTTTCGATATTAGCAAGTCTGCATTCAGTTATTAAGCCTTTTCTTTTAAAACCTTGTAGGTTTTTCTTTTAGACACAGTCTTATCAAGATTTCCTACGTATTAAATGTTCTACATACGTCTGCTTGGTATAGACTTTTGATTCAAATGTAAAACCACCAATCGCCGTACAGGCAGGAGACCATAGCCAGTCGCGTCTAAACTAAGATAAGGAATTACTACCTTGCATAACTGGATGGTTGTCCGGTCTGCATAAACACTCAATGAAATAATGTTTTTAAGTTTTTAAGCTATTTTTTTTTCTCGAACTGACTAGACCTGACTTGACTAGACCTAGCAAGGTCTTAACAGCTTCACCGGACTACAAGTTTTTAAGTTAGTCTTGTAAGAACTCTCCTTTGTGTGGAATAAATTAATAAATTATGCTTTTTAAAAAGCTCCTTCGAGTATACAGAGTTTTGACTACCTTTAAACAATAGAATACACGGTTTGTAAAATTACATGTTAAAGGACGATACATAACAATAATCTAATAAAATTTAGGCATCATTTTTTTGACTAAATTTGTTACGGACAATGTACGAATAATAAAATTAAACTTAACTTTAAACACAGACTAAAATACGCCTGCAGTAATAAATTAGCAAAATTTCCCTAACAGAATAATGTTTTATTTGAGAGATTTTGCTATTTATTGTTTAATTTAATCTGTTTTCAAATATCTTATGACGTTTTATTAACTATATCTCAAAATAAATATTATAGTCTCATTGTCTACTTTTATCGAATGAAATGAAAGATATTATAATCTATGGTAATAATACAGTAGAGAGATTTTTTGTAGGAAAAAAACTTATGGGTGTTCGCGTTACCGACATGCTCGGAATGTATTACGCTTGCTACAGACTGGCGAAGCGTAGTATGAGCTCATCATAAATCATTAATTGATAATCTGTATAATGCACTGTGTAATGTATATAATTATTGTTCGGAGTGCCAATAGTTGTAAAAACCAGTCTAATGTTAATAATTTCAGTTTACAAATTATGTGATTTATAATTCAGACTATTATACCTGATTCATTTAAAAAATGAAAACGAACATAGTATTCTATTGTTTTGAGTTTTTCACTTCTATCTGAAGTCATATGACTTATTTACTTACCTGCAATAGTTTGCAGATTTTTCGCTGCCGATCTTTTTAGATTTTAGGTACTGTTTTTAGCATCAGACACTGTGTTATTATATTGTAATAGAAAAAAAACACTTTATTCACATTTTGTGCTTAAACACGTTTAAACACTCGAGGGTTTTAAAACTCTTTAATTAAAACTTTTCAATGTTTCTCAAACTTTGTAAAACCTTTTAGATTTCAATTAAAAATTCATTCCGATCGGGCTACCCTCCCCAAACGGAACAAAGAGTCAAGCTTTCTATTGGTAACCGGATCAGACTGGAATTAATGGAGAACGATACAAAGACTGGATAGTTCGATAAGTTCTTAGATAAACCATCGTTGTAACATTCATAGAAAAGTTATTTTAACTAGAGACCTATATAAAGACATAATCGACTGACATCATATAAACACTAGGGCTTTGATAATATGTGTGCTTTTTATAAATAAACTGTAGGTAAACACTAAGATTTTTGGCACTAAGAGTTTAAAAAGAGGATAAAAGTTTGTATGTAAATACGTCGTCTCTTTGTCAGTCAATCAATTAGCTATTTTTATCAATACTAATATTATAAAGAGGTAAAGTTTGTGAGTTTGTTATGTTGTGACGTTGTGACGTTGTAGGGGGTAATCTCAGGAACTACTGGTCCGATTTGAATAATTATTTCATTGTTACGTAGCTCAGTCATCGAGAATGGTTATAGGCTATATATCATCACGCTAAAACCAATAGGAGCGGAGCACAGATGAAAAATATTTCAAAATCGGGATGTTTTTCCCCTTTTGAAAACTGCTTCGTGTTAGTGTTTCTATTCCACGCGAACGAAGTCGCGGGCAGAGGCTAGTATGGACATAAAATAAACAATTACGCGGGAAGCCGCCGCAAATTGATAGTTTATAATAAAACGGTTTTTTTGCAATGACTTTAGGCGCGTTGAGTGCTATTTTTTGTAGGAGATAAATTTATAATTTCACATCATAACATGCTACGTAAGCGTGACCGGCCGTATTGTGTTTGCGTCAGGCTAGCGATGCTAAGTATAGGGGCCTGTGTACATGTAATATAATGTTAATAATTTCGATAAACAAATTCTGAAATTTAAATATTATCGTTCAAACTATAATGGATGTGAAAATTCAAACTCTACATTTATTTCATTATTTTGAGTTTTCACTTCTATCGGCAGTACTTATGACTGCCTCGTCTTTTTTTTATTTGAGATATTTTTTATGATGTTCATATTATTGTGGCTAATTGGGACGTCCTGTAGTGTCTGAAGCATATTCAAATGCAATTAATGACACATCAATTACTGTCAATTGATTCGATACAGTGATCGTGCACACGATATTGAAGTAATAATTGATGGATTCATTGTACCATAACAAGGACTCATAACAATAATATGATTTCTCGAGTAGAGACAACTTTAGTGAACTAAATTGAACAGATAATGTGCTGTTTGATGTGTGCTTACGACCACATGATGGAAGTGAAAACATGTAAATGTATATTAACGTTGATACAAATATATTCATGTTTGTATGCAAATAACTAATAGTATACAACAGTTTTTTTTTTCAAACTGACTATGCTATTGGCCTTACTAGGCCTTCACAGCTTCACCGGACTGCTAAGGCGAGTGCTTAAGGCACTCTGCCAGTATACAAAAGACATAAATAATATAATACATATAATACGAAACATGAAACGATCTCTTATCAGATAGTATGGTGAATAATGATCGGAACTGGATAAAACCCATTCAGTGTCACTGATCTGAGTATGATGTTTCATTTTCGTTCACTGTGCATTAGGCCTTTTTTTAACATGGGGAGATCCCTAACAGATTCCCATCCCGTGGGGCAGCTGAGGATGGGTTGTGTCCGATTTGCACAGACTAAAACCCCATGGTGCCTTCATACACCTTATTGGCGGGGGAGCAGGGACTGCCGATTAGCACTGCGTCTACTCCCCCGACGGGTGTGGGTCCTACAAGAGGCCCTGACTGCGGTCTGAGGGGTCAAAGGTTTTTTTTTTCTCGAACTGACTACGCTATTGATCTTGCAAGGTCTTAACAGCTTCACCGGACTATGAGTCAAAGATGATAGACCCCTCAAAAAGGGAGTAGGTGTTAGACCCCCACCTGACGAACTGTGGGAATCGCATAGGCACAATGCGTCTCCACCACATGGACCTTAAGAATCTATTATTGTATCTGTTTAGAATTGTTGACTGTATTAAGTACTAACTGTGCCTGCGGCTCCGTCCGCGTGGAAGCTAATGTAAAAAACAGTGACGAATAAAATCATCTGAATGCATTACGTCCATATATTTATCTACTTTTCTGTCGTACTTAAGTCGCGTCGTCATTAAAATTACAATAACTTTTGATAGAGTGAACCGATTTTATTGAAACCGAGACTAAATGTTACTCGAGGATATTCTTTATGATTTTCTTGTGAGGTTTCATCGTGTTCGTAATACTTTAGCAGCAATGCGTGTTCAAACAAACAGACAGACAGACAGACATTCCTAATAATAATTGAAATGTATTTTATTACTTATTCTTAGGCACCTGCGACATTTTTTTATAAAAATCTAAAAGTACATATATGTTAGACTTACAATATTATTATAGTAGAAAAGTCCCCTACCGAGCCTGTTTGTCTGTTCACGATAAACTCAACTACTACTCAACGGATTTTAATGGGGTCTTCACCAGTGGAGAAAGTTTCTTGTTTTTTTCGAAATGACTACGCTATTGATCCAGTAAGGTCTTAACAGCTTCACCGGACTACTAAGGTGAGCGCTTAAGGCACTCAGCCAATTTTATTTTGGCAACCAGCTCAAGGGTGCACGGCACACCTCGGCTTGGCAAAATCGCGACCTATCTTAGCTAACCTAGCTAACTATTCATATGTGTATGAGTTGTTGAAATGTATATGTGTATCAAGCATACACGCCTCAACAACACCTGTATATATTTATTATCGGAAAATTGAGAGTTTTTCAGTTCGATAAGGGAAAAAAAAGTAAACCCTTCGACTTTCATGTCTAAGCGTGTAGGCGTGCACGTGTGTGGGGGTGATCGTGTAGTGTTGTAGCAATGATGTATATTTGTGTGTCACCGTATCGCGCAAGCAACGCACTCAAGGGCTCCTACCGAGGGATCGAACCTAGGCTTGAGCCGCTGCCGTGGGAGGCCTAATCTGGTGAGTGGATAAAGTGATCAACGAGGAACGTTTTGGTATACAATTTGTCAAGCATTTGTTTTATAATCAGGACGGGACAACGTCTGCCGAGTCCGCTAGTATTTATAGAAACGGTTAATTTGAAAAAAATGAGACACACTCGTTTCAGCAATAAAAGATTGTAATTAATAAGTGTTGCCAGTGATATAACTATACAAGTTTCTTGATTAATGTACAGTATTCAACAAAAGTATACGCGAATATCTTGCATGGATTTATATATAGATAAAAAATAAATTGTCTGTATACGAATAGGCATAAAAATTCAATAGTTTCTAAAGAAAATCGCAATAAATGAAACAAGGTAAATTGTATCTTGTCACGTTGCCGTAAAAGTTATTATTTCGTACCGAGAACATTTGCGCTGAGTCGTAAAACGAAGCGATGCGTCAATCGTAAAGCTCACTGGTGGCTGAGAATACAATTTCTTGCGACCAAGTTATTAGATGAAAGCGGATAGATATATAATTATTGATCCATTATTTAAAACTATAGAGAAATCGACACATAAGAATACTGATGTTATAAATAAAATTAAATGTTTAATATATATTAACAGTACATTCTTGGTAAGAGATGAATTTCGTAAAATACCGGTAATGTTCCAAAGCATATTACTTGTTTGTTTTTTTTTTTTGGATCGCAGACATTTTAAGAAAAAAATTAGGAAAATTATTCGATTCTCGTGTATTAAAATCGCGTTTTTAATTTGAGGCGATGGAAAAAAGTAACTTTAAAAATATATTATCCTTGTATAAATGTAACTATTTTTGCAGCTTATGCCGAAACAATTCTCAAATGCTGGGAGTTTTTTACAACTTACTTGACATTTATCGTTGTATTTTAGGTAATTAAAGTAATATATTAATATAATTTTGTTTATCTATATTTACTGGCTTAGTTAATCTTAGGTATTAGCTACATTACTGTAAAATGTTAACAAAATTCGTTTAATAGTTTTTTTGTGAAACACTAACAAATATATACTAGGTCCGTTCCCTCGGCGTGGAGCCCTTGAATACGCTGCTCGCGCGAGACATACACATAAAATCTTATATCACTGCGACAACAGTACTCATAATCACCTCCACATAAATGCACGCGTACATACTTACCCATAAAAGTGAAAGGGTTTTATTTTTCTCTTATCGAACTGAAATTGTTTAGAAAAATTATGCGACACAAAATACATATAAGAGTTGTCGAGGTATGAATGCTTGGTACACACATATATGTGTCGATAACTCATATAAGTATGAATATGTAGCGTAGCTTAGGTTAGCTCAAATAGGTCACAAATTGTAAGTATCAGGCAACAGCCTAAGCCGAGGTGTGCCGTGCACCCTTGAGCTAGTTGCCCAAATAAAATCGGCTGGGTACCGCAAGCGCTCGCCTTAGTAGTCCAGTGAATCTGTTAAGACCTTGCTAGGTCAATAGCGTAGTCAGTTCGAAAAAAAAAATCCTTACAAATATTCTCCTTTTACAAGCTATTACTCACGGCTTCGTTCGGTCTAATGGAGATTTAATCACTCTCGAGAACAGTAGGTACTTTTTCTAAACCAAAAGTTACACTATGTCCTCTTCTGTACATCGACAACGACTACGCAAAAATTTGTAGTTAAGTATTTAACGCGTGAAAGAGGAACAAATAATCTCTTTTGCGCATTTATAATATTAGTTAGGGTTTAGCTCGTTAAAATCCATACTGTAAGCGCAAGACACAGTCAGCACCATTGCTTTATAGCATGAATAGGTGGCATCTAAGAGTTTCAGCAGACGTTCACTTGTTTTACCTTCTAATACGTTTTTAATTGCAAAACTAACTAAATACCAATAAAAGTAGTGGTAGAGCCAAGCTGAAGCTACTATTGTTTTCAGCACGAATGGGTCGGCTCGTCCGGGGAAGCACCACCCTCTCACAGAAAACCGACGTGAACTAACAGTGCTTGCATTGTTGCGTTTCGTTCGGTCAGTATGAGAGCCGGAGACCCACCTATCCTCCCCTTCCCCTTCCTCCTTCCCTTCTTGTCCCCCCCGCCCTCTTCCCAAACACAGGCTGGCAACGCACTTGTGACTCCTCTGGTGTTGCAAGTGTCTATGGACGGTGGTGATCACCTAACATCAGGTGACCCATCTGTTCGATTGCCTCCTATGATATAAAAAAAGCCGCCAATCTTCTAACAATTGTGCCGCACTAGACTAAAGCTCTTAATAATTTATGGTCTCCGTAATAATATTATACCCAAAACGGTTTGTAGAATCCGTCGAAATGTCATGCAAAACATTTTCTTTAAGCTATAACCGCATCGAATTGGAAATAATGAAGACTGTTATATTAATATAGAACTACCATCTAATTTTACGTTTCAAGAATTCGGTATCTTAATCTAATATATAAAAATTTCGTGTCACGGTGTCTGTTGTCGAACTCCTCCGAAACGGTTGTATCGATTTGTATGAATTATTTTATGTATAGTTGGTAGTTATGAGAACAGGACGTAAAGTACATTTTATAACCTCTAGCGTGTCCCTATCCAGATTTTTTTTTTTCAATTTTTTGTATTTTTTTTATTTGCTATAAAAAATATCCATAACCCCAAATTTTCACCTTGCTAACGCCACCCTCCCATTTTTTATTCGCGTTTTTAGTATTTTTCTATGAACAATATCCAAATGACAGTCGTTTGTATTTCAAACAAAATGAAATCATTGATATTGTTGAATGACAGATGGCGTTACGTCTGCCTCATCTTTTTTTTCTCGAACTTACGACGCTATTTACCTAGCAAGGTCTTAACAGCTTCACCGGACTACTGTCCGCCTTATCAAAATTTCTTCCACATATGCGTAAGTCATTCACTAAATAACGATGTATTTGTTTGAGTAAGTCTGAATTGTTTGGTTTCACAATTGGAAACGGTGGGAGTCGCTGTAATCGGGTTCTAGGTTTTTTAAGATTCTTCGAGTTGGGAAATATAATTGGTGGGTAACCGATTCACACAGAAGAAGTTGCGCGGGTCAGCTAGTTATTTTTTTGGATGTCAGATTTTCTTATTTCATAAAAAAGCACATCGTAAACTGAAAAACATTTTTAGTCTGAAGGAGATTTAGACGAACATTTTGCGACAACAGGGAGCTTCACGATCGTAGAAAACATGAAAAGAACTAATCTAGTTCCTAATAAAGCCCCTGAAACGGTCGCCCTGCCTTCAAGGATGTCCTTTAATGAAGGAATTTATCGTCTCGCTTGGGTCTCGACGCAGGCGCTCTCTGTAATTGCTGGTACTAAGTGTCGATTACGTTTAATTTGCCGTCTGCCTTCATCGGCATTTGTTACTTCGATTTGTTCCCCTCTCCCTCAAGTAGTGTTGCTAACTTCGCATATCAGTGGTTTGCAAGTACAAACAATTGAAACTCCGTAGCAGTTAAACTTGTTTGTAGGAGTTTTTAGCGGGATCTTATTATGTCATTTAGTGGCTTATATATTTTCTTCATAATCTTGTTTTATTGGGCTCTATGTTTTGTAATATTGATGGCATTTTACGTAATATAGTTATGCCACAAAAACTCCTTAGAAAATTCTAACAAGTCGACCACCATATTGTTAGTTCATGAAATGATTGCAAGAAAGTTCTAAAATTACCGCCTCGATAATGACAATAGTAATCTACTACAAGATTAGTTGCAACAAGTGAAATAAATAAAAAAACCTTATCATTGACATTATGAATTGGATTATGTAAATACTAATTGAATGTAGTCGCAGTTAATCTCGCTGTGGCATCATTAATATTTATCCTTTGTATTGATCGGATGGATGAAGACCAATTATACGGATTTTGTCTACCCGCTGACCTATATACAATGTGGGTTAATTTAAATCAATGGTTCCGAGGTCAAATACTGTTTATCTCAAAGAATCCAATAGAATTCGTAATTCATAATTACCAATGTCAATATCAGCTTTGTTATTACTTGTAAGATGATCTACTTTAATTCGGTGAAGCATACTAATGTGCCCTCTTAAAGTACATGCATCACTCCATGTTATAAAGCAAAGTCCTCTGCTGAATCTGTCTGTCTGTATGTTAGCGATACACTGAAAAAATACTGAGCGGATTTTCTTGCAGTTATTAATGGATAGAGTGATTCACGAGGAAATTTTAAGTGTATAGTTTATCAACATCTTTTGTAAATTGTTTGAAATATAACGATAAATGTTGAGAGTGTTGGAAAAAGTCATCCCACCTGGAAGCTTTCGTCGAAAACACTGCCTAATCCTTTTGAGATATAGCAAAACAATTGAGATTATAAATGACGTAGGCAAAGTCGCAGGATTCAGCTAGTTCTATATAAATATATCCAAGAAAAGTTTCTAGGATATGATTATCTTTCTAACTTGAATTGTCCTTTCGTTTTGCTCTCCTTTGTATTAAGCATAACATTCTTATTACTATTTTACAACTTTGTTGTGTAAGTGCTTATTACCAACCACGTCCTTCAGATAAGCCTCTAACTACGTACCTTGCAAGAAAGAGTTAATATTTTTTTTTTTTTATGCCATAAAGGCAGCAAACAGGCTGACGGCCCACCTGATGGTAAGTGGTTACCGTCGCCTATGAACAACTGCAACACCGAGGGCATCGCTGTTGTGTTGCTGACCTTGAAGAGCGCGTTTCAGTCCCTTCTTGAAGAGCCCCATATCATAGTCCTGAGGAAAAACCGTGCCGGGCAACCCATTCCACAACGTCAGCGTACGCATGAGGAAGGTTCGAGAGAACCTCACGGTAGTCGCGATTTTGCTGGCTTTTAAGGTGTGTGGATGAGCAGCCAACCAGTGGCGGGAGGTGCGAGTTTGAAAAGGTGAAGACGGCACCATATTAAATAATTCCTCAGAGCACTCTCCATTATACATGCGGTAGAGCATACATAGACAGCCAATGTCTCTACGAAGTTCTAATGTCTCTAGTCCGCGTGTTAAATCGGGATCTTCAACAATACGAATAGCTCGCCTTTGGACGGAATCAAAAGGAGAAAGCTGGTAGGCAGGAGCACCAGCCCAGATGTGTGAGCAGTACTCCATATGAGGACGTACCTGCGCTTTGTAGAGCACAAGTCGTTGTCTTGATGTGAAGTACTGCTTGGTCCGGTTGAGAATACCAAGTTTCTTAGATGCTAACTTGGCCTTCCTTTCCAAATGACTCCGGAATTGTACATCGCTAGATATGTTGACGCCAAGGATCCCGATAGTACTACAAATATTTAGGGAAGTGCTCTGGAACTTAGGTGCTATGACGAATGGGGTTTTTTTCGTGGAAAATGCACATACTTGCGTCTTAGAGGGATTGAATTGGACAAGATTCGCCTCTCCCCAATCAGAGGCCCTGTCCAGCGACCTTTCAACCTCGGACACAAGGTTGGTTCGATTTCGCTCCACAAGCATCTGAGAAATATTTGCACGACCCGAGTATACGGCATCTCCTGTGCTGTCGTCTGCATAGCAATGAATATTAGGAATATCCAATAGATCATTGATATGCAGAACGAAAAGTGTAGGAGATAGCACAGAGCGTTGTGGGACACCAGCATTAATTGCCAAAGCATCAGAGGTGTGGCCATCGACTACAACTCTTATGCTACGCCCGGACAAGAAGCTCAATACCCACGTGCAGAGATTCTCAGATATACCATAGGCCTTTAGTTTGGAGATGATAGCCTTATGCCAGACTCTGTCAAAGGCCTTTGCGATATCTAGGCTAACTGCCAAAGCCTCCCCCTTACTTTCTATAGCTTCAGCCCATCTTTGTGTTAGGTAAACCAGAAGGTCACCAGCCGACCGGCCATGACGAAAGCCATATTGGCGGTCGCTGATCAGTTGATGCCCCTCAAGATACCGTAACAACTGTGTATTAATGACTCGCTCCATCACTTTAGAAAGAAGGGAGGTAATCGCTATAGGCCTGTAATTAGTAGGGTCCGTTCGATCCCCTTTTTTGGGTATAGGATGAATATTGGCTATCTTCCAAGAGCTCGGAACCTGACTGGATGTGTAGCAAATTCTGAACAAACGTACAAGAATAGGAGCCAACTCAGGAGCACACGTTTTTAGGACGATTGCTGGAATTCCATCTGGTCCACTCGACTTATTGACGTCAAGAGAAAGGAGAATGCGCCGTATAGCTGTTTGAGTGAATGTGATTTCGGACATTGAGTAATCACACCGTGTGATCTTAGGAGGCGATGCGTTCTCATCGTCTAAAGTCGAGTTTGACGCAAAAAGGTTGCAAAAAAGATCTGCTTTTTCCTCTGCTGTGTAGGCCAGGGAATTATCAGGTTTTCGTAAAGGTGGAAAAGACGAATGACAAAAATTTCCATTGATAGCTTTGGCGAGAGACCAAAAAGCCCGACTGCCAGAGGGATATCTAGCAAGGCGTTCACCTATTCTACCAATGAATTTAAATTTTGCTGCAGCAATTGTCTTCTTCGCTTTTCGGGATACTGCGTTGTATATTTTCTTCAGATATGGAGATTTAGGATCCTTGCGGGATCTTGCCGTAGTCCAATTTCTGAAAGCAGCTTCCTTTCGATTAATTGCTTCGGAACAAGGTTTGTTGAACCATGGCTGACTTTTGCCATCAACAGGGACCACAGAAGACGGGATGTAACAATCCATTCCTTGCAGTACCACCTCGGTGACAGAGTCAGCACAAGCATTTGCATCAGCTGAAGGGAAACAGAGCTGTGACCAAGGATAGGATGCAAAAAACTCTCGCAGTCCGTCCCAATCTGCTGAATTATAGTGCCATATTTTCCGGGTCCCAATAGCATAACGTCTATTAGGGTGTGGCAAAGGCATTATGGAACGCACTAGGCAATGGTCAGATGAACCTAAAGGCGCATCGACAGAGACCTGATAGCCTTCCGGATGAGAGGTTAGCAAAAGGTCTAGCAAAGAAGACTCGTGGCTCTCGATATCAGGTAATCTAGTGGGTTCTTGTACCAGTTGCGAGAGATCATATGCTAGAGCAAATTTCCTAACAGTATTTCCAGCATGATCGGTCTTATTAGATCCCAGCCATTCTTTATGATGTGCGTTGAAATCGCCGAGAATCACCAATATAGCATTCGGGTACTGCTCGAGAATGCTGTCTGTAGCCATTTGAATGTGCTGGAAGAGTTGACTTGTCTCCTCGTTTCCACGATGAGATCTGTACAAGCGGGCGTAGACCAAAGTGTGACCACCATAGTCAACACGTGCAAACAGTATGGACAGATCCCGGTCTTCAAAATTATTAAGGCGACGTACACAAATATCGTCCCGTGCATACATGCATACCCCTGCTCGGCGTAAGAAGGAATGCTCGAGCTTGTAGCCAGGGTAATGCAAATACGATGTCTCATCCGGGCAGGATATTTGCGTCTCGGTAAGGAAAAGCAATGCCGGTTTAGCTGTTTCAAGGTGATGGTGCACAGCGTTGATGTTGGAATGAAGACCCCTGATGTTGCAGAAGTCCACAGAAAATGTGGAAGAGGAATCCGCTGGGTATACGTTACTTCTTTTAGTTGTAGCCTTCATAATTTTTAAAATAGGGTTTGGGGGAAACGCTTATATGGAAAGCGCTGCGATCCGTGCTACCGTTCATGTCAAAAGGCTTAATAGGTAGCCGCTGGATAGCTGATCAAGTGAAAAATCGCCATGAGGCACGGAAGGGCCCCCGGTCCCCCCCGAGAGCAGCTGCCGGGTTCCACTCCGGTCTCCTAATCCGGCACGACAGCTACTCGCGGGATTTTTCGCGCAGTTGGCGGGACAGCCTCCCGAGTCGGAGTTTAAAAGTGATACTCGGGTTCGGGTCCCCTACTGACTGGCGGGCGGTCAGCGGATAACCGTTTCACCGGGTCTCCCTGATTCCCACAGCGAATCCCCCACCGCTTCAACAGTACCAGCAACTTTCAATTGTAGCGGACCTAAAGTAGTTTCACGGATAGCAGCACCTTCGGAAAGGGCTGGTTCTCGTTCACTATGCCGGAACACAAAGGGCCATATAGAACCTTTATTTTGCGACATTCTAAACCCGAGGGTGGTCGCTAACCAGTCGGGCAATAGCCCTACCACCATGCTGAAATGGATCAAGGATTACATGGTATACCATCATGACCAAAAACCATATTTGGAACCAAAAATCGCCAGAGCCTCGTCGGTTATCGGCAGGGTGCACCACGTGCAGGTGAGGTTGGCTTGGGCATCTGAGATGGTGATTGATACCCCTTACACCCCAAATATCTTCAATTTGGTAATCTCATAACATGTGCCAGTTATAACCGAGTCTTCTCTAAGCCAGGATAGTGTTGCATCTGCACATTACCAAAATGTTTCTATAAGTAACTTTGCCACAGGAACAGATGTGATGGTCGAGCCAATTTTTCTATTAATATTTACGAATTTTATTTGTATATTTCATATTTATTTATTTTGTTTTTGGCAACCGATGATCTAATAGATTAACATTGCCATTGTCGAGTAGGTAATGATATTACAAGTTTCTTGCGATCATTTCAATGAATTAAAAAGATAGTATCCATTTTGTTAGATCTTTCCAGGGCGGTTCTGTGGCAAGTACGAATCCGTGCATCGTGATATTATTCCCCCTCCACTTCACTTGTGTCCACAATTCTTATATCCTAATATCCATCCGTGTTTATACCTGGCGACCAATCTTGTAGATTATTACTGGCATTATCGAGTGTCAATAAATTTTACAAGAGTCTTAGGATAATTTAAATGGTTAATGAGATGGTGGCTCCCTTGTTAGAACTGTCCAGGGTATTTTTATGAAATCTCATAATTCATGCTCCGTCGTATTATTCTCCATTCATTTAATATTTGTATAATAACCAAACTATATTACGTAAAACACCATTAATATTATAAAATATAGAACCAAATAACACAAGATTATGAATAAAACATGAAATTTACTACATGACATTTCAAGATCGGGCCAAAAACTCCAATCATGAGTCTATTAATTCTGCTCTTTCATCCATAACCCGTATGTTCCATGACAAGAAAATTTATTATTAGATAGTATATTAAAGAATCGTAAAAGTTGTTCGTACAAGGTACAAGAAGGTACAGGCCATAAGTCGTATACCAGTTTTTACAATGTCGAGTCAACTATCACTCTACAATTTTAGTTTTAGAAAGTGTATGGGAATATCCTATATATAGCATTTATTGACAGAGTAGATTTACCTTTGAAATTCAAGGAGTTATGATAAGTATGTAAAGCCCAAATACAGTGAAAGGGATAATCGTGAAGACATTATAGACGATCGATAGTTAAAGGTCTATAAGAATATTTGTCACATATCACCCATTTCTTGGTTCCGAGAAATAATGTCATGGGCAGAAAGAACTCCTTCAAACCTTCTAGTTGTGTATCCCCATCTTATATCACATTGATAGCGTTATCAAGTCAAGTAAAATTAAATAAGCTTCCAGGCAGTAATGATATTATAGACAATGATACTTTCCAAAACAAATGGCAGGATAACGCACACCTACGTAAAGGGATATTATAACGTCACACTGTCTTACATAAAATATGGAAGTAAGATGGCATATTCTCAATATTGGTAGTGAAAAAGAAATACTTGTATATTGTTTAGATACGGGCGGATTGACGGGACAGCCGTAAAAAATAAACTATTTACCCAAGTTTTAACAAGGTGCTGTTGAAGCGCTTATGACGTATCTATTTAGTATAATATCATTGCTAGGCAGTCCTACATATTCTTATCTCTGATGCAAAATACGTGGCACGATGCAACGTATTAACTCGAAAAAACGGTAGAGGTACATTGTATAAACAATCAACTCAAACAAATACCCCATCAAATTTAACTTTCGATTCCTGTTGACCTGTGTAGCCATCAGCTTTCTAAATCTAATTCTGATGAGAATTACTTTATGACGTTGAAATCTGTGTTTTATTTAAGCCTTCTATTTATCCCAAAACCTTGTTAACAGATATTTTAGGGAATTAGTTTCACTCATCATTTTCAAACTATTCTTGGTAAATTGTAAACGAAAAAAAAAAATTATAAACTGTCCAAAAAATTCATAATATCACTACAAATTATAAAACAAAGTCCTTTGCCGCGTTTGTCTGTCTGTTTGTTCGTGATAAACTCAAAAACTACTGAACGGATTGTCATGCGGTTTTCATCAGTATAGTATAGTAAAGTATATAATTTTTCAGGTTTTTTTTTTATTATTAGCCCGCTGGCAATGTGGATGTACGTTATTTATATCTAAGTAGCTAGTGCCCGTGAGTGTCTCCTTTCGAAAGTAATTTTGTTAAAAATATTTTTTGGGTTTGTTTTACCCATTTTGAAGTGTTCTTCTCGAAGCTAGGATAAACAATGTACACTTTAGTTTTATTTAAAGGTATGCATGGAATTTATTTCGCACTGAACATAAGTTATTTAAATTTCTAATTATTTTTTTTTTCGGATATACATACACAACATTAATATACAGCTGAAGTTATTTCAGCGACGTATATGCTAAATAAACAGTTACAGAAACGATGTATATATATAACAGTATAATTAACTTGAATGTCTGTTTGTAATTTCCATCTCACGTGACACAATTTGCGACAAAACAACCTCACAATGTCACATTCAGACTCGGTATATTCCAGCGAATTGTTCTAGAAGCGTCGACGGTTAGCATAAGTAATGACGTCACTGGCAAGTAAAACATCTCAGCTCAACCGAATTTTAGATATTTTCAGTATCTCGCAGTTATATCCCAACAAGATTAATAAGAGATGAAAGAAAGATATTTCTCGAGCGTCGGCATTACGTGCTTATTCGTAAGAATACATTATGTATTTGTGAGAGATATCCGACGCCTACGAGGTCACATCTCTGTACGTATAACATCTTACTTTAGTAAGAAGTACGTTTATTATTTATAATAAATGAAGAGATTGTGATAAATTTGTGAGAGAAGTTTCTTTGGAGCTGAAATTACACTAGGGCCTAGTGACTAGATATACTCGCGGTCAGTGCCTAAGGCAATATTTTTTTTCAATTATTTGTTATACAAAAACAAATGCTAATTGGCTACAAAGAACAAAGCAAGGTACGGCTTTTATATTTGCAAGTATTAAGGATTGTTTATTTGTATAGTTTCTTTATGTCTTCTTATCTAATCTAATAAATTCATATTCGACAAAAACAAAGATTGGGCATAAATATACAACTAAATACGCAGCCTCAAAAAATCGTGCTTTGTTATGGTAAGATCTGTCTGACACTACGAATCTCATGTGAGTGTATGCTCTTGCTTTCTCACTCCCCGCCTCCCCGCACATACCTATGGCGCGGTACAGCGTTTATGGTCAAACTATATCTTCACTAATATTATAATGAGGTAAGATTTGCGTTTTTGTCTGTTTGTAACGAATTAACTCAAAAACGACTAAATGCTTCAGTATCCCTAAGCAACATAGGGTTTATTTATTACTAGAAAAAAATAGAGATCTCTACTGAAACTTCAATAATATAATGCAAGGTTTGCGGGGTGGTTGGGTTTTACAGCCCGACTGGGTCGCAACCACCATGTATATGGCGAAAAAGGCCGTAATAGTGATTCGCTTCTACGGGTCGCGTTTCGGGATCAGCCTGTGCATATCCAGCTTATTACAGGCTGGCATGATAGTGGCGACCGGCGATGGACAGTGTGTCAATCGGTGGTCGCTATTATTTTTGGATTGTACTGTGCTTACCATCAGGCATAGTGCAGTCACTTTGCCGTGCTAAAATAAAAAAAAAACTATTAATGGTAGATCAAAAAGATGTATGATAATTATCAATATATCAATAGACAGAATTTAGGACACTTGGTAACGGGTTAACGTTGTATTTTTAATAGGCATTTTGATTTATGATTAATCAATAATAAGTTTAGGAACATTTTTTTCAGTAACTTTTAAACGCAATTAAACATTCAGACACATTTTTTATAAACAATCATATATATACCCGCTGATATATTTTATAAATAAAAAAAAGAATGTGGTGTCGTGGGACACCAGGTAGGAACGAAGTTCTTTCGGCTAATGTAGAATCGACACTATTTGGAAAAAAAAATCGTGCTCAATTTTATGTAATCGTAATTCAAATTATCAATTAAAATAACAAAATATGGCTCTTTATTTTTGTTTGACAACATAAAATTACATAGAAATAGAAATAATTACAAAGAGGAGAAAGAGAAAGATATTATACACTACTCGCTTATGTATACGACTGTCGCGCCTGCGCACGTCTCATTTAACTGTTTTATTCCATGCACTTTTCGTTACAGTTTTACTATCACATTTTTTTCAGTTCGGTCGCGCAGCAAAATCTCTATCTCCTCCAAGCCTGCCGTAAGGAACTTCGTTCCAATAATAAATTTCATATCAATTTTTTTTTTTCATAGCAAAAAACCAATTTCATTTTATTAAACATTATTGACCACCATATACAACGATAAACGTAAACGTATGACTTGGGATTGACGACATCTCAAATATATGCGTCGTCGACCATCAGGCTATACAAAGCCGGAATACCTTGGGCCGGCAAGGTGAAATATCTTGGTGTTACTTTAGATAAACACTTAAATTTCGATTCACACACAGAAAGAGTGCGAAACAAAGCCGTATGGTCTTAGGTCGTTTCTATCATTTGCTTTGTCATAAGAGTAAAATATCCCCCAGACAAACTCACTTTATACAAAACTTGCATCCGTCCGATTATGACGTACAGTTGTTCGGTCTTTGCACATGCGCAAAATCGTATTCAAAAGTTGCAGGTTCTCCAGAACTGAGCCCTACGTAAAATCACCGGTGCCCCATGGTACGTCCGGAATAAGGATCTCCACAGGACCTGGAGATGCTTTCTGTCTGAGCGTATATAAAATCACTTACAGGTAGTTATTTCGAAAAAGCCGCGAATCATCCCAGCCCGTTAGTGGTATCTGCCGCGAACGATGAAGCCGTACCCAACGCTGCGCAGTATAGAAGACGACCGCGACACATTTTTACCGACCCTCCTGATTCAATCACGTCAGCGAACGATCAGTACCAGCCTGTCTCTTCAAACAGAGCGTGTTCTCACCCACACCCGCATAACCGCAGATCACGTCGCCGTGGTCTGGGACTAAATTTCGCTCCCGTACACCAAATTAGGCCCTTCTCGGCAACGGCTCAAGCCTAGATCTGTTCCCTGGGCGTGGAGCCCTTGAGTACGCTGCTCACGCGATACAGTGACACAAGAGTTCTACCCTTATTTTTCGTTATCCTATCCTACATAGTTTAGGGGATTTTTTCCTACACAAAATACATATAGAAGTTGTTGAGGCTCGCATGCTTGGTACACATGCATGTTTCAATAACTTATATACGTATATAAGTTACCGGACTACTAAGACGAGCGCTTAAGGCACTCAGCCGATTTTATTTAGGCAACCAGTTCAAGGGTACACGGCACACCTCGGCTTGGCTGTTGCCTGTTGCATGCAAAATCGCGACCTATCTTAACTAATCTAGCTAACTATTCATATATGTATGAGTTGTTGAAACGTATATGTATACCAAGCATACACGCCTCAACAACTCCTGCATATATTTATTATCGGAAAATTGAGAGTTTTTTAGTTCGATAAGGAAAAAAGTAAACCCTTCCACTTTCATGTGTAACATGTTTCATTCATCATCATTCAGTGTTTCATGTGTTTCACGTGTGTGGGGGTGATCGTGTAGTGTTGTAGCAGTGATGTATATTTGTGTATCACCGTATCGCGCAAGCAACGCACTCAAGGGATCCTTACCGAGGGATTGAACCTGATGTATAAAACTGGCTTGGTTTGAAGGTGATAGGTACTATGTTGTGAGTGGTACAGAGATTATTTATAAAAATATATTGGAAATATATTTCAAATACGTTTTTGAAACAGTTTATAACTCTTAGACAATAGTTTCAAGCAAGTGACATTTGACGTTTTCGGCGGGATGTTTGACGCTTCGATACGGTGTTCATATATTTTTCTTTAATACAATGGAGTATAAAAAGGTTTTAATACAAGTCGAAGATAGTTATGATAAAGTAAGTGGTAGAGATGTTTATTCAGTTTTATGTAGGTTAGTTTTTATTTTAATTGATCCTGGTAGATGACGCTACGAATGGGTACTAGGTTTATTTAAAAAATGAATACATGTAATCTGGGTATATGTTTAAGTGAATCCGTGGATAGTTTGGATTCACAATTGGAAACGGTAGTTGTGGCTGCAATCGGGTATCAGTTTTATTTGCGGGGTGGTAGGG
>JACEII010000012.1:1030986-1109699 GCA_014332785.1 Antheraea mylitta | reverse complement strand
TTTTTCAGTTCGATAAGGGAAAAAAAGTAAACCCTTCCACTTTCATGTGTAAGCGTGTAGGCGTGCACTTGTGTGGAAGTGATATGTGTAATGTTGTTGCAGTGATGTAAGGTTTTGTGTCACTTTATCGTGTGAGCAGCGCACTCAAGGGCACCACGCCGAGGGAACGGACCTAGGCTTGAGCCGCTTCAAAGAGGGGCCTAAATTGATTGAAATGTATTTTTATCACTTATTTTTAGGTACCTGCAGCATTCCTCATTACAAAAATATAAAAAACACAGCCACGCTAAATTTATATTTGCGTAGTTTAGAAGACTCAGGAAAACATGCATACAGACACAAAAAACACTTTTGTTTTATTATATTAACGGGAATAGCGACTTTGCAATAATAATGAAATTATTTTGTTGTCAATTATCTTGTTGTTCGGTAATTTACTGTTTCGTGTCATATTACAATTTATAGCAGTGACAGATAATGTAATTAATATTTGTAGTCCGTAGGCTTCCTAGCGTGAGTTACGTAACATGTTCTCTTTCACACCTATTAGTTATCGCCTTGCCTGTTCACACATTGCAATATATCAATTCTACACACGTGCACGCGCGCACGTTTACACGTGAAAGTGGAAGGGTTTTAATTTTTTCCGTTATGAACTAAATTAATTAGAAGGAAGAAAGCGGAAATGTCGTAAGTTGCACTTTGGGCTGTCATTTTTTACCATTGTATCTTGTAAAAAAAACACCGTTTCGAATGTTCTGGGTCTCACTTTCCTAAGATTCAATCTTTCAAAATAAGACCTTGTTTTTTACCTGGTTTTAGTACCACAAATAAAAAAAAAACAAAAACATTTGAAATAGTTTTTTGGCTCTGGTGTAAAGTTGGGTTTTGTACGTTACGACAATTTTGCCTTCTTCCGTCGATATATGTATGACTTGGTACACATACATCTATATTTCCCTAACTCGTATATGTATGATTATGTGGCTTAGGTTTGCTCAGTTAGGTCGCTATTTGCATGAACCCCGCAACAGCCCAAGCCGAGTTATGCCGTGCCCCTTTGTGCTACTTGTCGAATACAATCGGCTGAGTTTCTTAAGCGTTCGTGGTAGTCCGGTGAAGTTGTTAGGTCATTGCTATGCCAATAGTTTAAGAAAATAAAAATATCGGAAAAATTCCCCCCAACCATTATCTTTGTTAATTATAACAAATAAGGAATAATGGAATAATCAGAAAAAGTATACTGTTATCTCCAATAATTTATTTAATGCTAAGATATAATGCATATTATACGCATTATAATATATACCTCTAATCTTGTGTATCTTTGCGTACAAATTTTTTTTTTTATCGTAGCACAGCAAAATTACAGATGACAAATTCTGATGAAGGTTTGTCTCTTATCGATAACTATCAATATATTATTCAACTATTTTCGGAGTTAATATAAATATTTTGCTAACATTTTATTCAGTCACGCCTTTCAGTTTCTGATATACCAATGCTCTGTTTTTTGTGCCCCAAATATAGCCATAGCCGCGGGGGATTACGACTCTATACTTTTTTCAACAGACGATGCGGCGGAAAATTGGCTTTGAATTTTTTTTCTTTTTAACCGACTTCCAAACAGGGCATTCTATATTCGACTCGTTTGTATGCACGTTTGTATGGTTGCGATTTTTTTTAAAGACTACTGATCTTATTCGGATGGGTTTTTATATTTTTTTTAAGGTCGGCACATTTTTTAATTTTATTCGAGTTAAAGTATCAATATAATTAGTAATATCTAAATGCTGTAATTGTATCTTAACTTTTTTTTAATGAAGACAAAGTATTATCTAAAATATTATATTACACTTTTGAATTCGTGTTGTTTTGAAGGCTGTTAATTTATCTTTGAATTTTTTTTGGAGTGAAAACTTTTATAGGTGCCTTAAGCGATATTTTTGGCAGGAGATAAATTTATAATTTCGCGTCATGACACACAGCGTAGGTATCACCGACCGTATTGCGCTTGCGTGGCTTGCGTCAGAATAGCGATGTGTAGTACAGGGGCCTGTGCACACAATATGTACTATTAATATTCTGCAGCTCATCATACGTCTGATTGACTAATAGATTTTATAAAAATGTATATAATTATCGCTCCGAGTGCCAATAGACATGAGAATCTCACTAATGTCAATGTCAATAATGTATAATGTCAATAATTTAAATAAACAAATTCTGAAAAGGTTTTTTGGCGTGATTTTAGTCTGTCATGTAGTGGATTTTATATTTTACTAGTTGTTACCCGCGCCTTCGCACGCGTTTTTTGAATACATTAAATAAATTTAAAATTGTTATTAGATGTGTAAATAACAATAATACTCTTTCAAAAATATTTGTAACTATGACACGCACATCATCTACAGTAACATGTAACATGTACATTATATATGTGAATACTAATAGGGTATCGAATGGGATATTATTTATCATCAGCCACATAGCTGGAACTTTACACTACTATCTATATATCAGTACTCACTTACACTCTTTAGTAGGTGGTAGAGCCCCGCTGAAGCTATTTTTGGTTTCAACATGAATGGGTCGGCTCCTCCGGGGTAGTACCACCCCTCTCACAGATAACCGACGTGAAATAACAGTGCTTGCATTGTTGTGTTTCGTTCGGTCAGTGAGAGAGCCGGAGGCCCACCTCCCTTCCTCTTTCCTTCCCCTCCCCCTTCTCCCATATACAGGCTGGCGACGCACTTGTGACGTCTTTGATGTCGCTAGTGTCTATGGACGGTGGTGATCACTTAAAATCACGTGACCCACCAGTTCGTTTGCCTCCTTTGATATAAAAAAAAAAAACTCTACAAGAGTGTAATGAAAATATTAAGCTATACATTACCGAACAATATGTGTTCAATCTTTTATTAACAAACTCTTCAGCTTTATAATATTAGTATAGATTCATAATCTTGTGTTATTTGGCTCTATGTTGTGTAAATTTGGTGGTGTTTTACGTAATATAGTTAGTTTATTGTGCATAAGTAAAGTGAATGGAAAATAATACCACGGAGCATGAAATTTTGAGTTGCCACAAAAACTCCCTGGAAGGTTCTAACAAGGGATCTACCATCTTATTAGAATATTGATTCACACGACGCTTAATATTGAAGTGATCGTACGTCGCTTGTAATATTATTGACTACGCGACAATAGCATTAATAATCTGAAAGATTGTTTGCTAAAACTAAAGTTAAAAAAATAACTGATATGTATGTATCATTCACAGTATAATCAATATGAAAATTAGAAAGAGAACACATTCGTTTCATTATTTTGAGTTTTCACTTCTATCAGCAATCCTTATGACTGCCTCGATTTGTTTATGCTATGCTACTTTCTATTTAATGTATAGCAATTCTCGATAATAACTACATTTTGTATAATGGCATATATTGTAAATCAAAATAGGACGTAAAAAATGGAAATCTTTTGATTTTTGATCTGTTGATTTCGATTGTGAAAGAATGAATAAAAAATACTAATCTTATAGCTGGATCTCTCCGGTAAAGTTAAATTAATTTTATGCTTATTAGAGAATGATAGGATAATGATTCTAATAATATAATGCACAAGAAAGCCACTATGTAGGAGTACTATGGGAGTAATGGTAGGTTGTACAATAAAGTTCCAAAACGCATTAAATTTTAGCGGATTATGTACAATATAAATCAGACTTTATTGCTAAAAGGTATTGGGTGGATCAATACTGAGACGACATTTACGTTCAGTCGTAATTTCTGCTGGTATAATTGCTTCAATCAATTACAGTAATCAAATCAGATCGAAACGCTTCCAGATTTGTTTGGATGACAGGTACAATTAACAAGCAGTCTCTTTTCGTTAATTATATTTGGAGAGATTGAGATAGACTTAAACTTGATTAGATCATTAGTATATAGTTTGCTAAGGCTTGTAAAATATATATTTCACAACCTACCCCGGCCATGTGCTGCTGTGGCTCAGTTATTGAAAAATTGGTTCAAAATGAAATCATGTAAATTAATATATGGAAGAAATATATCACATTAAGGCATATTTTACCCTAGACACATGATTTCTTTTAATCTAATTTTCTCACATTTTATACTATTGTAGGTGGTAGAGCCACGCTGAAGCTATTATTGGTTTTAGCATGAATGGGTCGACTCATCCGGGGTGGCACCACCCTTCATAGAAAACCGACGTGAAATAACCGTGCTTGCATTGTTGCGTTTCGCTCGGTCAGTGAGAGCGCCGGAGACCCATCTCCTCTCCCCTTTCCTCTCCCTTTCCCTCTCCTATAACCCCTTTCCATTTCCCCAAACACAGACTGGCAACGCACTTGTGATTCCTCCGGGGTTGCTAGTGTCTATGGACGGCGGTGATCGCTTAACAACAGGTGACCCGTATATTCGTTTGCCTCCTATATGATATTAAAAAAAAATTTGCTCCAAAAAATATTACATTATATTTTCCGAAACTCCTTGTCCCTCGCACGTGAGATCTGATGAGATTATTTTGTAACCTAAATGGTGAATTACAAACAGCACTCCATAATACACTGAAAGGGCCGGTAAAGATGTAAATCTGTATGACAATAAACTCATAACTCGCTTATCAAAATAAAGCAACATTCTGGAAAGAATAACGTTGTTATTTTTACAAACGTAATGTATATAGAAACTCGTAATCCGTTTATTCAGATGGGATTATGAGATGATGTTATATCCATGCATACGTTAGCCAGAGACGTCAAAGAAACTCATTAGAGATTTATTCTGAAATATAAAGTGGAATACTTCGCTTCATGAATATAACTCTCACTGGTTTTATGTTTACAGCTAAATATGAAATTATATTATTTAGAAACTTTTTGTCATATTAATTACTAGCTGTGCCCGCGACTTCAGTCGGAAATGTCGTAACTAGCATTTTGGGTTAAATCACTTTTTATCATATTCTTGTATAAAAAATACCACTTCGAATAGTCTGGGTTTCGCTTTCTTACGATTCAATTTATCCTTGATACGACCATGGCTATTTTGCCTAGTTTTACAGACAAAAATAATTGAAGTATTGAAATAGTTGTTTGGCTCCGGTATAAAGTTGGGTTTTTCAAGTTACGACAATTCTGCTTTCTTCTGTCGATATGTTACTCTAAGATATGCTTTATGATTTCCGGTTTTATCATGAACGCATTACTTTAGAAGTTATTAAAATCTAAAAAATAATTATACTATTACCTAGCATTAAATTATGCTTAAAAATTGAACTATATCGACTATCAAGGCTTGATAAAATGGGTAATTCATTGGAGAGTTAAAACAAGGAATTTCACAATCGAAAATTTTCATAATCATTATCCAATATATAATAATATTGGTTAAGTCTTTAAACATTATTATTGCTATGTAATACTTTAAAAATAAATAATTCTCTTTATTTAAACATCCACAGTAATGTAACAATAAGTTAATAATAGCAACATAATTCCAAGAAGCTTTTTTTTTCTTTTACACAACTCAACGATCTCCCCTGGGGTTAATACCTGCCTCGGTAGACGCAAGAGTTTGATATAAATTTTCTAAGGCTTCCTTCACAATGAAAATCGATGGTTTACTTAACCCGGAGTTAATATTGATAGATGAAAGTGGGTCTTGAGGGAGACAGTTAACAATGTTAATCAATTTCTCGCTACAGTTTCAATAGATGATTTTACCTTATGTTTTATCTTTAAATAATATATTATTTATATGTTTTGTTTACTAACCGATGATAAATGCGATTATAAACAACCAACTAACAACTATATCGACGTGACTGACAACTGAAGAAGGTTCGTCCACCGGGCCGTGGACTCTCCGGCGCGGGATATTGTGAATTATAATTTAAAGCTATTGAAGATGATAATGAAGCCCCCATAAAGGCAATAATGTCAATTAAAATTGATCTAAAATAATTAAAAACCAGCGGGCCCGGTGGACGTTATCTCGCTCTGGTAATTTAAAAAAAACATTGAGAAATTATGTATCTAAATCCTCCTCATTAGTCATTTTATCTACTGGTACCACCATAAAAACCCATTCTGTAGTTTTTGAGTGTCTCGCAAACAGACAGACGTATCAGAGGACTTCTTTTTTATAATAATCATGTAATGATTAACTAAAGTAATAACAAGTTACTGTTGCTCACAATAAAAACGATTATTTACATAACTAATCAAATAAACGAAAGCAGAAAAATAATACGGACCAAGTGTCTGCAGAATAACTAATTAATTTAAATTAAGTCATGATGGCTCAGTGTCTAGCATCGAAAAAAATCATAAATCGAGTAATATTTAGTCTTTGTTTAAATAAAATCGGTTCGGTCTATCAAAAGTTATTGTAATTATTATTATTATCATAGCACAGCAAAGTGCCTGCACTGTGCCTGATGGTAAGCACAGTAAAATCCAAAAACAATGGTGACCACCGAGAGACACGCCATCCTTCGGCGGTCGCCGCTGTCATGCCGGCCTGCGGAAATGTCTCTTCACGTTACGCTTGAAGGAACCCATGTTATAGGAAGGAGGGAGCACACTAGCCGGGAGATTGTTCCACAGCTTCACGCTACGGCAGAGATAGGATGTTGTGAACTTTTTATTTCGTGCCCAGATAGGGTCTACCGTAAAACAGTGGCTTCGTAGGCCAGCGCGCGTGGTTCGTATGTGAAAAGGAGAGGATGGGATTAAATTAAATAGATGCAGAACATTCGCCATGATACGGAACACGCTCAGTGAGGCAATATCTCTGCGCAAATGAAGCGGCTCTATAGACTGTGTAAAGACTGCATCAATTTTAATCACAATGCGACTTAAGTACGAGACAAAAGTCTATAGTAATTAGACTTTTTAATACATTGAGATAACTTTATTAGTAATTTTGTACATCAGGTTCCACGCGGATAAACTCGCAGGCAAAGCTAGTAGCTAGAAGCTAAGAATGAACAGTGTATTCTAACTCATTCGGAACAAATGCATGATACACTATCAAGGTATTTTAATTACGTGCTCTCCACTCCATGTTAAGTCACGTAAAATTCAACTATTGTGCTTGTAATCCATTTAAAATATTCGTAATAATACGGGCCTTAAAATATGGTTAAGTAATGTATCCGGCCATTTACGGACAACGTTTTAAAACAGGCCCTCGAGGTCATAAGTTCAATTAACAGCAACAACTTTACGTTTTTCATAGCTCATTTAGATTTATTTACTATTGTTCTCTTCTACTTTTTAACAACTTTGTATGTTTTATGTTGTATTTCTTTAATATGCTGTCACCACTTCATCTGTAAAGTAGGATTTATATACCTTTTTATTTTTATTATCTAACTTTTGTTCAGAGGATTGCGTAAATACCTTTGGCGATGATTGTTAGAATATGGCACATGTGGCATACACACAGTAGGATATTAATCGATCTTTATTAATACGTATCGGTGTATTGCCGAATCCTTGCCTTAGATATTTATGTGTTTATATGCAGTTTTAGAATCCATTTATTTTAAAGTGTTTTGGTTAAATTGTGAATAGTTTATTAGATCAGCATTTAGCAATTTTATTTTTTTTGAGGAAAGTTAAATTTACTGATTTTTTGAGAAAAACCAAAGAACTAAAACTATCACCGTTTATAGTTGTGTATATGGGACCTACTCCCGAGATACCTATTGAATAAAAACTAGCTAATTCTGGAAAGCGATATGCTTAATAAGCCTCAAGCAGGTGATTGCAACTCGAGATCTAATCGGAGACAATGCCGATGTTCTGAACCTCGGACACAATTCTTGTCCTGATATCCATCCGTGTTTATTTTTGGCGCGAATCCTGTAGATTATTATTGACATTATCACTGCCACTGCCAAGTGTCTTGTGATACTTTCAGTGTTCTAAGATGGTGGATCCCATGTTAGAACTGTCCAGGATTTTTTGTGGCATCTCATAATTCATGCTCAGTCGTATTATTTTTCATTCATTCTATTTGAGTACAATAACCAAACTATATTACATAAATACAACCAATATTACAAAACATAGAGTAAAATATTATACAAGATTATGGATAAAATATAAAAACCGCCACGTGAGAGACAAAAATCTCGCAAAAAATTCCTATAATGTAAATCAAGGAATGAAAATAATTTGTCGACTGTTTCTAATATTACTTGGTAAATTATTTCTTATCTTCATATATATGTAATTCTTCTGTCCGTATGTATGTAACTGAACTCCTCCAAGTGGCTGCACAGAGTTTTATGAAACTTTTTGTATGTATTCAGGTGGATTCTAAAAGGGTTTAGATTAATAGACACGCTATTTTTTTTATTTATCATAGGAGGCAAACGAATAGGTGGTTCACTTGATGTTAAGTGTTCACCGCCGTTCATAGACACTAGTAACACTAGGGGAATCGCAAGTGTGTTTCCAGACTGTGTTTAGAAGGAAGTGGAGGGATGGGGGAAGGGGGTGGAGAGCGGGGTTGAGATGGGCTCAGCGTGGCTCTATCACCTACTAAATACTATGTGGTTGATTTTTTTATTATTATCAAGGTGTGACATCCGCCAGGTCTGTTAGTATTATGTTGAATTTCTTGCAATCGATTCCTAAATAACATTGTATTTACGAGAATTTATTTGTTGTTACAGGTACGTACCGTTTTGTGCCAGTTGATTTATATGCGCCATTGTTAGAGTAAGTGCTCGTAATGGTGTCGTATATTGCGATGTGGTAAGTATCATTCGATCATTTAAAGAAATTCCCAGTGATACCTTTTGTATCTGGACTCCAATGGAAGATGTAGGTTCGAATGTTATACAAGAAAGGTGGTAGTATTCTTGAGACCTTGTCTGGGAATGAGACTCTTCATATATTATGTACAAATCATTAAATATCACTAGCCCTCTTGGGTTTATGATTATACGTGGTATTGAAAATTATTAGGTTAACTATATAATTTACGAAATTTTAAAAAGTGACATGTAAACCACATGCTATCAGAGTTATCATTGCCTGAAAAAATATTTAATTCCAAGGTATCTTATAATAAGGTCGTTAATGTTATTACTATAAGTAAACCACAGGCAGCTACATAAAAGTAATCTATACAGGAAAGATAAATATTTTTCGAGGATAAAGCTATAAAAATAAACTGTTTTGTAGTACCTAACTTTATTTTCCATTTTATAGCATCGACTCACGTTAACGTCGCGATTTTACCCATAACTAATAAGTGTTACTCATCGCTTCCATATTTTTTCAGGATAAAGTTATAAAAATGAGTTCTTTTGTAATACCCTTTTTCGCCTTATGGCATCAGATCACGGTAACGCTAGAACTTAACCAATAAATATTGAAACTGATTGCGGTAGGTATCCACTAATTTATAAAATAACGTTTGGAGCTTTACGTCTCGTAAGTCGACGGAATAACTTTCCAAAACTTCTTATTGAATCTGAAACTGTATAAATTTGTAATTCTCGCTCTTAGTTCATATATTATTACCAAAAACAGCAGCTAGTAAAATTAACTTTACTGGAAAAACCAAGGAAAAGCATAGACTAACCAATTCATTGTGGACATATTCAAACAATGGATGGCTATTTCTGGCTTTTCTGATATATAACCAATACTAAACAGGCAAGTTAATAAAAGCCTCATAAACTAACAACTAGAGAGCGTAAGTTTAACTTAATTTAGATTAATAAAAAACTGTCTCAGAAGATTTCTATACAGTTTTCTTCTTCACTTTGTGTTTTATGTTATTAGTTATAAAACTAAAACAATATTTAAAGCATGAACATTGTAGATACAATTCAATTATAATAAAAATATTCTTAAAGAAATAATTTTCAACCCCTGAAGATAAAACTAAGACCCTGATTAGAAATTAACTTACCTTTCCCGTGGGCATAGTAAGAATCTCTGACAGCTAAACTGAACACTTGTAAAAACAACTTAAACTTCGATGGCATAAAATTGTAATAGTTAGGAAAGACATTACTTGTCCCTAAAAACACATCGCTCGTAAAAATCCTAATGTTATTATGCAAATGGCTTCCATCGATGTAAAAGCAATCGAGAGTTTCACCGCAAAATTGAAATTAGATCTTACTTAAGGGTTATTTGCATAAAGTAATAACATTAATGTTTCCACATCGAATATAGATGCGTTGGGTATTTTATTACCATTTTACGCTGATATGTCGAGTTTTTAAAAATAGATTATAAATAATTCAGGATAACTAAAAATCCTAATTAATATTATAAATAAAAAAAAATATTACCGTTACTACGTAACCGATTGTCATGATGATATATAGACGTTCTCAAAGGTACATAAAAGGACATAGGGACCTTAAAGAAGTATATTGTTCGCCAAGGATAAATAAAATATAAATGAAAGCGAGAGAAGACGTGAGCCAAAAGTAGTGAAATTATAAACGTGTAACATTATCTAACGCTAACTTGGAAATATGACATCATTATCACATTACGCAACATTGAAGTAATATCTTGAAACGACGAATCGTTGCCTTAATATTTCATTCTATCCTCAGGCTATCGTAAGGATTCGTTCAAGTACTGATGTAATACTAACCCGCAGCAATTTGTCCATTTGCGGAGAATTTCGTCCGTTTCTGATCTCGGTAAAATGTTTGGAAGAGATAAATTGTACTCAGAAATATTTCGCAGCAAGAAAAGTTTTTGATAAATGTTTCTCCCAGATGTACAGACGGTTTTTATTTGGATGACTTAGCTGTTACCCGTATCAAAATATATACAATTACAAGCGTTACAGACTGATAGAAATAATTTGAAAATCATCTCTCATCATAGATCATCTTTCATAATATAAAGTCGCGGGCAATACTAGACTGACTAGACTAAAGCTAGAGCCAAAACGAATTGGCATGGTGTTAGGTTTTTTATCCAGGAATACGGAACAAATCTGTAATAAAAAAATCCTAATTCAACTACGCACATAAAAAAAATGAATATACGCCTACATACGAAATATAATAGATAGATAATTGTGGTTCAATATTCTAGTGAATATTCGTAACAATCCAAGTTTCACATCAACTTTAGACAAGTTGTAGATCTAGTTTCTGATATCTTGCGAAACTTCAAGATGTTAAGGGACGGAGTGCCTTCTTCACTCACATGTCTGAAAGCATTTAGTTTGATATGTAACTTTGTGTGTTTGTATTTTTGTGTTCGAGAATAGTAGACCTTTTATAGCAATGTACAGTAATATAAGTTTCATATATTAGAAAGGTAATTTGAAATAAGCTATGTAAGGAAGGTTGTGGATGTTGTTAGGCTATTTACTACTGCTTTCGCTTAACTAACTACCACTCTCCAGTTAAAAATTTATTGCGAAATACTTGTGTACGTATTTCATCAACTGTCATTGAGAGACACTCCTTATAGGTTTAGCTTATTAATGTCTTTGTTCACACTTAAGAGAAATCGTGGTTAATAATCTATAAAAATAACGCTTGGAAATCATGCAAGAAGGATTTGTGCGGTTTTTTTAGATTATAAAGCGATGGTCTATTTACGTCGTTAAACTTTGTGATTTAAGTATATGTCTACAACATTTCAGGGACTTGTTGTCGTAGCACTTGATCTATACTTTATTCAATGTCACATCGATCGTAATATATTGACGCCTATTTTAATATTGTGTGGCTAAAATTAATCATAGAGAGACGCGTCCATTGTTAGCGATTCTCATAAATTTCCCGAGTGAACGAACAAAAGTGAAGGGAACTAATATAAATCAATGAATGGACAGTTTGAGGGTATCGTCCGTTCACTTCTTACTTACGTTAATATTTTATTAGAAAATGTATTGATCTCTTCTAATTATCTGCCTTGAATCGGTTCAATGCTTTTTTGTATTTGACTTTTGGGTATTGTGCTTTCAAAATATCATATTAGATCATACAGCAAAGTCTGTTCCACTGGTTAGTAACTGTCTCGTTTGAAACATTAAATTGGAAAGTTTTACAACTTTAACGAAACGGATCAATAGTATCTAAAGATGCTAAAAGATAAGAATATAACATTCTAATGCATCTGGTTCCATCAGTTTATTACTTTCAGGTTCAAATTTAACGAATACTAGAATATTAGTTCAAGTTATCCTTATAATTATTGAATTGCAAGAATTATATTTTGAATTTTATATTATCAACTTACGCTTGCGTAGGAAATTGATCGACATTGTCAAGACTGAATAAAAAGAAGCCAAATTACCTCCTTTCATGCTCACTCTAAAGGCACAGGCCCGTCGGAGTCCTGTAGAATTTGATAATTGGAAACATGGGTTCCATTTGCTATAAAGGATCATATACCTTTAGTCCACCTATCTAGGAACTTTATTTTCTTCTACTAGTATAGACATACCCCTTAGAATCTGATATTAATACCAACTTTATAAATTAAGCCGCATAAAAAGGTTATCAACAAAGTACCCCCAAAAATAGCTTTGGTATTTTCATTAAGACGCAAAGAACCTTAAAAAACATTTTAGATAGGAGCGTGCCAAAACTTTGCTCTTTGTATAATGAGGACACTTATTATTTTACAAAACACAATAATCAAGTATCTGTGAAGTATTTCAAAACTCCCAAGTTACTTATGAAATATTTTCAAGGGCGGCTATTAAAGAAGATCTAAACAACATTCGCTTCACTTTATCTTCGCTTAATTAAAACAGAAAATGAACGGATGAAATGTAAAGAGCTGGAAACGTACTTCTCATGAGGGAGATAAATTCGCTTGATGTTCATTATCTTATTTGTTGAGAGCGTAGACAGTTTCATATAATTATGTATGTGTATATATGTATATACGATTGTATCTGTACTGATATTTTAAAGCTGAAGAGTTTGTTTGTTTTACGCGTTGATCTCAGGAGCTACTGGTGCGATTTGAAATTGTGTGTCATTTTTTTTTTTTTTTTTTTTACTTTATTTTTGGCAATCAATCTTTCAGCTTATTACTGCCATTGTCGAGTAGTCAATAATATTACAAGCGTCGTGCGATTATTTCAATATTAAGCGTCGTGTGAGTCAATATTCTAACTAGATGGTGGATCCCTTGTTAGAATCTTCCAGGGAGTTTTTGTGGCATCTCAAAATTTCATGCTCCGTGGTATTATTTTCCATTCACTTCACTTATGCACAATAAACTAACTATATTACGCAAAACACCACCAAATTTACAAAATATAGAGTCTAATAACACAAGATTATGAATAAAATATAAAATCCACTACATGACAGACTGAGATCCCGCCAAAAACTCCTGTGTGTCATTGTTAGATAGCTCATTTATCGAAGCATAAGAATGGAGCACTAATCAAGAATGTGCCAAAATCGTTTATTTATTCCTTTTGAGAGCTTTTGCTGTGTGTTAGCGTTAGCCTAGAGTAACTACTCCACCCGAACGAAGTCGGGGGCAGAAGCTATTCTTTGTATATAAAAGTATTTTCCGTTTTGGTTTCGTACACTTGTACTAACGAAGAGAATGATACCAAATCTTCTCTTACAGCTATATTTGTAATGTCATTGCTTACAGCACCACTATGTAATAAAATAAAACGGTAACCCGACGTTAGTTAATTAATCTGTCACTATTTTTGAAGATTTTCTGTCCCACTCTCTCAATTTTTCTGTGAATTAATTAACCTATATGTTACATTTTTATGTACGATTTTTGAAACATTTTCTTTCGTGAAAATCTCATCTGATAATTACTTCAGATAAGAATTAGTTAAAGTAATTCATTTATATACATTCGGCAATCGATTTCTAATTACATAACTTCTGGTATTCGTGTATTTGCAACTTCTCTCCCTAAATTGCTTAACCGATTGTATTTTTTTTTCCCCTTACGGAATCATTTGTATTGTACATAACTATCAAACTTATTAGCTGGAACTGTTACCGAGACCTTTATTATATTTACGTAAAACTCATCAATTAAGAATGGTCATCCAATATCCCTCAGCTTTGTAATATACAATGAATTTGGTGACAATATAGCATTTTAACACAAAGGTATGTCCAAATTAATCGATGTAAGGGACCAATAGTCACTTCTACATCATTTATTACACCAAAACATTTGTCACGACGCTCCAGTGTCCGGAGATTTTCAATATATCACTTGAAATGTCCAAAGACTAGATAAGATAGATAGTCCATTCTAAATTATTACTATGTTTAAGTTGAAAATTCGTCTCGCCGAATATAATATAATTGATTGAATTCTAGCAGTTGTATTTAATATGTAATGTACGTAATACTTTACTCTACTTATTATGTGTATCATCACTTCTGATTTAAAGTTATATTCATTAGATACTTAACAAAGACCTTTATTCTCACAAACGGACGCCCCTAAAACATATGTAAGGCAAGGACTTGCTCCTAGCCTGTAGAGATAATTTATTCTATTTAATATTTAATTATGTAGTTATATGCTAGCTGAAATTGAAACGGAATAGAGAGTTTGAAGTTAGTCCTTATGATTTTTATAAAGTGTTTATTCGCATTTCGGTTTACTAAACCAGTTCTAATTGGTAATTATGTTCTAAACGGGGAGGTCGTAACAACTGTATCTTTGTCAGTTACAGTTTACCCAATCAAAGATAGAGCTTCATACTCCAATAGATGCTTCGATGTACCAAAGTTAGGATATCTACTTAACTGTAATGCCTCCTACTGTACAGCAAGATAGTGATGAAATGGAAATGGAAAACAAAACTGTAGTTTATTACTCCAAAGTCGTTTTTTCATTCAGAATCGTTGAGCACCCGTATCCTTTATAGATGCTTCTATAAATGGTTAATGCGGTGTACGGAATTATTTATACCGTTGTTTGAAGTGTCGAGTCTCTTTTTTAATCTATTGTATCCGTTGTTCACTGAGAATCGGTTTTAAGGGAGCTCTTTCGTGTATCATTTTAGTGTGGCAAATATTTTATAGTGTATCGATTTTATTATCTTCGAACGCATTTGTAATTCCGTAAATATTTTTTCACAAAGGTTAATTTTTAAAATACTGAAATCGTAAATGTGATGTAGTTTAAAAAAGGGTTGTGTAAACTGGAACTGCTGGCGATGTACCTCTATATTGTCCAACTATGATCGATCAACTCTGAAAGGCGGCAAGTATGTGTGATGCAGAACTATCGTCAAGGTAGCTGTAGGTAACTCCCACAAAAAAAAAATAAAAGAAGTGTGGCCTAATTGTGGATCAAATACATTAGTTGTTTATTCATTAAATTTTGTTTAGATACGTAACTACTAAAACAAAATCTCTGAATACCCGTAGTTCTATGGCAGCAAATTTTTCTCTAAACTATTGGTTTAGACTACTGATACGTATATTCCGTTTTAATTTGTGTAATAATTAATTTATAATTGATTAGGAACATTATTTACTGATGGAGGACATACTCATTGTGAATGTACCAAAACCTAATGCTTAGAATCCTTCGCATCGATGTAGGCTCGAATCCTTTAATGAGCCGGAATTTCTTGTGAAGGAGGATATCTAAATCACACGATAACATAATAGTACGGCTTTATCTAAGTCTCTCTCGTTAGAGCTACCACCTTCGGTTGAAATCCGTCTTCAAACGTATATAAGTGTTGGGCAGTTGTTTTGGAAACTTGCTCGTCTCCTAGGTTTCGTATTATTAGTGATTTAATATTCACCGTGACTTTTATCAAACGCTAATACCTAGAAAATATTAAAGAAACATTCTTCGAGTTATATAACCATTAATACAATTTAAAAAGAAACTCTAAAATACTAATGCATTCAGAATAAACGCATAAAAATCTATCAGTTCCATTTACTTTATATTGAAACGACCGTGAAACTAGGCGCTTCATATATTAATCATATACGAAATCAAACGCTTCTAAAAATAACTCAACAGTTTATTGATGAATACTCGTATAATATATCTTTTTAAAAAATAAGAGGTCTGAGTAACATAATCAGGACGCGTAAAAATAATAACCAAAAAATTAACTTCCTACATATTTGACGGCTTGTGTCTTTAAGATTATACAAGCAGTGGAACTAAAGGACACTTATAACCTCATAAACGAGAAGAGTTGAGAGCTTTTTATACGGAGACAACTGGGTTTAAGCTGTATTTTATATAGCTCTTCTTAAGCTTATGTCGAAGTCATATATATATAAAAGGCTCTGAACTCTTCTCGTTTGTGACCTTATAAGTGTCTCTTAGTTCGTTAGTATATATCATTGATTTCTTTGTGCATTAATGCGCGAATAAGATGATGGCTTACTCGATAGTGTGTTCCGATACCGCGTCAACGGACGTAGGTTCAAATTCTTGTAGAGAAGTCAAAGTTTTCGGTGAAGGAAAATGTCGTGATGAAACCTTAATATGGTGGTAGGGCTTTTTTAAACCCACCTAGCCAGCTATTACCCTCAAGCTGAAAATCTATCAGTCAGTTCTTCGGTCAGTCTTGTATAAATTAGATTAAAAACTTCTGTTCAGTTTATATCTACCATATACATACCTAATAATACCAGTATGATTATATCAAGTATCATACCCCAAAGGACTATGACAGTAAATTTCCCGCCGGCAGCTAACTAAATTAGTAATTGTTTTACGCTAACAAACAAATTAACTACGACGCTTTAGTGAGAAAGTTTGCAGAGCAAATTAATTTACAGGCTATGTTTTAGATATAGACACATAACCCACACAGCCAGACACATCGCCTCTGGGGCGAGTATCATTATAATTAAAATTGTTGGAAAATTGGCTCTACTAATGGGTAAAGGGTTACATTTCGTTTCCAATAAAATGGTTATTTGAGTAGATTTTTCAATCTCACAAACACAATTTCACTCGGAGTTCTTCTGCTCCGTACACATCTTTTTTATTACTTACTAACTTTTGTTTTGCTTTTTGATTCGGGAACAGAACTTTTTTTTTTAATTTAAGGTGCCCTAAGTCCTTTTCTCCATATCTGATATACCATATGTATGCAAAATTCTAGGGTGATATGTGATATGGTGTAGGTATGAAAGCGTAAGAAATAAAAAACACACTTTCAAATTTATATTAGGATAAGTGTTGGTGTTTGGCCACAACCTCACCTGATGTTGATTACGATGTTGTCATGTATGGTAGCCCATTAAAACTAGATGGTGATTAGCTCCTAAATGCAGCTGTCAGAGCACACATATAAGCGTATTATGATATATTTTCAGCTCGAGGGTGGATTACTAATCTGACGGGATTTAGAATTCACGTTACCACCTTGCTATTGTTTAATCATAAAGTTTTCCGTCATCGAAAGCTCCGGTTCATTGTAGAACTTAAATTTACGCCGATCTACGAAACATTTGAAGAATATGTAAAGCTAGAAGTAATTCATAATTTAGCAATAGATTTTATTCCTTTTTTCAAACCGTTCATATTATAGAATCATAGCCGTTTTTAATTATATTTATTATGATTAACTGAAAATATAGATTTATCAAAATAAAAAGTAGTTTAAAGCATTCAGGGACAATATACCTTTCTAATAGTGAAATAAATTTCAAAATCGGATGAGTAGTATCAAAGATTACCCCGAAGATCCAAACTTTACCTGTTTATAATTTTAGTATATATGTAAAATGTAGGACTACTGTCGTTTCGTCCTTTGCGAGTTATGAACGACACCCTTTTCTCGAGTCAAAAAAAAAACGAACTCTGTAAACGAATAAACTAATTATGAATTCTATGAACATAATTATAACGCAGATAAAACGTGTCGCATCTGTTTAGATAATCTATGAGCTTTGCGACACTCCCGCCCAACTCTCCCTTTTTTATATATGGCTTATATTTTAAATAAATGTCTGCTTCGTATATTTCTAGAATAAAATTCAACCGCGCGCAACCTTCGTAATCCATTATCCAAAGTATCATCTATCATGCCGCTTGAAATATTAATATTATATTTTTATATGCAAATGCTCTTTTGAACTTTCTATTGTTTACATTATTATACTTACTTAGATGTGGAGGAGACTGAATTTGTATTCTAATATGGAGTATGCTTTCAAAGTGCTCACTTACTTCAGTATTATAACTGGCAAAACCTATGCAAGTTTTGACTACTAACATTACACGTTAGATATGATGATGTGATATTAAAGAGTTTTCTCCTAGTTATGAAACGCGCAAATACAGAGATTAACCTGGCTAAACAACATTGTTGCGGTCGTAGTTTAAAAGGAATGAGAGAGTGCAGACCTCGTAAGCCGCAGGAATTATGGGGGTAAACAGTACTAAAGAATAGTCCCAAAACTACATGCATGAGCAAACCGCTGATAATATAAACTAAAAGTAGTAAAAAGAATTTAGATAGACTGTCCTACATATTCAATACTGGATGAGTACAAGCTGAAGAAGAATCAGCACAAGAGTCGCTCTGATTCAAGAAAAATAGCCCTTACTTGTCTATTTATCCCTCCGTCCCTTAAGCCGCTTTTGTAAATAATTTCGCATGATTATTTTAAAAGCTTCGCTTTCGTTGCCAAGTATAAGATTTTTTACCACAATTCACGGAAAAATTCTCAAGAGGGTTTTAAGCGTCCGATGTAGGTATTCAGGTCATGCAAACACTAGGAATTTCTTCTCACGTCCTAGTTAGGTTTGAAGGCTTGATTTAAATGAATAAGTCGTTTCTTAACGACATTTTGAAATACCTGCAGCTTCTATTAAAAAAGTAAAAACTTAAAAGTTTCATAACATTCTTTAAATAATTTAATGCTAACGACATTGAAGTTTAGATTGGCTGAGTCGTGATTTTTGTTGACAAATAAGCAACATATTTACTTTGTTTCAGTGAATTAAATATTGAGATACTTTATGTGTTCAAATACATTAAATTAAATTCCTTGGCTATTTCTAACATTATATAAGGGACTAGCTTCTGCCTACGACTTCGTCCGCGTGGAATAGTTTCTTTAGGCTAGAACTAACACGCATTAGAAGCTCACAAAAAGAAAAAAAAACGTTTTTGAAACATTCTTCATTGGTGCTCCGCTCATATTGGCCTTAACGTGATGATATATAGCCTTTCCCGGTAATGAGCTATGAAACACTGAAATAATTTTTCAAATCGGACCAGTAGTTTCTGAGATTACCGCGTTCAAGCCAATCAAACTTTTCAGCTGTATAATATTAAGTTTAGAAGTATAGATATGTACAGCATATATGAGACCGTTATAAATATTTAAATGCAATATTTTTTAAATATATTCCAGAGCAATCAATCTTCATTCATTTTACAGCGATAAATCTAAAATCATTTCACTCATAAAGCGTTTCAGAGAAATTTTTATTTGTAAATCTCGGGTCTGCTGGCCTCGGTCGACGATTAAATGCTTTCAAACGTCGGACAGAAGGCACCGCAACGCTGCAATGTTTATATAGCGAAATATCCCGCACATTGTGATATAAGCCGAGTTGTATGAATAGCTTTTGTTCATTTCAATACATTAATGCTGCGTACAGCGGAGTGTGAAGATAGTTAATTCGAATTTTACCGTGACCTGCTTATTATAAAAGCTCCTTAAATACCATACTCACGTATTATGCATTTCGAAGCGTGTACAAGAATGGTAGACACTACGTAGGATTAGATTGTGGATGATTCACTACATAACAGTATTCGGTTTAAAAGGATGTGACTCGATATATACAAACATACGAAGTGTTTGAGGTAGATTATATAAGCTATAGGCTGCAGTGGTCACTTAAAACCATGTGGAACCCATGACTGTTTGCTACTTAAACAAGTTAAAAAAACTATGCTAAGTTAGCTTATAGTATTTTGCAAGGACATTCTTAGGGACACTGGTATGTAAATAGTTTTAAGATAGTTTTCAATAACCTACCATAGGCAAAATTAAAATTAGGCTTTTAAAAATCAAGTTAGTAAGTTATAAAAGTTAATTATTTTTACAGAAGACTATTATTCATATAATAATCCACACTATAATAACCTATCCACAATCGAACTTGCTTTTCAAGATTCTTAGACTTATTGTCTTGTAAATTGGTAATATATTTAGGAAGCTTATTGTGGCACCCAACATTAACATTTTCATTCATTTTTGGCAACCGTTCTTCTAGATTATTACTGCCATTGTTACATGGGTGTTTTTTTTTTCGAACTGACTACGCTATTGACCCAGCAAGGTCTTAACAACTTCACCGGATTACCGGATTACATGTATTAATATTACAAATGTCTTATAATAATTTTAATGTTTTAACAAGATGGTGACTCCCTTGTTAGAACTTTCCAGGGAGTTTTTTTGGCATCCCAGGATGCATGCTCCGTGGTATTATTTCCCATCCACTTCACTTGTGCACCATAACCGGGCTAGATTACGCAAAACATCATCAAGATTACAATCACTCCAAAAACTCCAACATTGACACTTAAAATATGTTATAAGCCTTACTATTCCTTACTAACAAGATAAATACACATGTGAGGTTGTTTATTACACTTTCACGCTATTGCGAGTGGTACAGAAAAGGCTATATAATCTTTTATTTAGAAAAAAGAATTGTCCTTGAGCGAAGTCACGGGCAAAAGTTATCATTTACAAAGATAAAAACGTAAAAAAAGATATTAGCAAATGCTAGTAAAGAGAGCAGTGTTATAGAGCTCAAATTATAAGATGTTGTGCAAGTGAATATTTTTCAAATTTAAATATATATATAAATCCAGTGGCATGATTTTTGTCCACGATGAACTTAATCGGCTGAGTGCCTTAAGCGCTCGCCTTAGTAGTCCGGTGAAGCTGTTAAAACCTTGCTAGGTTAATAGCGTAGTCAGTTAGAGAAAAAAAAATACAAATGAACATCGAAACTACTCAATCGATCTTCATGAAAATCGGTATTTGTGTATAATTTGGTTCAACTTGAAAGATAGTATAATTTATATTTCGATCAATGGCCTCAATAGTTTTCAATTACAAATGAAATGATTGTCAATGTTGATTATTGTTATTAATTGTAAGTTTCATCAGTGTCTAACAGATGGCGCTTTAAATTAGTTTGTTGACAGAAAACTGCAAGATCGACTGTTATAGATTTCTGATAGATCACGTCACGTTTTATATTTGAATTTTGTTTTCAACTTCAATTTATTTCATGGTGCAGGTGTTTTATTCATTTGAACATGTCATGACTCATGGCCGGGTCTGTCAATAACATACATAATTGAAATATAACGTGGATATTTTATAAATATATTTAATTATGTGGTATCCTAAGTAAACGAACTCAAGTTATCATTAAATAGCATCGCAATACATACCAAAGCCTCGGCTGTTTCAAATAACATCCAAAAGGGTAAAGCGTTGGAGTTAGGAGGTGGTCGCGGGTGAAATAGCGCTTGCTTGCGTCGTGAACTCGTATCGATTTTGCGACCACGCCCGAAACATTTCACTTAGCGTTTGTACACAGATAAAACTTACTTTATATAAATTATATACAGATTAGAATTCAACCTTAGTTACCTTGTTGTAAATGAAGAGTTAACTCAAGATAACTACCGACAAAACTTACAAAGGAGTTACTTTAAGAAATCCTATATTACGTGATCTGTACAGTTTGTCTTTTTTATTATTTTTTACTAGCTTTTGCTAACGTTTTACCATATAGATAAACATCTACAAAAAATTGAGCAGTCACGGGACGCCTGGTTGATGTGAAACATCAAAATTGTTTTGTATAAGTTATCTATATATTAATACGTGAAGCAAAAAAATTGTACCCCTTTTTAACCTATTTCACGTCAACGGGTGAACTTGAAATTTTGCATAGTTAAAGTTTATATGGCGGAGAAGTGCAGAACGCTGTTTATTTCATATAAAACGCATTAGAAGTACATTAAATTAATTAAAATATGTAATACTACGACTACTGCTTGAATTTTGCACAACACATACACCCATGTAAATAAAAGACATTTTGACAGCTGTCAATAATTACGAACTTCAAAAAAGGTTGTGAAGGAGGTTGCTATGCACGACTGTAAGTATTTTTTAACTCTTACGTTCCAATTACCGTTTTTCATCCTACATTTAACAATGATATTATAAAATATAACTATTATTGCAATGTTTACTATTTTTATGGTGAACTCATTAAAATGTTGATTTAATAAAAAAATGAGCCAAATAATACGTTGTATAATCAAAATGAGAATTTTATTCATAAAAGTAATCTATGACTTAGACCTCCGCGGTTACAATGTTGCAATTCAACCTCATGTAGCAACAAAAAAGAATTTATTTTCAAAAGCTAATGGCAGTATTAAAAATATCTTTGTCTTGGATTCACCATTTGATTGTATTGTGGATCCATTACTTTTCCAAACGATGATATTGGGCATTTCTTATAATTAACAGACAACATTTAATTTAATATCATTCAGAAATACCACCCCATGGTGTCGTGTAATATTAATTGAAAACTTTGTAATGGGTTGCGATAAATTTATTTATTTTCGTAAAGTTATGTTTGGTTAAAATTTGAGCTTTACCACGTGGTTTTTGTTTCCAATTTATAATTAATTTTCATTTTCATTTTCATTTACAGAAATATTTTTTTAATGATTATATAATAAAGATCATGGAAAATGTCAAATAACTGAGTAGACATGATGAAAACCTTTGATTTTAGAAGTATACCCTTTAACAAATTAACTCTAATAAAGTTTAAACTTTAAAAAATCAATTAACAATGGTCGAATGTCGACCACTTTTTTTGACGTGACAACGTCTTATAAATTGGTTTGCCGGGTGACACTTCAAGAAACTGCGTTACGCTCCGCTCACGTTATGCGCTAACAATGAGAGCGAGTGAGAGGCACGCGTCCCTTCCACTCGGGCATGGTTAGCCCGCCTAAGAGCGAGAGAGACTACTATACGAATGAATATTCACATTAAAATTATTTTACCACTCAAAGTCGTTGTCACGTAAAACTTTCGCCCGTATACCGACTTTACAGGCAACCAATTTTTTTTTTTTTTTTTTATTTACATGGGGAAATCCCTTCGGATGCCCACCCTGGCCGGGCAGCTAGGGTGGCGTATGTCCGACTTGCACGGACTAAAACCCCATGGTGCCTCCTTTCACCTGTTGCCCAGGGAGCAGGAACTGCCTACGGCACTACCTCTGCTCACCCGGCAGGCGTCGGCCCCTCTTAAGGGGCCTCTTCTGCGGCCTGAGGGGTCAAGGTGGAAGAACCCTCAGGGAGGGGCGGGTGTTAAGCCCCCCCGACGAACTGTGGGAGTCGCACGGCACAATGCGACTCCACCACGGGGGCTTGCTATAGTGCTGGGTGAAGGACGTGCCCGCATCATGTCGCCCGCAGGCCCTTTATGGTGGCCTCAGATCGTCTCCGACCCGTTGCCGCCGTGTTCGTCGGCCGTGGGAGAGGAGCCTGGTGGTCCGCTCTCTCCCTCTCCGCCGCCTCCTTAGCGAGCATAACTGCCTCGCAGAATGAGGCGACGGAGTTCCACCCGGTCTCGCTCTCAACCATCTTACAGACGACAGACGAGAGCGAGAGATCCGGGCCTATGGCCGCGACGAGCTCGCGGCGTGGCACATCCCAGGCGGGACAAACTTCTAGAGTGTGCTGCGCGTTGTCTGTCGCGCAGTCACAGTGATGGCACCCTGCAACTGGCTCCCGGCCTATGCGACACAGGTAACTCCCGAAGCAACCGTGCCCCGAGAGCACCTGCGTCAGCCGGAAGCTTAGGGTGCCACTCCGCCTGGTGAGCCATTCGACCATGACCGGCCGAACGGCTTCGATAATTGCCACGCCTGAATTCGGCCGCTCAAGTCGTCGTCGCCACTCGTCAACCACTAGGACCTGGTGGAGCTGGGACCTCAGTGCCTCGATTATCGAACACTGGACACCATACTAGTATGCATAAAATAACAGATTACAACAGGAACTTGTTATGGCATAATAAAAAGATAAAGCTAAAAAAATTACAAATTAATTCCGTAAATAATGACTGTTTATTTATTTTATTACATATATATTCATTTTTATTAAATACAAAATACAAAAATTCAACTAGGAGCTGGAGCGGCATGTTTGGCGACATTTATCAAAGGGCGCTAAGTCGTCGGCGCTTGCCACGTAACACTAGAAGAACAAGTGGCCTTCAAGATAGGGTTACAAATGTTTTTGAGTATATCGTTAAAATTGCACGGTTCGTGTTTTGCGTCGCCACGCCAACAATCAGGTTTACTCTCCGCCTATAGACGTTTCATATCAAAAACCCTTAAAAACAAAGAAAATAACCCCAGAAAGACCCCCAAACACCTCTTGTGCGAATGTGATCCACTAAAGCCTACACGAAACCGGATTCTGGGATATCATGTATTGCTTCCGGATGAGGTACAAGTGCTCTCGGCCCAAAAAGTTCTGCAGTTCTTAAATACTATCGGACTAGGCTGGGAGCTTCAGTAACATGGGGCGATCACAATAGATCACTACTGGTCGCAGTGATACAGGACCAAGGCCTGCATATCCCCATTCTCCAGCATAGAGAATAGAATGACAAAAAACCTGGTGTCAGTGTACTTACTTACAGCCGATTGTAAAATTATCAAATTGTCCCGACAAAAATGCTAATGTATATCATTCATTTTGCGTTCGAAAGTCATAAGCATGCAAATAAATTTATAATACATATATCTGTATATATAAATATATGAAACTCTTTGTAGAAGAATACACGAATGAAATCCAACTAAAAAATGAGGAAAGAGGAGAGTCGTGTCATGTTATGTATTTATGTATATAATATAATGAATCCGACCCATTCTTCGGAATTAGTATATTTTACCTCTAACTACATACAAGTAAATTTGTATAATAATCGATTATGTCGTTAAGGCTCGAATGCTTAACAAACAAATGCACTTTCACATTTCTAATATTAGTAATCAAGTTAGGATAACTATCTCTGTTATATAATAAAAAATATAAAAACAAATATTATCACATAAGTGGACGTAACTCGCTCGTTTTCCCAAACGCCCGGATAACCTTCGCAGTTATATTTACGCCCAACATTCCCGGGTCGCCCGGATAAACACGTCATGGAGTACTCCATTACAACCGTAATACCCGGATCCAAAGCGGAGTTTTGCCCGGCTCTAATGTCACCATTACCATTGTATGTAATATAAATGTTTCTACATCCGAGCGTATTATTATTTATGCATTTATTTTGAGATTAAAATTTATTTTAGTTCGGTGTGTACGTATTGATTATTCAAATCGTTTTGGAGGGAGAGACACTTTTATTATTTGAAGTCAAAACTTTTTTTAGGTGCGTTAAGCGGATTTTTCTGCAGCGGAGAAACTTATGATTTCACATCATTACATGCTAGTATGCGTGACGAAACGTATTGTATAACGTAGCAGCCTTTGTACATCTAATATTTATATTTCATACTAAGACTGTACAGCTCATCTTAATTGCTTTTATCTTCATTACTCAATAAACTATATAAAAAATGTATAATTATTACTCAGAGTAGTTAGAGGTGCGAAAACTAGACTAATGTTAATAATCTATATATTAATACGTGAAGCAAAATCTTTGTATCCCTTTTTTAATGAATTACCTGAATGAATGAACTTGAAATTTGCCATAGTTAAAGTTTACTAGTGGGCGCCCAGCGGTCGACATTCGACCATAGTTAATTGATTTTTTTAAAGTTTGAACTTTATTAAAGTTGTTTTGCCAAAGGGTATACTTCTATAATCAAAGGTTTTCAGCATGGCTACTCAGTTATTTGCCATGATCTTTATTATATAATCATTAAAAAAAATCTTTGTGTAAATGAAAATGAAAATTAATTACAAATTGGAAACAAAAACTACGTGGTAAACCTCAAATTTTAACCAAACATAACTTTACAAAAATAAATAAATTTATCGCAACCCATTACACAATTTTCAATTAATGTTACACGACATCATGGGTGGGTGGTATTTCTGGGTGATATTGAATTAAATGTAGTCTGTTCATTATGAGAAATAGTGATATGCCCAGAATCATCGTTTGGAAAAGTAATGGATACACAATACAATCAAATGGTGAATCCAAGACAAAGACGTTTTTAATACTACCATTAACTTTTGAAAATAAATTCTTTTTTGTTGATACATGAGGTTGGATTGCAACATTGTAACCGCGGAGGTCTAAGTTATGGATTATTTTTTATGAATAAAATCATTATTTTGAATATACAAAGTATTATTTGGCTCATTTTTTTATTAATTCATCATTTGAAATGTGTTCACCATAAAAAATAATAAACATTACAATAATATTTATACTTTATAATATCATTGTTGAATGTAGGATGAAAAATGGTAATTAGAACGAAAGAGTTAAAAAATACATATAGTCGAGCATAGCAACCTCCTTCCTTCACAACCTTTTTTGAAATTCGTATTTATTGACGGCTGTCAAAATGTCTTTTTTATTTATATGTCTGTATATGTTGTGTAAAATTCGAGTAGTAGTGTGAGTAGTGCATATTTTAATTAATTTAATGTACTTCTAAAGCATTTTATATAAAATAAACAGCTTTTTGCACTTCTCCGCCATATAAACTTTAACTATGCAAAATTTCAAATTCACCCGTTGACGGGAAATAGGTTAAAAAGGGGTACAATTTTTTGCTTCACGTATTAATATATAGATATGGCGGAGAAGTGCAGAAAACTATTTATTTTACATACAATACATTACATTAATTTAAATATACATGACTCACACAGCGGCTTGAATTTTACATAACATATACACATATGTAAATAAATACGACATTTTGACAGCCGTCAATAACGAACTTCAAAAACGTTTGCGGAGGAGGTTGCTATGCTCGACTGTATGTATTTTTTTACTCTTTCGTTCCAATTACCCTTTCCATCCTACATTCAATAATGGTATTATAATATATAATTATTATTATAATATTTATAACACGACTTGAACTATGGTCGAATGTCGACCTTAGGGCGCCCACTAGTTTCAATAGATATACAAATTGTAAAATTAAATAATTTAGGGTTTAATTCATTTGAGAATGAATTGAACATGAGAACTCAGTTATTCCATTACTTTGAGTGTTAACTTCTCTCGGCAGTCCTTTGAAAATCTCGACTTTTTTAAATTTTATTATTGGCAACCAATCTTTTAGTTTCTAGACTAGGATCTTAGTCTGTTGCGTGATTAATTTTATATTTTACTCAGTCTTGTGTTACTTAGACCCATAAATTGTGATATTAGTGGTGTTTTAATTAATTTTTTTTATGCCAAAAAGGCAGGAAACATGCTGACGGCCCACCTGATGGTAAGTGGTTACCGTCGCCTATGAACAACTGCAACATCAAGGGCATCGCTGTTGTGTTGCTGACCTTGAAGAACGCGTTTTAGTCCCTTCTTGAAGGGCCCCATATCATAGCCCTGAGGAAAAATCGTGCTGGGCAACCCATTCCACAATGTCAGCGTACGCATGAGGAAGGTTCGAGAAAACCTCCTGGTAGTTGCGGTTTTGCTAGCTTTTAAGGTCTGTGAATGAGCAGCCAGCTAGCGGCGGGAGGTGCGAGTTTGAAAAGGTAAAGAGGGCACCATATTAAACAGTTTCTCAGAGCACTCTCCATTATACATGTGGTAGAGCATACATAGACAGCCAATGTCTCTACGAAGTTCTAACGTCTCTAGTCCGATTATTGTGCACAAGCGAATTAGATAGGAAATAATACCATGAAGCATGAATTTTGAGATGTCATAAAAAAGTCCCTGGAGAATTCTAACAAAGGGGCCACCACCTGTTAGAACAATTAAATTTTCTCAAGACCCTTGTAATATTATTATACCTACTCAAAAATGCTAGTAATCGTTTCGAAGGTTAGTTGCCAAAAATATAATTAAAAAAGGGTCGTTAATCCAAAGTTTAGTCATAGAAAACCGACGTGAAGTAACAGTGCTTGCATTGTATCCCCTCTCCCTTTCTCTCATTCCCCCAAAAATAGGCTGACAACGCACTTGCCACTCCTCTGGAGTTGCTAGTGTATATGGACGACGGTGATCGCTTAACAACAGGAGACCCGCATATTCGTTTGCCTCTTATATGATATAAAAAAAGTTAAAAAGTTTAGTTAAATTCTGTATTAAATCATTTCTCCGCGTTCTCGTTGGAGTTCCTACTATACATTCATAAATAGAAATGAAACACTGTATTTGCAAACAATGAAGCGATGCCGTTGATCCTATAAAAGGCATTCTAATACTGCAGCGAGAACACTCCTATAAATGCTTGGCTTTGGATTTACGAGCTGACGCTTTCATATGGTGCAATAGCTCAGTCGAAGCGTCTAGAATTGTAAATATAAAACTTATTTAAATGCCCATTTTTGAAGGATATCTACCGCTTTATACTTATACACGTGTTACAGCATCTGTATTTGTAACTTGCAAAGCTCAGTAAAAGCTCTCTTTCTTTACCTCGGAACACCGAGTACCCCCGCTAAGTCGAGCATAAAAGTGATACGGCCATACCATCCTTTTCTCGAAACAGTTCAGGCCATTTTCGACCGCTTATAACCCCGTTGTGGATAAAACTAGACGCCTCAATTGCCAATAGCCTGAGTGCTAAGTCGATCTATTTTATTTATAAAAGTTTTCTAATATTGATATGATCACTATAAGATGTTGTTAAGTAAGTTAATTACGTAATAACTTAAGACAGAAGGTCTTTTAAATAGGCACTTAATACGAGTAACCGACTTGGTATTACATAGATCTCATATTTTTTTACGGTAAAAGGACTGACCTGCGAGACTTGGTTTTACAAGTTTTGTGTTTGATGGCATTTTTGTTACAACTTTCTTGAAAGTTTTTGTAGAAATACAAAATCCATGGGCCGTGGTATTATTTCCCATCCACTTCATTTTATTTACTGCCTAAAAAAATGTATACTTAATCCGTAGGCGGTGGAGCAGATTGTTTTCTAAGAACTTAATAACTAAAAAAAAAGATTTTGCCTGAGCATTCTTAGTAAAAGCTATGGACTGTATATTCGTAAAGTAAACGTTAAATATTACGAAGGGTAAAGGTAAAGAGAAGTATCTCATATGGGAACTTGTTGAAAAAGCGTCCCCCCTTAAGTTAACTATTTGGTGATAGTTCCAAGACCCTCCAAAATGGCACTAACATAAACAAAGGTTAAAGATATTTCGGAATAATCTTATAATATAAAGTAACCGAGGTTACAAAACGTGGAGTGTAATAGAATTTTTGTGGACTATGTATAAATTGTACAGTTAGAGATTTCTTTTTGTGAACGAGACATCATTGAACGATAATGAACCGTACTGTAGCGCCACCCTAATTTAACGCATTTTGACGAACACTTTTTTGTACAAAGTTATGCATGTTAAAGTTTGGCCACTTTGGCGCTCTTCAGTTAGTTGTGGTCGGCCAACTGCTTTAATTAGTTCGAAAAAAAAAGTCGGATAATCAGTAATAAATTTAGAAATAGTAAAAGAATCATTATTCATTTATTCTCACATGATTTTTATGAAATTGTTTAGTCGGGATGTAGAGCTAGGATGTGTCCCTTTTCTATAATACGTTGACAAGTAAACAGATATTAAATACAGATTAATAAAGATTTACCATGAAAAATCACACGAGAAAACATGAGCAGTTATAATGAAACCCTTAAAAAAGCATAACCACAGATGCGCAATAGGAATTATCCCGAGAATGGCACACGAAAGTGCTTCATTAATACAAAACTATGCGCTAGTCGACACCATATTGTCTGCGAAACTGGGACATTTGAGCTCACTGGATATTCAAATCAGTTTGTAATGTGTTCAATGCTTAGGTAAATCAACAGCCTTGGATATAGTTTGTTAAAATTGACATTTAAATTATAACCTTTTATCACCAGTTATGAATTAGGGGGCGTCCACAAATCACGTCGTGATTACAGGAGGGGGAGTGGGTCAAATCAAATCTCACTAAATCTCACGTGAAAGAAAGAGAGTTTTGGGCTGATATCACTTAATCTTTTTCGGGCATAAAAGGAAGTTAGATTAAATAAAAGTAACTCTTGATACACAAAACATAAGATTCATACTATACAAAACGTAATATATTGAATTGTAACGTGAATGCAATAATAGTAAAAAAGCAAAAATAATAAAGCAAATTTTCTTTAAATAATCTAATGAAATATATAGTTCTGTTCTAAGTTTAGCATATTACCATCTTAGGTTGTCACTTTGTAGTCAAACGTTAGAATATGATATCTCTTAATTATGGAATGTAGAGGTAAGGAGATCGCTGTGTATGAAAAATTGAGCCGTCACGGGACGTCTGTCAAATGTGAAACATCGAAAATGTTTTATATAAGTATACATATCTCAACAACTCTTATATGTATTTAGTGTAGGATACGTTATCTAAACCATTTCAGGTCGACAAGGAAAAAACAAAATAAAACCCTTCCACTTTCATGTGTAAGCATGTGTGCGTGCACGTGTGTGGAGGAGATATGTGTAATCTTGTTGCAGTGTAGTAAGGTTTTGTGTCACTGTATCGAGCGAGCAGCGTACTCATGGGCTCCACGCCGAGGACACGGACCTAGGCTTGTGCCGCTGCCGAGAGAACGTTGTCTGGTGTGCGGAAGTGGAATTGACCCCCAGACCACGGCGGCGTGATCTGTGGTTACGCCGGCGTGGGCGTGAACACGCTCTGTTTGGAGAGACAGGCTGGTGCTGATCGTTCACTGCCGTTATGTCATCGGTAGGGTTGCTAAAAATATGTCGCAGACGTCTTTTATTACGCGTAGCGTTCGGTACGGGTTTGTGTTTTCCGGCGGATACCACTAACGGACTCGGATGATTCACGGCTTTTCCAAAATAACTAATTGTAAGCGATGTTACGTACGCCCAGATAGAAGGCATCACTATGTCCCTGTGGAGTGACTGATCAAAAAAAATAGCAATATATGTACTATTTTAGGTTAAAGCAACTTTACTGATGCCGTTGTTACTGAATGGTTAAATAAGGAGTTAAATAATAAACTTATCAAGATATTAGTTAAAATAAAGTCATGAATAATGGTAAAAGTGTAAATGTATATAACTTAACGCAGACGTAACATAATTGTATTTAGTTTCGCGTGTCTACACATTAATTATAGATAATCGATTATTACAAGTTGTGTGCATAAGTTGCCTAATCGATTATTACGAAAAAAAAAATCTGATGGAATATTTGATAAAAATGTATTATTAACTATTTATTTTGTACATTTTTTGCATTGAACTGAGGCATAAACAATTTCATTAACAAACAGTACAGAAAATTGATAACAGATGGCAGTCGACATAAGTTATGAAATGTAATCGTCAAAAATGTAATTTTTTCAAGATTTAGATTAAAGTTGGTGAAAATGTAGTGCCAATATTAAAGATTGAAAGAGACTTTTGGAAATGGGATAATTAATTTAATTTCAGAGTTGTATTGACTTAACAGTATAACAATTGAAAAACTGTTTATTAAATGATATTGAACAAGTGTATCTAATTATTTATATAATAGATATTTTTATGAAATAATTTATTGCTAATGAAGAAATAATACCATACTAGTGGGCGCCCAGTGGTCGATATTCGACCATAGTTAATTGATTTTTTTAAGTTTGAACTTTATTAGAGTTCTTTTGTCAAAGGTTATACTTCTATAATCAAAGGTTTTCATCATGGCTACTCAGTTATTTGCCATTTGCCATGATCTTTATTATATAAACATTAAAAAAAATCTATGTGTAAATGAAAATGAAAATTCATTATAAATTGGGAACAAAAACCACGTGGTAAAGCTCATTTTCAATTAAATTTTAACCAAACATAACTTTACGAAAATAAAGAAATTTATCGCAACCCATGACATAATTTTCAATTAATTTTACACGACACCTTGAGTGATATTTTCTGGGTGATAGATATTGTCTGTTCATTATGAAAAATAGTTATATGCCCAATATCATCGTTTGGAAAAGTTATAAATGCACAATACAATCAAATGGCGAATCCAAGACAAAAACGTTTTTAATATTACCATTAGTTTTTGAAAATAAATTCTTTTTTGTTGATACATGAGGTTGAATTGCAACATTGTAACCGACTTTCGCGGTTATAAGTCATGGATTACTTTTATGAACAAAATTCTTATTTTGATTATACAAAGTATTATTTGGCGCATTTTTTTATTAAATCATCATTTGAAGTGAGTTCACCATAAAAAATAATAAACATTACAATAATAGTTATAATTTATAATATCATTGTTGAATGTAGGATGAAAAACGGTAATTAGAACGTAAGAGTTAAAAAATACATATAGTCGAGCATAGCAACCTCTTTTACAACCTTTTTCGAAGTTCGTAATTATTGACGGCTGTCAAAATGTCTTTTTTATTTACATGTGTATATATGTTGTGTAAAATTCGAGTAGTAGTGTGAGTAGTGCATATTTTAATTAATTTAATGTACTTCTAATGCATTTTATATGAAATAAACAGCGTTCTGCACTTCTCCGCCATATATTCTTTAACTATGCCAAATTTCAAGTTCACCCGTTGACGGGAAATAGGTTAAAAAGAGGTACAAAAATTTTGCTTCACGTATTAATATATAGATATCACATATTGGACCCATAAAATTTGACATTCACAAGCAGCTAAAGTCATAATCTCGCGCTCTTTTTGTCACAAATATAACATAACCGTATTAAGTTATATACATAAATCCATGAAACACTTCACTTAGTAATGTCAAAGTAAAGCCCCGTCAGCGACAAAGAGGTTAAGTTAAATGAAATAAAAAAGTCAACCTTCTTTAGAATTCACTTTTAAATTCTCCATTAATTTAGCCTAATTTTATTCTTTTACGTAGAAAATTGAATCGTAATTACTGATCATTAGAGAGGCTTTTCGGATAGTAGAAAAGATCGCCCTGTAACTCGAGATTAGCTCGACAAAAAGGTTTTTATCAGGCGATATCTAGTGGAATTAAAACGCCCACGGAAACTTATTTGCTGTCAAACAACTCAGTTGTTAGTGTTGGAAATAGGTCGGTGGGGGATCGTGGTAATAAAAATAGGCTGTGCTCTCTCGACCCCTGACCGGGTTGTGTGATATAGGGGTTGATGAACCCAGACAATAGTTCCACTCGCCTTTGACGTTAGTTTGCAACATTGTTCTTTAAGTGTTGTTGACGCCACATATAATAAACTGGTTGACTCGGACACGCTTTTCTGTGGTTCAGTTATTATATCATAAATTAATGTTATGATAAACCATTTTCAGTATTAAAATATGGTGCCATCTATGAGGTATCTATCACAATCGGTCCTGAAGTCTTCTGTCAACAAATTAATTTAAATCACCACTTATTTGAGACTGATTACATTCGCAATAATAATAATCAAAATTGTCAATTTTAAAATATTCATGCAATTTATCGAAATATAAATTATCCCAACTCTCAAGTTGGACGAAGTTATACATAAATGCTAACGTTTCATGAAGATCCGTTTAGTAGTTTCGGTTTCCATCGTCGACAAACATCACGACACTGGATTTTTATATATTTACATTAGGGTTGTATGGAACTCGATATATTACTTTTTTTTTATGCTCCGCGACTATTTTCTGCTTTCGTTTATCTAATTAATCAAAAAAAAAAATGGTTTTTAATGTAGTGTAGCTTGTACAGTGAGCAACTATTATTATAAGTTAACTTAACTATTATTATTTTATGTATAAGTATCCATACACTGTTAAGCAATTATAATTTGAGGAGGTACAAGATAAGTTAGAATATATCGTAATACCCGAGTTTATCTTGAACAAAGACGATATGCTTAAAAGAGTATAAAAAATAGAGTGTGTCGTAAAGAGATAAAGTCACATGTTAGAAGTGAAACTATTGTACAACAGGGAAACAAAGAAAATATAAGAAAAAGCCAACGTTACGCAGTATTCCCAGGCGGTCACACATCCAAGTATTGACCACGCTCGAAGTTGCTAAAGGTGATCGGACGAAAGAAGGTGTTTTCAACACTATTCGACACAGTGCTACAAAAAATCACACAAAAAGAGTGCCGATCAGAATTTCAAAGTTGATTAATGGTGTTTGAATATCCAGTACACAGCAAGGATTGGTAAGAATGTTTCGCTCAATAAGTTTTCATGAGTAGTCAGGTCATTCGCGTAATGGTTTTTATACGTAATTCCAATAATAATAAATTATTACTTCATGCGGCATTGCGTGTTTAGGATTATGGTCTATTTACATTACGTCGAAAAATGTGGTTTTATAAAATTACGCTTTTATCAGATGAGGCGAATGTTTTAAAGTATTTTATAATTCGTTTTAATTATCTATATATATATACATATCTGTATATACCATTCAACCGGTAGCAAAGAATATTTTCATGGTATCAATCTTTTAATTGCAACAATACTGTCAAGCAGCGGGCACGATCACATCCTAGCAATATTATAAATAACATAGTTTGTGGGAATGTATAAATGCTGAAGTGCATCTTTTTACTTATGGACTTAGATTTGTTTTTATTTTCTCGAACTGACTACGCTGTTGGCCTTAATTTTTTGGCCCTTTACATCTTCACTGGACTACTAAGGCGAGTGCTTAAGGCACTCAGCCGATTTTATTTTAGTAACCAGCTCAAGGGTGCACGGCACACCTCGGCTTGAAATTCTTCAATCTGTGTGTATGCGACTGGACTACTTCTAAACGGCTGGAAAGCTTTTGATGATTTTTTTGTACGTTCAGATAGTTTCGAAAATTGTCTAGATTCAAAATTGGACTCGGTTATTAGCGCAGCAGTTGAATTTTAAGATATTTTAATTATAAAGTTAGGACAACGTCCGCAGGGTCCGCTAGTAGATACATAGATGATAACAAGATGATGGCCCTCTTGTTAGAACTTACTAGAGTCTTTGTGGTAAGTTGGAATCCATGCTCCGGGGTATTATTTACCATCCACTTGTGCACGATAACACAACTATATTACATAAACCACCACCAATACTACAAAATATAGAGTTCAATACCCATTTCTTTTGTATATGATAGATATAACGCCCACTTGTGGGCACGTAACCTGAATAAATAAGCCAGCGCAATCAATTTGTTACCTCGTTAATACAGTCTGACCTAATTTCGTGGGCGTGTACGGATAGGTTATACGAGGTAAGCTAAATCTGCAAAATTACCAATTAAGCGAACCTCCGCTAGCAACACAACGCGTCGCATCGGTCATTTTGAATTCAGATTGGAATTGTCAAAACGTGTAATGTAAAAAGGTTGCGTTTTTTGGGAAGATCATTATATTTAGTGGATTTTATATTTTATTTATAATATTTTGTTAATTGACTATATTTTTGTAATATTTATAGCATTTTACGTAATGTGATTCGGTTATTATGAATAAATATAGTAGTGGATGAGAAAAATACCACGGAGCATGAATTCTGAAATCCCACAAAAACACCGTAGCAAGTTATAACAAGGGGACCGCCATCTTGTTAGAATATTGGCATTATGGCAACACAATTACCTACTCGGTGGCAATGGTAGTAATAATTTAGAAAATAGAAAAAGAATAATATATATATAAATGAAACGAAAAAGTTTGTACTCATAAATGTAGTCGATTTTCTACCGTTAGTAATTTATACAGATGTTTACAAATACAAAACATAAACTTTCATAGGAGACTAAAAGCAATATAATTGTCGCCGGAACGTTCCCGAGCACTTTCCCCGCAACTTTTATATGAAATACGAGTAAATATTTATAAGGAAGGTATAAAAGGGGGATTGCGGCGCAATATCGTTTATTGCTTCTCCCCTCGAGGGAAAAGGAGGGGGGACTGCATAATACTACAATAAACTGAATGTGGTGTGTTATTTCAACTTTGTAGCGAGTCATAATTTGAATTAATGTTTTCATTTTCTTTATTGTTTTATATACAGCATGATTTTTTTCTAACAAAGTGGTATGTTATTTATAGGTTTTAGCGTTTGACTGTAGCCTCAATTGACATGACGATGACGCTGTGGTCTGAGATGATGAACACGCTATACTTGAAGGGACCAGCTCTCAAAACAAATACTATGGGTCATGTAGAGGTACTTGGCGACAATTTTTCGACTTGAGCGTGGTAATCCTACCACAATGCAATGGTTTCGTCAAGATTTTTTCCTTCACTGAAAGTTCGCTGATTCCCAAACATTTAAACCAACATTGATAAATACGGTGTTCTATTAACCTAACCAATGAGCTATTTCGCTTTTTAAATTTTAACCTATTCTTTAAATTATTTTTTTAAATGTGTAAATTCGCTGAGTCTAACACTTCCAATGTCCACATAATTAGATGGATTGGTAAAGTATGGCAACACTGACTGACAGTATTACAATCACCATAAATCAGGCGTAACCTTCACAGTCCACTTAAATTAGCAATTCACAAAATGGCAAGGTGGCTTTACATTACTGCACTTGACAGATAAGTTTTATTGGTGGAACCGTGGCAAATACCAACAATTTGGTCATTTAAATTGGTAACACTATGGGCTGGCGGTGAAAGAAGACATCGTGAGGAAACCTAGACCTTAGAAATGTTCTTGTCGTACTACTGTATATGGGGAAACAAAGAACTGTTGATTTCTAAGAGTTTGAAATCGCTAATATGTGAGCTGCCTTATTATGCCCATACATTCCTTCAAGAAGAGGCCTATGGCGCTGCAGTGGGTGGTCTTTTGTTTTTGGGAACTACTGTCAGATTCATTGTCTCAATTTTGTCATGCTACGATAGGTGGGATGTTTTTTTAATATCATGGTATATTTGTTACAGGATTGCTATCATGGGACTCTGGGGAACACCAGGTCGATTTGGAGAAGGAGCTGGCCACCCTCACGGCGCAGGCACCCGAGGGGGAGGAGGCCAGATACGGTTAGTAGAACATTTCTTTAAAAACTAATCTTCTTATGGTACAATAGGGAAAAAAAATCCGCGTTACGCGGTAAACGTACGGTAGGTTGTATTTGTGTGTATGTGTAAAGTATTTATAAATATCTGTTTGTAATTTAATTCATTACTAGTGGCCGCCCAGTGGTCGACATTCGACCATAGTTAATTGATTTTGTAAAGTTTGAACTTTATTGGAGTTCTTTTGTCAAAGGGTACATACACTTCTATAATCAAAGGTTTTCATCACGGCTACTCAGATATTTGCCACTTGCCATGATCTTTAATTATATAAACTTTAAAAAAATCTAGTAAATGAAAATTGAAATTAATTATAAATTTGAAACAAAAAACACGTGGTAAAGCTCTCAAATTTTAAGCAAACATAACTTTATGAAAATAAAGAAATTTATCGCAATCCATGACACAATTTTCAATTAATTTTACACGACACCATGGGTGGATGGTAGTTCTGGGTGATATTTAATTAAATGTAGTTTGTTCATTATGAAAAATAGTTATATGCTCAGTATCATCGTTTGGAAAAGTTATAAATGCACAATACAATCAAATGGTGAATCTAAGACAAAGATGTTTTTAATACTACCATTAGCTTTTGAAAATAATTTTTTTTTGTTACTACATGAGGTTGAATTGCAACGTTGTAACCGCGGAGGTCTAAGTCATGGATTACTTTTACGGACAAAATTCTTATTTTGATTATACAAAGTATTATTTGGCTCATTTTTTTAATTAATCATCATTTGAAGTGAGTTCTATAGAAGTAAAATTATAAACATTACAATAATAATTATATGTTATAATATCATTGTTGAATGTAGGATAAAAAATGGGAATTGGAACGTAAGAGTTAAAAAATACATGTAGTCGAGCATAGCAACCTCCTTCCTTTCTTCCTATTTTAAAATTCGTTATTGATGGCTGTCAAAATGTATTTTTTATTTATATGTGTGTATACGTTGTGTAAAATTCGAGTAGTAGTATGAGTAGTGCATATTTTAATTAATTTAATGTGCTTATAATGTATTTTATGTAAAATAAACAGTTTTCAGCACTTCTCCGCCATATATACTTTAACTATGCCAAATTTCAAGTTCACCAGTTGAAGGGAAATAGGTTAAAAAGGGGTACAATTTTTTTGCTTCACGTATTAATATATAGATAGCTATAGAATCATACACAAACTTATCCTCATAAATTAATTGCCAACTTAGTTCAAAAATTTCAATTGTACCCTGTACCAAAGTATCAAAAGTCATTGCGTCATTTTAAAGAACTAAGAGACCACACAAAGAGACACGAAAAGTCTTTTTTTTTCATAATAAGTATAGATTAGAAGCTACTGAATATGAGTACCATTTTTAACAAAAAACAAAAGTATAATCTTCCCAAAATTATACCACGAAAGCCTAACATTATCCCGGAACATAAATAAAGATCTGGAATGAACGGAAAATTGCGAAACTTCACATTTTCTGAATCCGAGCGATTATTAACTCGAGAATGAGATAAATTGAGAAAGTCCACCGTTACTTTACTCGTATCTCCTCGTCTTGAGATTTTATCATGTATTTTAAGTCTGAAGTTTACGAGGCCTTCGCTCGCTTTCTTGGTCATAATCCACTTTACTTCAGAATGAGGGTTTATATATTATTATTTATTAATCGTATTCAATGGAAAGTAAAAGCATTGATAATAAGGGGTTATTCAAATATTAAGTCACTACTAAAGGGGGCCGGGGAATCTTTGGTTTGCTTATTTTTTATGACAAGCTATGGGAGTAATACGGTACCAATTTGCCTGACAATAAGTTCAAACATAATGTTAACGGGCCATAGTTTGGACAGCCCTGCATTAAATTATCACGAATGTATGGGCAGGGTAGAGTTAAGATATCGAATTCCCAGAACTTCGTTTTTAATGATTCGCGAGGTCCCATATTCTATATATTGCTCGAATTGTCCGATTTTGTCATAAAAATATGGTCTCTTCCTCAGCAGCTTTATACCATAACAGTTTTTACTTATCATTTTTTTTATTTTAATATCTTGTTCTATTCTCTATTGTTATAAAAAGGTGACCTAAAATCGTAATTGTTTTGCTAAGAGACTTTATTACCTTCGTTGTTGGATCGCGTGCGAAAAGTTCGCGTGTAGCCAACCCCTAAATCTAATACCTCGAAATTTGGCATAAAGAAATAAGCTTTATAATTGCGTTTTAAGTTTCAAAATTCCTTGATAATATTCATTTAATAAGTATTTTGCAAAACGATTATTAATATCGCAAACTTATATATTTAAATTATTTCATAATATTTTGCAGCGCTAGGTTGTCTGTGCCCAACTGTTTCTCAATCAAAAATGGTCTTTATATCTATGCGTAATAGTTAAGTGCATAATGCCTACTTTTGCTTGTGCCTTCGCTTGTTTCAATGTAGATTTGACCTGTCTCTTAGGACGACTTTATTTTTTGTAGATTATATGTATACAACATTTTATTAAAATCTATTATATAAATAAGGCGCGACTTGAAAGCGTAGTCAACAAACAAACGCATATTCACATTTATAATATTAGTAAGGAAGTAGGTATTACTATTGTCAATGACAATGTTCGGTAGGTGTTATAGTAACGTGTGAACAGGCGAGCATTATGCAACAAATAGGTGTGAAAGGGAAAGAACTTCACGACGTTCACACCCAAAGTTACGATACGGTTAATAAATATTCTTTTCAGTATGTTATAACTGTTACAAATTGTGATGATTCTTAAATAACACAACAGCGTAATTCTTTATTGATATACACCCGATTAGGCCTCCCACGGCAGTGGCTCAAGCCTAGTTTTGATCCCTCGGTAGAGAGCCCTTGAGTGCGTTGCTTGCGCGATACGGTGACACACAAATATACATCACTGCTACAACACTACACGATCACCCCCACACACGTGCACGCCTACACGCTTACACATGAAAGTGGAAGGGTTTACTTTTTTCCCTTATCGAACTGAAAAACTCTTAATTTTCCGATAATAAATATATGGAGGAGTTGTTGAGGCGTGTATGCTTGGTACACATATACGTTTCAACAACTCATACATATATGAATAGTTAGCTAGGTTAGCTAAGATAGGTCGCGATTTTGCATGGATCAGGCAACAGCCAAGCCGAGGTGTGCCGTGCACCCTTGAGCTGGTTGCCAAAATAAAATCGGCTGAGTGCCTTAAGCGCTCGCTTTAGTAGTCCGGTGAAGCTGTTAAGACCTTGCTGGGTGAATAGCGTAGACATTTCGAAAAAAAAAAAAAAAATATTGATATATAGCCTTTACTACCTTGTATACTTTCGACTAATATAGATACCGTAAGTAATATTTCAAAATCGGTTTACAATTCGCCTGTCACTAAATCACTGTAAGGGAAAAATATATCGAGCAAGTAGCTTAATGAACCTAAACCTTATTTGATCGTCTAGGTAAAGAATAAAGTCCCACAACTAATAACTACGTAGTCCGGTGAAGCTGTTAAGACCTTGCTGGGTCAATAGCGTAGTCAGTTCGAGAAAAAAAAAAACTAATAACTACCTAAATACCAATGGAGTAGATAGTTACCGTACAGCGCTGTAGCGCTTTAACTCGGTTATCAGAGTTTCTGGTTCACTGAACGAGCGCGCTGACTGAAATGACAAACGGCGTTAACGAGCGCTGCGTCTGACGTTACAGGGTTATGACGTCACTATGTTAGTAGATTTTTCCACGAGTTTGATCGTCATAAACGATGTCTAAGCTTATACATTGTCTACTTATTTTTCTCGTGCTGCAGAAGTATTTGCCAGTGTCAACTGGTATTAATAATAACAGTTACCTAAATTCAACATCAATTCAATATTCCTCGTATGTAGTTTTTGAACAATGAAAGTACTAAATAAACAATAAATATCTACTTTTGTTTTTTAACTTTCCTAAAAAAAATTAGCACATGATTATGTAGCAACTAGGATATTTTATGTGAAATTTTATACGCATAGCAATAGATCAACAATCAGTGCCCTTATAATTGATCTTCCCAAATACACTGGACTTTAATATATAAAATCCTAATAAATGCTCTCGACTTCGATTGCCCTAAATTACGATAAAAAAAAACAGCATAACAATATAATATAGTATCCATTTATTGGTAAGTTTTAGTAATATGAATAACATAAAACCTTCAGGAAAAACAGTTAGATGGGCCAACAATAATGAAGCTTCATTTCTAACAATTAACCAAGCACCGTTGTCAGGAAGAAAATTATTCCCCGTGCTTCCATTTTACTCATATTTTCAAAATCTTTAAGATATTACATTTTTTTTTTGTTTAGAAAAGCAATCATTTCAAAAAATACCAAAAAAGCAAAAGAGGAAAGCTACTACTTCGTAAATTAAACATTCATGTAACGATTTAAAACCATTTCATTTAATTAGTATGAAATTAGAGTAAGCGTTTCCCTGTAATATGGCTTTACGTTAATCCTATTATACGGGTCCTAGATTATATACATTATAATATATTAGTGTTTGAAATTCAACAATATACATTTTTTTTACTTGAATATTATCGGCTGATTCTTTTATCAAAAAATGTAACTATCGTCATTGCATTTTTTAATCATATTACACTCTGTCCGTTGTGAGTTTAAGTACAAATACATACGTCCAAATATTTCGTTTATTTAAATACATTTTAAACATAAATTTAAAAAAAATCAATTGTCGTATGTATGTAACTATATAAATTATTATGTAATGGCGGTCCCGCTGGATATTGTCCCACCTGGACAATAGAAAAAACCTTGACAAATTATATACCTAAATCTCCCTCATGGATAACTTATGATAACCGCTGAAAAGCTCGTTTGGTAGTTTTTGAGTTTGTCGCGAACAGACCGAGGTGTCAGAGGACTTTGTTTGATAATATGTAGTGATTCATTATACACATACATACAATATATTTATTAAACAAATCTTTCCTCCATAATACCATCATTGCAAATGAACGTAATTTTCTTAATATTTTTGTAAATCACAGTATTGACTTCTGTTTCAATTACTCAATCATGTTTATATGATGATTTTTAAGCCAATTTTTTTCACTTTTCCGTACTATTTTTTAAATATTCTCTTTCACACAAATCTTGCCACGACAATAACAAATATAATAAAGAAAAAACCAAATCGGTCCAGCTGGTCTCAAGTGATATATACATAAAATAAAATAAGGATCAGTGCACACTAGAACCAGTAATAGATGATTTAGTTGAGTCTTAGTAATAGCCTTTTGAATCGTAGTCCGGTGAACCTGTTAAGACCTTGCTAGGTCAATAGCGTAGTCAGTTAGAGAAAAAAAAACTTTTGAGTATTTAAAAATTAGATAAGTAATTCACGTTCATAAGAAGTGGAACACGAATTAATATTTTTATATAATTCCGTGTTGGTTCTGTTCATGAATGAACAAAACAAAGTTGTTAATGTAAAACTCTGACGGCGCCGACAGGGGGTTCTGAAGGGTGCTATAACAAAAGCTTATTGTTCACCGGATACTTGTTCTATTGTGTCGAGTGTGAATAAACCCTTTGTTGGCTTGATATTATTGCTTGTCGACTTTCTTACGACGCTCGCTAACCGCAAGGCTTTTTCTATACAAAGTGCTCATGTTTATAAGAATCTAAGGCAAAAGAATTACAATAATCATCCGAAGTACAGTTTTCAAGCGTGGTGACAGTGTGACAGGCCTGAAACTGACCCTTCTTTATGGTCGTCGCATTTTGGTATCAGCGACGAATTTTGATGAGTTGTAAATTTTGTCGATAGTAGACGTTGTTTTTGGACTTCTACTATACCTTCTATGACGTACAGAAGGTATCCGGTATTTGGTGAAAAGAGATATACGTCTGGCTTAGATAGGCTAGCAGCTCTCTATCGCAGGGAGCAATGTTTGCGGTAGACAAGGATAACACTATACGAAACTGAACTTAACTGGCTATCTGGGTCATCTTCCCGAAGTGCCAAATCAAAATCCGGGTGCTTCAGAATGCAGTAAATTTGTTGTAATATAAATAAATATTCATATAAATATACGAAGTAAAGTAAGGAAGCCAGTTTCAATAAAGCTTCTGAGCCGTCGCTATGCGATTGAAGAATTAAATTAAAAAGCTTTTGAATAAAACTGAATGCAGGTTGAATTGTATAGAATGCAGGTGAATTGAAATGAATCACTGTGAATGGCGCTGTCGATAACTGGAGGTGCGCTCAATAATAGAATGGGATGGTATTTTGCGGCTTTAACGCTTTGAATAGCAAATTCTTTTCGCTTTTTATAAAGCAATACATAACAGACAATTGGAAATATTTTTGCCTATCCATAGTTAGTGGAGGAGCTCCGTATCAAAACCAAATATACCTTATTCAGTTTAGGCACTGAGAAGGCCTACATAAAAGTTAATACACTGCACACTACAGTCATCAAGGGCCGGTTACAAACTTGACCGGGTTTATCTTTCATTTATCATGCCATTTTTTACAGTCGCTTTTAGAATATGACTAAGTATATCTGGGTCATTTTTACGAGTCATTATCTTTTATGTTCTCAGTATAAAGTTCTCTTATTATCAAAAGCTATTTAGAATGGTATTTGAATGTAATATTCAACAACTTGGTAATGTGCTTTGGGACCTTATAGTAGGAACCTTACACAATATTGTTAATAAAATAACCTAAAATAATTTTATTGTTATTTCTGAGCCTAAAGTATAGGATGGCTGGTTAGTGTGAAAATCGTATTTTCTTTTACAAAATCATGCTTAAAACATTCCATACCACGTGTACCACTGATGGTATACGATATAAATAAATAGAGATATTGATATTAATTCTTTTTTTTTGTCAAAATATCGAATGGCCTGAAGGATATATCAGGCAAAAACGGTTTGGCACCAAACGTGTCAACTAAATCTTTGTGGAGATAATATATTTTATACTAGGGATGTATTTGGAGGACATAGTTAAGATACTGATTTCCTGAAAGCAATGATAATTATGTTTGCTACGTTTCATAACTTGTTATAATGGGCCATCTGGTGTGTTGACGCAGTGCGGATTACTCGAAAGAAACCTTGCGTATATAATAAAATTATCAGCTTTGAATATGTTATTTCGTTTTATAAACGACGCGACGCTATGAAATTTATAGGTTATAAAATTTTATGGGAGAATCTTGGTTCAGCATAAACGAGCTTTTGTTAATATCTTGTATGTATTCATGCTTTAGCAAAGTATCTACTTAGGGTTTTCGTGGTTGACTTGTTAGATCGCTTATCACATAATATCAACCGACGTGCTATTCAGCTTTAGTAGTAAACACCAAATATTTGTTAGGTATTTTTTTTAGCTTGATTTCCTATTTCCTTTTGGATTTGGTTCACTAATTTTTGTGTGTGTCATGAAGTCTACGTATCTCCCTTTCAGTTAGGTCTATATTTTATGCCAGTTTTAAGATTCGCATTCGCTCGATCAATTAGTTCTTTGATTTCTTCATGACATTGTCTTATTATTTGAATTTTGAAGCTTGAACTCACTCGTAAATTGTATTATCAAATAGTCTCAAGCTAATCATTTGGATATGTTTATTTGAGTTACATTAAAGTTATCTATTTGGAAATTTTTAATGTGCGGGAAAATCTGCTAATTTCACGGGAATGAAGGGACGGGTAACAGCTAGGTTATTTATACAATTGAAAGTTATTATACAAGTTTTATGTTTTGTCACAGGAGAGAGACTTATACAGTTCGCATCAGAGAGCCTGGTGACCGAGATCCTGATACATCCTCAGATGAACACGCTGATGCAGTGCATGAGGAACCTGCTGAGTTCCTTCACAAGACATAGACATCTTATACATGCCGGTTACACGTTTGCTGGCAATGGATCCTGGATTATGCAGGTAATTTTTACATACTCCACTATTTCTTTTAAATCACTTAACAAAGTAATATGCATCGTAACTAGATATAAACACGACTGCAGTTCAATCGAGTTTAATCCTAAGATATCAGATTGAATTCAATATTTGCATGTTGGTAGTTATAATCTAAGACCGCTTGGCTAGCTACCACCCTTAAGTTGTTAATCTGTTACCAAGCACCTGTTAGTGTGTTCTGATAGCTGCAAATGAGGGGCAGTAAGGTTTAGCGGGTTTCCTATTTTAGATTACGTTGTCATTTAGTACCAGATATGATTGCGGTTCAACGCTATAAAGCATTAGAAAAACAGGTACTGAATATAAAATTCGCCACAATGCTACGCTTAGACGTGTTGTTTTCCGGGATCAAAAGATTTATATATCCAGTAAAAGCGGGTTACAGTGGGTATATATCCGACTAAATGGCTACCACTATGCAAATTGAGGCTCTCCATTAATGTGACGCATAAAGACCTAATGAACGCCCCCATACGTTCTAATATATCAGCCAAGGAGCTTGCAGTTTTTTTTTTAAACGTACGTATAATATAACATGAATACATATCACAAATAACACTACAGTTTCAAATTTCTACAATTCGGTTAGTCGTTTACCTTTAGCATTTGTGAATAATAGAAAGCAAAGTAATCCAGCAGAGAGACCCAACTCTGAACTGTAGCTGTGACAGAGAGAAAGTTTACGTGTTTGTTGAAGCCAAAAGGTCAACATTAAATATTCAAAAGCTAGAATTTCGTACTGTATTTCAAATGCTACCATCAGTTAGGAGCCACAGATGAAATTCAGATCTACAGCGCTAGCATGAAAGTGTGTTTTAGTAAGTTTGCGTATTATAGCAACTTCGAAATGTCTTCTACCGTTGATACCTATTTCATTTGCTTCGAAATCCAGAGTCACTTAGAATATTTGCGAGTTAAATGAGACGACCTTTTCAGAACACGGTCTTCAAGAGTTAGTGTGGAACTGCTTTCCTATTATTTTAAAAGAGTTATTAGATCATTGTCAAAAATATTATAGTGGCCATTATTTTAAACTTCCGCCTGGAATTGTTTGGCTACTACCACGTCGCGCTGCTACAAAACACTTGGTAGCGGCCAATCAATTTAATGATGGATATCCTCAAAGTATTGCCTTCTTCAATCAAATCATTGTCCTTATTAAGAGGAAACGAGGGTGGCGTTACGTCCATACAAACGTATTCTTCTTTTTCCTCCGTTGATAATGGCACTAGAGCAAACATTTTTCTATCGTATAATATATATCTGCCTTGACCATCTCTCGTTCGATTATGATAAGAAATAAAAGCTTTCAAAAATCAAAATTTGATCAAAAATAGAAAAAATCATTCAGAAAATATTAAAATCGGACTATTTTTGGAGGATGCAAATGGGGAATACGGTATGTAGATGGTAATGTAAATGTAGAGCCACGCTGAAGCTATTACTGGTCTTAGCATTAATGGGTCGGCTCGCCCGGGGTACGACCATCCGACCCACAGAACATGCTTGCATTGTTCCTTTTTGTTCGGTCAGTGAGAGTGCCGGAGGAAAACCTTCCCTCCCCTTCCCTCCTCTTCCTCCCTCTCCGCCCTTCCCCATGCCTTCCCAAACACAGGCTGGCAACGCACTAACAACTCCCCTGATGTTGCTAATGTCTATGGACGGCGGTGATCACTCAACATCAGGTGACTCGCATATTCGTTTGCCTCCTATGACATAAAGCAAATGTTGTTTTTGTGTATTTTACATAAGTTTAATCAATTCGAGCTGCGGAACCCAGCGGGACACAAATATTTATATGTAAACCTACTCTGCAAATCTTTTACCGCCTGCTTCCATTGTGGGAGTATACGGAATCTACTTTTTTCGTATTACAAGACACACATACAAAATAGCTTAGTGTTAGGATGAGAAAAAATAAGAGATACTATCTATGAGTCTGCTAAAAAAAAAAGAAATGTAGGAGACGAATAAAACTTCTCGGCCGCAAAATGTTACTAATTACATCTTCTGTTCCTTCCACATCGATAGCATCAATTAAATAAGACACAAAGTCCTCTCGACCTTCAGTCCTAAGGAAAAAATCGCAATTAATCTAATGAAAAACAAAAAGGAACCCTCTCAAGAGTTTCGAAGAAATGTTGGTACAAATTATTTTTTGTCCACATCAATGCGAGCGCAAAAGAACAATTTGCCAACTTTAGAGATCGGTCTGAAGGATAAGACCCCTTGAGTAGTAATTGCCTGCGATAACCTCACCGCCTCGAGGGGAAACGAAAATGTCACATTCAAATTTCAGTAAAGAAACTGTCCCCATTTTGAGAAGTTGTTAAATCGACAAAATAAAATTGAAGAAAAACATCGTTCTTATTATTTTGGAAGCGTTTATTACCTGTCGTATAAATTTAGTTGTTATTTGCAACGTTTTATTCTTGGTATACTTACGCCCGACCAATACCATAATTTCTGTTTACATTTAAAACTATTTTCGCATATATAACAACTCATATATAGACTAAGTAAAATCAAAATATTTTATATCGCAAAGTAAATATTTATTCAGTGTAAAACATTAATGTAATATATATTTTTATAAATTTAATTTAACATAATGCTATATCCAATTTGATGAATTGTAATACCTCTGAAGACATAATAGTATGAAATAAAGCACATATTTTATTATACTGAATAAACACAATTATAATTTACATATGCTTACAAAAATATAGTAAAATAATTTCTTTTCGATATTAATAGTTTTGGATATAGAAATTATTTACTAAAATTCAACAGATGGCAGTGATTCATAGTTTGTGGTATTTTAAAAATAAAATAATTCGATAAAATCCCACAAATGTATATGTTGAATATTGAAGTGGGACAATAAAATAATTTCTATTTTAGCTTTTTCGTTATAATATTATTGTTATTATTAAATAAATAATTCCTTAAAACAAATAACCTCATGTGTCAAAGAGAAACAGCAAAATTCAAAGTATGTGCGTTCTGACGTGTGCGGTTATTGCGATATCAGGTTTGCTTAGCACCTATTGGTGGCCGAAGCTCAATACAGTGTTTCATGTTTGGTAAGAACATTCGTAAAAAGTTTAAATGTCACGTGAACGTAAAGTAACCTTGAAAAAGACAACTTTTTAATCCGCCGGTTTTATAAATTATTTGGAAAGATAGGTCACATGACAATATTTTACAAAAAAAAACAATTATTTTTTTGGACAGACAACTCTGAAGCGGTTGAATCAATAGAGAACGTTCAGAATATTATCTACATCTCTTTATCTATAGTTGTTGAAAACATTATAAGAGGTTAAGTCTTAATGACAAATTTGTAATTATTTATACATATGATAAGAACGTAAATCTAACGAGTTTGTACTTCTTAGATTTTTGTGACAAAAAATGTTGTAGATGTCTTGGAATGAGTAATAAGACACACTTCAATCTTTTTTGGAGATACGCATCACTACTAAAGTACGACGTTGATGATAAAACCTCTTCAAGAAAATCAAAACTTCGAGTAATATTTAATCTTAGTTTCATTAAAATCGGTCCACTCAAAATGAAAATCAAAAATTCTTTATTATGTTTAGGCCCTAATAAGGCGATTATGAACGTCAAAAACTACCACCGGTTCGGAAAACAACCCAGTCATCGAGAAGAACCGGCAATTAACTCGATAAGGTACATTTTTTTTACATATATTTCCAATACATCATACAAAAGCTTATAGTGGATGCACAGAGAGGAGTCAATTCCAGACATCACTATCGTTCACATACTGATCCACTCTATAATATCCTTTTGACACTAAAACCCGCTTAACGTGGCGCTTAAATTTACAGTCCGGCAAATCGGTAACATGTCTTGGGACTTTATTGTAAAACCTAACACTGTTACCTAAGAAACTATTACTGGTTTTACTAAGTCTGAAACATGGGACGACCAGTTTATTACAGTTTCTATTATGCCGGGCTTTTATTAAATTCAGTTTTTCAGTTTTTACGGACATCCATTAAATTATCAAGAATGTATTGGGAGGGTAAATTTAAGATACCGAATTCCTGGAAATTCGTTTTTAACGATTCGCGAGGTCCCATATTATATATTGCTCAAACTGCCCGTTTTTGTAATAAAAATATGGTGTCTACCTCTGCAGCCGTACTATATCAGAAGATACTGTAATTTTAATGCGCGACTTATAAAGTAGTAAATAAAGTATAATAATAAAGTAGTAAATACATTCAGGCGATTTTATTAGTGCCTGTTTTTTTACATAAGGTTCTACGTGGACGGAGTCGGGTTCACAGCTAGTATAATACAACAGTCAACAATGGACACTGATAAAACGCGTAATTCTTACGATACAAAAAACATTAACTCGAGATCTCAAACAATCCCTAGGAAAAAAAATGGGCATACACGCGAAGGAAGTGAAACTTCTTTGGCTTATATTTACATTAAATTTTACTATATTAAAATGCTTATAAACTATATGTTATGCGAAATCCCGTAGTATAAATACTTAACTGTACATCTCTTTTATACTACTAGATACGGATAGACACTTATACATACTTACACACAAATACATATCTATCTTACATTTAACGCATAACGAAAACTTTCCCTTCTGTGTCTAATTTTAAATTTTTCACATAAAAATTGCTATGAATAAAGTATTATTCCATTAAAACGTTTCAATTACCGTAGAAGCATATTTTATCCTATAAATTTAACGGGAAACGAGAAAATCTATAATCCGACATACGTCACCGCACGCCACTCGAGTCGGGCCGCGAAAATGACAGACGGAAATTAAAAATGGCAGCCATCGAAATGCATTTTCCCGCGCATTTGTGATTATATATATGCGGCTGTGATGTACAATTCATTTTTATTTTCATGCCACGATTTTAAATATTCCATTACTGTTGATTACTCTTAGATTATAGTCAGAACCATTAAAAGCGACATAGTGACTCGTTAACCTATATTGCGTTTTAACCTTTATTGAGTTTTTAATTATATATGAATTATGAAAATGTACATATGTTGTACCACAATTGTAAACGAGAGTCACATATCTGTCTCATTGTTTCATATATAAATGGCACGCGTTAAAAAGAGATAGGACGAGAAGTTACTTGTACGTAGCGCATGTGTTCATTCTGATATTAACGATTTGATACAACAAAATAAAATGGAGTTTTTAGAAGGATTTTAGTCTGCCATGTATTGAATTTTATATTTTATTGATAACTAGGTACTCCTGCGAATTCGTCTGCGTAGAAAATTTACCTTGAGCTAACGCTAACACACACCGAAAGCTTCCAAAAGGAAAAAAAAGAACATTTTGTAACATTCTTCATCGTTGCTCCTCTCCAATTGATCTTAGCGTGATGATCTCATAATTATAGCCTTCCTCGGTAAATAAGACTATGTAACACTACAATATTTTTTGAAATCGGACCATTAGTTCCTGAGATTAGCGCGTTCAATAAAACAAACAAACTCTCTCATGCTTTATAATATTAGGTGTAGATATTGTATTATTTGACTTTATATTTTGTTATATTGATGATATTTTACGTAATTCCGCATAAATAAACACCATAGTACATTTAGATATATGATTTAGCTAGCGTTAAGCGATCGAAAATTTCTTACGATTTGACGCTAAGAACTAAAGCTTCTGGAAGAAATTATAAAAAAGTAAGGAATCATGAGAGACGTTACAATCGACTCTTTTATGGTTTTGACATATTAACATTTTAAATTTTGTTCCAGGACGGGACATTCTCCCTAGCTGACTTCACAGACGCATACCAAGAAAATGAGGTGCAGCGCGTTATTCGCGCTTACGAAAATTCCATATCGATTGACGTACACTGCTCTACTAGCGGCGGGGGCGAGTGGGCAAAGCTTCCAGAGATGCCCTTCGTCAAATACTGCAAGATTAGGGTCAACCCTACAGACATATTAGACTCTGGCTCACAAGCCATCAAGGATTTTATCGGTGAGTACTTAAAATCGTTCGTATTCACTCTAGTTTACATATTACTTTCTGACAGCATCGGCTAAGTACGGCTTGACATATCTTCGGTCTCTAGTACGACCATTTAATAAAAAAAATCATATCTTTAACTCCTGCCGAAAATACCGGTCAACCCGTCTAAAGAATCTAGCACTTCAATTAAATGACAACTAAACTAATAGACGTCAATCTATCAACATTTTTGAAGATTTCACGACATTTTCATTGTTTCACTTATTTTTAAACAAACATATTAGAAATGAATCTCAAGAGAATTTTAAGGTCAATTTACAATTCCAAAATTTACAAAAACTATCCGCGTCGGTATACAGTGATTAATAAAATCATTGAATGTTTTAAGTCAATTTACTCAACCTAATTTTCTCTCGTAAGTCTCGTCGACATTATAAATACAATATATAATAGGTGGTAGAGCCACGTGGAAGCTATTACTGATGTCAACATGAATGGATCGGCTCACCCAGGGTAGTACCATCCTCTCACAGAAAACTGACGTGAATTAACAGTGCTTGCATTATTGCGTTCCGTTCGGTCAATGAAAGCCCCGGAAGATTACCTCCCCCCCTTCTCCCTCTCCCCTTCCTTATTCCCTCGTCCCCCAAACACAGGCTGGAAATACACTTGCGACTCCCCTGATGTTGCAAGTGTCTATGAACGATGGTGATCACTTAAGGTAACCTCAACCTAAACAAGGACTCTTATTCTTGTCAGAGGAAAACACGCAGGAAGTTCCAACAGGGACTTCCATAAAGAAAAAAAAACATAAAGTGAGCGAAAGATTTTAATTATATAGATTCAGTAACTGTATATCGTATACCATCGGTAAAATACCGTTTAGTGTTTCTGGACCTCTTTACTAGCCTAGCCCATGGTCTTTTTATATCCCCTAAGGTACTGTAAGACACTACAAGGATAGTTCTCAAAGCATTCAGATCTCTCCAAGAAATTTTCCATCACCTTCATCCGGTAGAGTTTCTAATTTAATTAGTGTATTTATGCGAATTCAGACCTGTAATTATAGACATGCGTTTAATATTCTACTGAAATTCATAGACACTAGCTATTCATACAATTTCATCATGCTTACATTTAATTAATGTATAATCAAAAGCTATAAAATTAAATGTAGAACTTTGAAAGGGACCTCTGATTTCACAGAACACGGGCACGACTCCCGACAATGTAACTTAACATTTCGCTAACGACCTCCGCTTGTGGTGAACTAACTTTTGTAGGGTGACGTAAAATTTTTCGGGACGGTCTCGCACTGTAAAACATTTCTCCCAAACACTGCTACTAGATGACGGTCTCACCTTCCTTATAATCTAACCTATATTCCTTGTAAAATCGAATTCTAAGAAGTAAAGCCCATTGACCTTAAAGGTTTGATTTTTTTTTAACCGGTCGACTTGTAAATTTCCATACAAAACATAAGTAATTCATAAACCCTTATCGAACCTTACAAAAAACCACGTAAGTTTCTCAGTTTTATTCTTATGTCCTTTGGTAAATCCCCCTAAATATTTTGCGTTCCCAAATTTTCTTTTAGGGTTTTAAAAGACATCTGAATTTGGCAAAAGTGTTTAGAAATATAATTATTTTGTAACATTTCCTCACAATTTTTGTATTTCCATTACCGAACTCCTATCGACCTGTTGTAATGATAATAATGAGTTATACATATCTGCTAGGGTATTCTTAAGTGCCTACTATCTAGGTTGTTATTACTCTCAGATTAGAAAGCAATCCCGAGCACGTGCTGATATGATTTGACAATTACAAACGAGAAATGGGACATCGCTACACAATCGTCATTAACAAACTTTCATAAGACACTATAAGAATATGTATCGCTTCTGGATACGTCTACAAACCTTCTAAAATAATTATTTATAACGATAAGATATATAGGAATTTACAAAGTTATAACTTGAAAATTCGGTATACTCCAATTTATTAAAATATACAATATCTACTGTCTTTAAAATACCATGTATTAACCGATAAAATTCGACAGTTTTCTATATTTCGGCGCTTATTGACTTAAGTAAAAGCTTTTTTTTTTAATAATTATGTTTTTTTTTTAATTATCATACGAGGAAAACAGTTGGGTCACCTGATGTTATGTGATCTCCACCATCCATAGACGCTAGTAACATTAGGGGTGTCGCAAGTGCATTGCCGGCCTTTAAAATATATCGTAAAACACACGATAGAAGTAAAACTTTTGTATTGCAGTGAACATTTTAATCAAAAAAATACAATAAAAAGCTAACGTTACGCGGTGTTCTCAGATGGTCCCCCGTCCAAATATCGACCACACTTGACCTTGCTTAATTTCGGTGATCAGACGAGAACCGGTGTTTTCAAAACTGTAACCGACACAAACCACAATTTTTAGTCACACACAAAAAGTTGCCGATCTTATTTTCAACGCTTAAGAATAAGGATCACTCCAAAAATCCGTCTAGCGTTTTGCGGTTTTTAATATTTTCATCCGAAACATTTTCAAAACCTTGGACACCATATTCACTCGCTAGTTGCATTACCGTTAATCACAAAGCAGACTGCAGAGCTCATGTTTAAACTTACAATGTACACCTACATATCCCAGATTAAGTCCCTTGATATTATACTCTATTTGAATTACTAGTAGACATTTGTTTTAATCACTAATAGACACTTTTTTTAGTTTTATTTGTGACAACCAATGCTCCAGATTAATACTGCCATTGTCGAGTAGGTGATGATATTACGCGTCTTGCGATAATATCTCACATTACGGTGGCTCCCTTGTTAGAACTTTTAATGGAGTTTTTGTGGCATCTCAGAATTCATACTCCGTGGTATTGTTTTCCATCCTCTTGTGCACAATAATCGAAATATATTACGTAAAATAACCCCAATGTCACAAAATATAGAGTCAAACTAGCTGAGCCGTGCCTATTTCGGTGTGCGGTAAACATTTATAAAAACTACTTTTTGTGACTTAAATACAAAAGTTAGACATTTGCTGTCCGTGACTATTTTGGAGACATTATAAAAGCTCTACAAGTAAATCATATATATGGTTAAAGCAGGGTTCTTAAGAGACGTTTTTGTTCGACCGTTTTTTCTCAGAATTACTTTGCAAATCCAACTACCACTAAACTCTTTTCTGATAATAGAAAAAATCCTTAAAAAATTATATACTTAAAACCTTCCTCATGAATCACTCTATGTATTAGCGAAGACTGCATGTCTGCAAATGAATGATGCAAATCCGTGCAGTAGTTTTTGATTTTATCGCGAACAGACAGACAGACAGACAATATGTAATGAAACGTATATAAAAAATCGCTTATCAAAATGTAATTATACAAAATAAATATTTCATTTGTCAATAGAAAGCAAATTGACCCGTCACTAATGGTCACACCGCCACATAAGTTTACAAAAGCTTCATAAAAACTCATATGCTAGCTACGCGAACTGCCAGGTATACTGTATACATTCAATACCGCGGCACAATTACTAATTACCGTCGGTGAAAAGTTTAGCAGAATTGTTCATAACGCAAAAGTTAGGCGTACATCTGACGGTGAATTGAGAGTTCTGACCGCGTCGTAAGTCAACGGCGGAAGCGAGTAATTCAACCACAATTGATAATTTTTTCATTCCACCTAAGTAGTGTCGGCACATGTTTTTCTTTTCCATTCTCCCCTATTAGATGCCATCACAGTATCCTCATGTTTTACACACATATCAATTTTCATACAATCCATACATTTCATCTGTCCTCATGAGAAGTTAGAATGGTACGTATTCCAACCTATTACTCTTCAAATTCATTATCTTTTTAAGTTTCAATATTATTTAAAAACATTGAAATGTTTTTTTTTCTTTTCACTTTATTTTTGGCAATCAATCTTTCAGATTATTACTGCCATTGTCGAGTAGTCAATAATATTACAAGCGTCGTGCGATCATTTCAATATTAAACGTCGTGTGAGTCAATATTCTAATAAGATAGTGGGTCCCTTGTTAGAACCTTCCTGGGAGTTTTTGTGGCACCTCAGAATTTCATGCTCCGTGGTATTATTTTCCATTCACTTCACTTACGCACAATAAACTAACTATATTACGTAAAACACCACCAAATTTACAAAATATAGAGTCAAATAATACAAGATTATGAATAAAATATAAAATCCACTACATGACAGACCAAGATCCCGCCAAAAACTCCATTGAAATGTTTTACGTTTTTTTAAATGATAAGCTAAATATCGTTATTTGATACCAAACAACTGGTACTTAACAGTTTTATATCCGTTTTTTTACCTATAGGAGATTTACAAAGACTTGTTTTATTAGAATATCCATATGTCAATAAATACATCTGAGATAAATAAGCTTCGTTATACCAATCACGACCTTAGTTGACACAGCTACGTGACCATTGACGAAAAAGGTATTTACGTAATTCATTTTACTATATTTACTAACTAGATTACTAATTATGTTACACAAATGAACTATTTTATTCATATGTAGTTACAAATTACGAGACCTATTAACAAGCGCATGCAAAGCCACGGTCCCAGCTAATCCTATTAATAGTATAAACGAGAAAAACTGTGAGGATAGATAGATGTTTATTTCATGAAGCTACTGAATGAATTTTGAGTAATATGTATTGGGTATATAATAGAATCCACAAACACACAAGTAGGATCAAAAACAAGTATTAAGGCAGGTTTATGCAGATATTGTTCAATTTACATGAAGAATAACAACAAGAGGCACTCTTATCGACTTTTTTTAAAATCTTCTAATCAAGTTCCTTAATGTCGCTTGAAGTAAGAGTCATCTAATTGGGGTAGAATGACGTAAATCATCACGCAAGGACAAGGTGTTACGCCCACTGGAACTTCCTCTATGCGTTTATTGCTTTTCATTCATTTAAAAATATAATATACTTGATTTTCAGCCCCAATAAACGAATTCAAGAATTTTGAAGAATCGTAATGACGCAACTTCTGCTTACTTAATCCGTTAATGTTATTATAGAAGTTATCGGAGGCTATACTTCAATGAAGCTGTAAAGACCTTTCCAGGTCAAGAGCGTTTTCGTTTTGAAAACAAAAAGGTTATAGGAGACATTAAAACGCTACAGCTTGTGTATTGTACCCTGTGACAAGACCGTTCGGTAATTTCACGAGTTTAAAACTTTACCCTCGGCTAGGTTTAGCCGGGCTCACAAAGTCTTCTTAGAATCGAGGCGCCTTAATTTACATTCCACTGTATAACTTTTCAGAATGCACTAGCAGTGTTTCCGATGATATAGAAAAAACTTGTCTAACAATTTGCAAATTTGGTATTATATCAATTTTTGGGTATCATATTCTCTTTTTCGGATTTTTATGTATACTAGCTTCATCCGTGAGCCCTGACACTTTTGATATTATTATTGGTAAGCAATCAAATAAATATTATGTGAATATTATCCGTCTCCAAATATCTGCGTATACAAATTTTCATTCCTATGGGTCGAACGGTACAGAAACTAATGTGTAGCGACTATATAGTGGCAAGTTATTAAATGTGAGTGAAGCGAAAATTAAATGGAATTTGTTTTTGACAGCAAACACGATTGTGGATCTAAAAAATTTGGAAATTATTGCTGTATAGACAAAAAATACAAAGATAAGATGTTTTGAACGTAATTCCTTTAATTATGTATATCCATTTCATTCGATTACTTCAAAAATTTCATTACCATTTGCATTTGATTTTTATACACAAAAATTTAAGACAACAAACTAATTTTAACAATACTTTATTGGAGTAATGAAACATTATATCCACAAATATTAAAATATGATATATTTTTTATTGAGTTTATCCTTTCCTCGTACCAATATTTCATAACACACAGTCGATGTTTATGATATAATATGAGCCTTTGTGGTTATGATATCAAAACGAGTTTCAACAACAAATAATTACTTTCCGAAGTTACCTACCGCTCCGTCTCGCGAATGGCTTTGTTTATTAATAGTTTTTTGTTCAAACAATTTGCCGACTTTACCTATTAGTCAGGTTTATAGTTACTTTTTATTAAAAACTACATAACGCCTGTTTATTTTTACTAGCTAAGCTAAGGAATATAGTTTTGCTATTATTTTTATTAAGGCACTACAAGGAGTTTTGGCGGGATTTTAGATAATGTAGTGGATTTTATATTTTATTCATAATCTTGTATTATATGACTCTATATTGTGTGAATTTGGTGGTGTTTTATGTAAAATAGTTAGTTTGTTGTGCATAAGTGAAGTGAATGGAAAATAATACCACGGAGCATGAAATTCTGAGATGCTACAATAACTCCCTGGAAGGTTCTAGCAAGGGATCCACCATCTTATTAGAATATTGATTCACACGATGCTTAATATTGAAAAGATCGCAAGACGCTTGTGATATTATTGACTACGTGACAATGGCAGTAATAATCGGAAAAATTGATTGCCAAAAAATAAAGTAAAAAAAGGCGCTACAATAAATATGTTAAGAGTAATTGATTGACATATTGCAATAAATGCATAATTAATTTATATAAATTGTTGATGATAAATTGTTAATAAACATATCAAATTTTTATATACGATCCTTATTACTTCAGTCATTAGTTTCAGTTCTATACATTTACCGTTAACAATCGACTTGGAATCGAAGTCTTTTAATATAATAGCGTGTTCGAGGAACGCACAATGGCCCATAAGGAATGTTCTTAAAGTCGGGAAAATAGATCTCGAGTGAGTCGCGATGGAATCGTTCTACCGTATTATTATAATAAGCAACTCGTATTCTCAGCAAGTGTACAATTTACTGAAAGAAATAATTTTATGTCGGCTATAGAACACTTTGAAATTTTATGATTTTCTCTTTTATGTAATGAAACAAGTATATCAGAACTGCAAATAAAATGAATGTTAAAATCTTTCAATCATATGAAGTAGTACAAAGTAAATTTCTATAGCTTATTGAATATTTTCTTACCGTTTACGTTGCTTTCCTTTTAGATACCTTCATGTTATTCGTTAGTCATTATAAAAGAAGGATATTATTTCAACAACTAATAATATGTTACAGTATTTCTACATAATGACTTACAAATAATTGAAAATATAATTATTTTGTTGTTATTTATTCGTTATTATTGATAATGATAGCGGTCGGCCAGTGTTATCGCACGTGTAAGCAAGCAAGCGTTATACGACAACCAATAGGTGTGAAAGAGAGGGCTCATATGTTAATCACATAAAAAGTAATTATACCAGTAAAGAATAATTATTTCATTATTGTTACAAATGTCAATAGCAAATTTTACGATAGCAAAATAACTGATAACGTTGTATAAACACTGTTATTTTAGAATAATATAACATTAATATATTATTAGTATGTGACTATTTTTGTTATATACCCAAATTACTACAATATTGCACTAAGTAGGAGTTTTGGAGGGATCTTGAAATGTCATTTGGATAAACTTGGATTTTATACGTTATTCATAAAATTTGTGATATCTGACTATATTTTGTAATATTGATGGTGTGTTACGTAATATACTTAGGTTATTGTGCACAAATGAAGTGGATGGGAAATAATACCACGGAGCATGAATTCTGAGATACCAAAAAACATAATGGAGAGACTAACAAGGGAGCCACCACCTTGTTAGAATATTGAATACGTCATAAGACACTCATAATATCATTAGTTACTCGAAAATAGCAGTAATGGTCTAGGAGATTGGTTGCAAAAAATAAATCTAAATAAAATATATTGCAATAATGGATATATGCGGATGCTCAATTGTTTGATTTTGTAGCTATTTGTCTAATTTTATGTGCTGATTCGATAAAATTATAAGCTTAGTAAAGCATAACTTGTAATAAATTTTAATAGCTCTCATGTCACGACTAACATAGCCACTTTTACGACTTCTAGTTCCAGAATGTTCCAACTAAATCGATACCAAATTTTCATATAAACGGTTTTAGTAATACGGTGAGAAACTACTTGAAGTTTAGGGATATAGAGCAGAAATATTGTCTGCAGAGCGCGTCGATTAGGTCACCCCGGTTAGAGCGGTTAGACCCAGAATCTAGGTCACATGTTATGAGGGTCCCGGGAGAGTTAGGAAGCATATATTCTAGTAATTTAGTTAGAGAAGTTTTGATAGCATTGTCTTAATTTTGTTTATAATAATCGTAAAATTTTAAGACTACTGTCACTTGTGGCTTTATCTGTGTGAACATTGCTAAGTTTTTTTTTTATATAATTTAATTATCAGTGACTAGCAATTATGACACTGTACACCATATTCGTTTACTTTTACCGATTTATGCTAAAATAATTCTCACTCAAATGAAAGGATTATGTTCATTTAAATGAATTTAAACAATGTCTTCATAAAATATGTCGATGTATATCATAGTCCGGTGAAGCTGTTAAGACCTTGCTAGGTCAATAGCGTAGTCAGTTCGAGAAAAAAAAAGAAGTCGATGTATATAAAATATATTACTATAAGGGTCATCAAAAATATTGAACGTAGTTAGCTTATATCTATAGTAAGAGATGGCGGTGCCATGAATTTGAACTAAGTATCGTTGAGTCTAATACAATTGATATAGGTGTTTTAATAATGTATGAGTTGTATATAGGTCCGATTCCTCGGCGGGGGCCCTTGAGTACGCTGATAGCGCGATACAGTGTAACACAAAAACTTACATCACTGCTACAACACTACACTATCACCTCCACACACGTGCACGCCCACACGCTTACACATGAAAGTGGAAGGGTTTTATTTTTCTCCCTTATCGAACTCAAAAAACTCTAATTTTCCGATAATAATTACATGGAGGAGTTGTTGAGGCGTGTATGCTTGGTACACATATACGTCTCAACAACTCATACATATATAAATAGTTAGCTAGGTTAGCTAAGATAGGATGCGATTTGTATATAACAGGCAACAGCCAAGCCGAGGTGTGCCGTGCACCCTTGAGCTGGTTGCCAAAATAAAATGGGCTGAGTGCCTTAAGCGCCCGCCTTAGTAGTCCGGTGAAGCTGTTAAGACCTTGATAGGCAATAGCGTAGTCAGTTCGAAAAAAAAAAAATGTGAGTTGTATAGTAGTCCGGTAAATCTATAAAGGCCTTGCAAGGCCAATAACGTAGTCAGTCCAAAAAATAAAGCGAGTTGTATGGAGTCCGGTGACGTTGAGACATAATCACCTAAAAATTACTATTGGCCTTAATGAGCCTGAGTAAATGAAGGCTATTAATTATTTAAAGGATCAGACCGACGCGTACCGAGGACTGTAAATAGTTTCGGTTTGTGGACCGTCGATATTTCTATTAGTAAATTGAATACATTAATAAGTAATCACTCAACGGGTATTCATTTATCTAGTTTCTACTTAGTACTTGCAAATTTATTTAAACTAACTTCTTTTATTCACAGCATACCTGGAACCGTACATAGTTCCGGCTAGCCTGGAACAACTCTTGGTGTCGAGCGATGTGGTCGGCAATATAAGGTTCAGCCACCCAACGCTCTACGTTTTCCCAGGAGGTCAAGGCGATGCCGCACTCTTTGGCATCAATGGATTTAACATGCTCGGTGAGTGACTGTTCATCTTTCTAATACCTTTAAACGAGCAATTTTTGTATATTTTTATATTTGTATATATTCAGGATCTCGGAAACGGCGTCATCTATTTCCGTGAAACTTAGTATGTAGGTAGTTTCGGAGACGATAAATCGATCTAGCTAGATTTCATTAATAGAAAACTTTTTTTACTGAGTTTTCAGGCAATGAAAAAATATAGCTAGAATATAAAGGTAAATTTCGCCGCCGCTGTCATAACAAAAATAGCTCAGATGGATATCTGTTGCTTCGAAAATCCGTGTAACCCCAGTTCGAAACCGAGTGACAGCAGATGGGATATTTTTTAAAATTAAAAAAAAAATCTCTTAATTTTATAAGGCAAACCTAACAGTTTATTTTAATTTAAAAATGCTTTTTAAAGAAACGAGCTAGGCTCGGCCCCTCAGATGCTTACAAATTATATAAAGAGGTAAAGTTTGTGAATGTGAGGCTGTAGGGGGTAATCTCAAGAACGGTCATTGTAAAATTCTTTCAGTGTTAGAGAGTTCATTTATCGAAGAAGCCTATAGGATATATATCATCACGCTAAGACCAATAGGAGCGGAGCACCAATGAAGAATGTTTTGAAATTGGATTATTTTTTCCTTTTGAGAACTTCCGCTGCATCTTTTTTCCTTTTTTTTTTTTTTTTTTTCTCGAATTGATTACGCTATTGACCTGGCAAGGTCTTTACAGCTTCACCGGACTAACATCTTTGTTCGTTAAGTGATGTTTATTGGTCATATTTAACAAGAATATTATTATTGACAACAATTATGAATTCTTATCAATATGTAATTATATAATAACTGAGCCACAGCAACACGTGGCCCGTCAACTAGTATAGGCAATATATATCACAGATAGAAAAGAGTTCTACATCTAAAGATTGCCTAGTTATTTTCTACTGAGAAAAACCTGACCTATTTTACCAATAATCCGGTATTTAGAACGCGTTCGGGTAGATTTGGACGGGATCTTTCTAGATTCAGAGCGTTTTATTTGACTTGTTGCCAATATTTCGTATAAGAGGTAACGACCGCCATTTTTATATAAAATTGTTCTGTGAATTGTCTCTGTTTATGTGCATAGCAATATAGTCTATTGACACATTTAAATATTTATTGTCCCTATTATTATTCAATTTTTTTGCGTATTCTGTTTTTATTTGTTCTTTGAATTTAAATTACATTGTCTCTAAGGACTCAACACACCATGAAAAAAGTCGTGGTGGTCTAGGTGATTGAACGGTGTAGTATCAATCCGGTGTCCGCAGGCTCAAATCGGCATGTACCAAGGATATTTTCGAAATTCGCGTACGTTTACCAATTTAAACTAGTAACACTATCAGCATTATTGCTTTATAGCATTAAGCTCGCCAGTGTACAAAAAAAAGTGTGCAATAAAGTATTCATTCATTCAGCTGACAGTGAAGGAAATCATCTTGAGGAAACTTGAAGAAATGTTCTTGTAGTACTACTGTATGTGATGAAACATAGAACTGTGGATTTATCAGAGTTTGAAATTACCAATACGTCGTAGGCTAGTGTGGTGATTATGCCCATACCTTCCTTCGGGATGACGCCTATGGCCCTACAGTAGTAAGAAACTGAAGATTACTGTAAATAGATATAATATAAAATTAATTGCAAAGTAGTTTCGTGTTACATTATCTATTAGCTCTTTATTCTTAATTAAACATTTTGAAATTATTGTGTTAATAAAAAAGTTCACAATTCCTTAACCAACTTCAATCTTTAACTTGGAGTTATAATACAAGTTATTACATCATTCCTTTAAGTCAGTTTCATAGCTCGTTCAGTTGGATTTTATACGGCCATAAAAGCCATGAGAACTCTATAGAGAGAATCGTATATATAATACAATACTTGATTATGTTTGTATCAGCTTTTCAGACATAGGAAGCGAGCAACGATATTGCCCCTCCAATTTATTTTCCATTCAACCACCGTTGTATGTATCTACTCGAGTTTGTTTTAATAATTTTCACTGCGCTCCTTTCAATTTGGTCACGAATATTTACACAGCCTATCCAATTTTAAATTGATTTTATGTAGATAGTGTTATTGTGTACATATCTACAGGATTACCTAGTTTAGGTGGCAGCGGTCATATGTAGAATCCATCAATTCTTTCTATTCTATCTAATTCTACTTTTTGATAGTTTTTGCGATCCATAATTCTAGTTTGATAAGTTGCATAATATATTTTTTTTTGTAATTTTTATGATTTATTGTGTATTGATGTTTTAGCATATTGTATATTACTGTAATAATCTAGAATTATTTGTAAAATAATAAAACAGCACCGTATTGTATTGTATCGCATACTTTTAAATATAAAGATGTATGTTTATGAGCAATAAATAAATAAAATAAATTAAAAAATACCTGGAGTCTATAACTGTTCTCTCTGTAATCGATTTATTGTAATTTCTTCTTCTTATGATTTGGTTGGTTCACTTTTTCTTCCTGACTGTTTTATGACGAAAAGTGGTTTAACCCTTTATCCATATTCTATTTTATCCGTATATCAAAACTCATTGCATTCGATTAAGAAGTTTAATCAAGAAAAATAAACAGTCACTATAATATTATTGCGGATAAAACTGAAATGAATTTGTTTTGAGAGGGGCAGCTACTACTGTCCGCAGGAAATGTACCTCCCATTCCCCTGCACTCAATCCCTAGGTGGTACTAAAGAATAACAAATGTTTAACCGCTCCACATAAATAGAACCTCGATAAATGGAGTAACCAATCATTCGACTATAATAAAAGATGAAGACTTTTATCATACGATTAAATTAGTTTTGAGCAAAAGTGAATTTAAAATTTACAGTGGACGGCGGCTTCTCACGCAAAGCATGCTGGTGGGATTTCGCCCGGCACTTGGATCGTCTGGACGCCGTGCTGTTCACTAGGCTGAACAACTGCTCAGCATCAGGCATGGCGTCCGTCCTACGCAGGAAGGCTACCGCCAACGTATACCCACAAATTGGACATTTCTTCTGCAATTTAGAGGTAATATTACATTTTTATATATTGCTGTTTATTCCATTTAGATTCAAGACAATGTGATCTATGAGTTGGACTAATTGATAAGAGCAAGTACTTACTAAACATTTGATAATATGACTCTTGAATCAATCTTGCTGTATCACTCATTAATATGTTTGAGCATAAAGCACAGGTTTAAGTGCTATCGACAATGAAAATGCTAGTTGCCTAACGTGTGCTTAACAATCTTTATGTGTTATTCAATTATCCTTTCCGCCGTCAGTATGCTCCTTGCTGATGGTGTTAAAGTAATTCAGTATGTTTGGCATTATTAAATTAGACTTAAAAATATGTTAATCGTTTTATATTATCAATAATAACAAATTATTCGAAATAACAAGTGAAATTCATAAAACTCGAATAGTAAAATTAAGCGAATATTGCATGCCCTACCTACATACAACAAAAAAATAATTAACTGAATATGTGCAACTGTTTTAAAGCGTTTCGATTACATACATTCATTAAATGATGTTTATTTACATAGTTTAAAAACAAGATTAGGGTAATCAAGGGATTAAGACGCAGACGTCACCCTGCCGGCCTCGCAAGGCCACCCTCGTAACCATAACCCCCTGGTTCGCTTCAGTAGGCACATACTTTACCCACAATTCAAACACTTTGGAGACGTCTAGAAGTGTCTTTTTGTTTTATAACAAAATAACTAATATGTCCGATTTTTCGTTCGTTTTTGTACCCGTAAACAGAGTGTATTCTTAAAGGTAGTTGCTGATATCCCACCTGGAACACGCTATTTGTCAGTAGTATCTTAGAAACCACAGCTTTCAAAAGGCAGATATAAAAATGTTGCCACAGTAGAAGTGAGAGCGGTATACGTCAGTAAAATCCCTCTATGAATTCCTAAAATATCTTAATCTCTAAGGGTTGCTATAAACTTCTTCGTGGAAAGAATATCTAAAGCTTCTTCGGCCTAAACAGGATTAGATTGTGGGAAAAACCACGACTAGAACTACTTCTTACAACTAGCATACTTGATCTATTGTGTTGATCTCAAGTGTGTGGTTTGCAATATACACTGGACATGGAGTATTTCAATCATTCTTCAACATTAGCACTAGACTGACCTCAGAACTACGTTCCTTTTGAGGCCTGTGGCATGTTACTTATAGTTATAGGCTGCAGTGACCACTTAGTACCAAGTGGATTGCATATATGTTTGCTACTTTATTACTACACTTCAACTTTTTAACAATGATATCTCGTAGATACGAATTCTGCCAATGACAAATGACTCAATAAATATATTTGTAAGTTGTTACTAAATTTGGCAAGGTAGAAAGTGAAGTGAACATTGATACGCATCGGTAGGGGCTCCTTTAGCGACCCCTTTTAATCGCATGTTTTGAGCACCGCCATAAGTGCCTTGCTTTGCAATATTATAGTTCGGACACCCTTATGATGAATCTATGCCTAAGGCTGAAAAAATTCCATGAATGAAATACATCGCAGAATTAACTCTGAATAAAATAAAGTAGTGTCTATCCATTGTTAAGTCAATGGAAGGCAATGAGGCATCCACTATCAACTTGCAACTACGACACTGCATGTTTTACAACTGCGTACACAGTAAACATGTCGTGTGATATTTTGTGTTTCCGTTTATTCATATATTTTTGTTAATTATCTTCGAACATGAGTGCGTTTTGTAAAAATGTCAGTTATATAAGAAACGAGAAAGGTTTTGTTTTTTTTTATGTTTATTAAAACACTAACAGTTTATTATACCCTAATTTTGAAAAGATGATGGCTTAGTTATTCTGACTCAGCTGGGCAAGCGCAAAATATTTTTTTTCTTAAAAAAAAAATATATTTCCAGGAACGAAGGGCTTTGGCCAGCCCTGACGGCGATAAGGACACGGATCCTTTGCTGGTGTCCCTCCTCCAAGAGGGCTCTGACATGATGGCAGACCTTCGCCACATAAACCTAAAGCCCCAGCATTGTTACCGCAGCCCGGAACCAATTAACTTATACCATAAAGTTGGACATGGTGAGTAAACATAAGTATATCTATTATCTTACTTACCGTACTTCGGTCACAAATTAGAGTATTGTGTTTATTCTCACACTTTACGGGCTTTACGGGCCATATTTACATGTATTGGCTACATGACTTGGACGAAGGCAGTTCTCGCATAGTTTGTTATCACTAACAAAGGCTATTTTTTCTTTTAAATCGCAATCAAGAAATTGTTGATACGAATATAAAGGATGCGGTGTGTTACATAATATTCATAGCTTATGTCGTTTTGCTTCTAGTAATTTGTTTTAGAACTGCCTTCGGTCGATTGTATGATTATGCTGCAGTGAACCTTTAGAATGTATGATGGTTTATGGTTTGTGTGTATCGTGTAAATATTCCAGCATATCTGCCTTATTTCTGAGAAAGTCTAGTAAGTCATCGACCTTTTGAGTTTTAGAGTCGTCTCCACACTTGATAGAAATGTTTTTATACTGCTCCCACTCACGTTCGATGGCGCGATCTAGCTTTGATACTATCATAAATATCATTAGCGTATCCCAGTGGTCGGTAGGTTTACCAAGTAGTTTGAGTAACCGTAATTTTTTTTAATGTATAATGTCAATAAGTTTACATATGTGTATGATACGTTATGTGATTCTTTTGAAGTAGTAGGCATGGAAAATAATGCTTTGTCATGATTGTGCACTAATAATTTACTATTGTTATAGCGATTCAGGAGTCATTTCCATGCTACTATGTAGTTATCAGCCGAAAATTCATAAATTTTTGTATGTTTGTGATAGGTTTAGATAAATGAACTATAGATAGAAAGGTATCGCGAAATTCGAGACACTTGTCGTATGACCCGTCGAATTCAGTAACTTAACTAACTGGATATTCGAACTATCTGCGGATGATAATGTACAGTCATTGTCCTATCATCATATATTTGAGCCTTTGCTAAAATCGCGTAATATTCGATATCGAAGCTTTCTCGTGCTTCTATTTGCTCGTTTAATTTACTGTCAGGCGCCAACTCATCGATGCTACTTTGAATCTCTAGATATTCACAATATAAACCGTTGAGACCTTGAATACGCAACTTCAATTCAGCGTGTTCTTCAACAGACAGCAGAATTTCTTTTAATGAATCGATGTAGTTTTTGAAACTCGTTAATCTACCTTTCACTATCCCTCGTTTTCTGTTAAGATCTTTAATGTTTAATATATTTTCACTATTAACGGATTCACTAGTCATTTTGTAAGTGTGTGTGAGAACTAACTGGATAGACCCGTGGATTGTGAAGCAGGTTTGCGTAGAATGTAGACGATGATGCGTGAAATGAGTAGGCACACCATACTCGAGGTGATTTATCACTGGAATTGAACATGAGTACGAGGTCACAATATGAAAATAGTAGGACAGGAGAGTTTGGATGGCACGTCTTCTTACCATAATTCGCTGTGATGCTGCTGTTAATGGTGATTCTGACGATGATCTGCAATGATCTCGACCAGGTGACGGTTGCCTTTTGAAATTCCTCTACTCGTCTACGGTGCTTGAACGAATTTTCTGTATTCTGTTCCTTTTGCGTTTCTTCCGGCTTTCATTATCCGAAATTCGGTGTGTTGGGCTCGTTTGGACCAAAACTATATTTGCGTCTATTAGGCAATATATATAGGCAAATAGGCAGTTTAATTTACGTTTTACAATCGACTATTAATGTGTAATTGTTGTAACGATATTTTTCGTTTTTTCTAGTTAGATTTGGTCGATGTCGCGCTCCTGGTATCACCGTATTGATTTGAATCGCGAACACTGTTTACACTCACACATTGAGAGTTTTTTTTATCACATAATTAATTATCAGTTATATATAATAACATTAAATCTTGCTGAAACGTGCTAAGAAAGATTTTTTTTACAATAGAAATAAAGTACTGAAGCAATTTGGTGCCCCTTGATCTTTCTTCAAATCAGTATGTGTGTCCAAATCTATTATCAATTCAATTCAGAACAAATAATAAAATTAACAACTGAAAATCATCTACGAGAGTGCTGTAATCGAGTGGATAATTCATATTCCTAGTAGTATTTATTATACATCTCTTCATGTAATGTGCTTAAGGATTCTGAATAGTGTGGGTTTGTATAAATTATGATAAACGCAATTAACGGTGTTTTGTTTAAAAACATGTTGAAATAAAGCTTCATTTATTTTGTTTTAGGAACTCTCGATATGTACGTACTGAATCCGTCCAAGGACTCCAAACATGTTCGTGAATTCCTTAAAAGGTGGCATAATAGTGAACAGAAACTTTTCGAAGGAGCTAGCCTTTCTGGACAGTTCAATTTTCCAATTCCTAATTTAGTATCGATATGTGCATTACTGGTGTGGCGTCCGGCCAACCCTGATGATACCATCACGAGGATAATGTTCCCAGGATCAACACCACAGCATAAAATATTCGAAGGTCTTGAGAAGCTAAAGCATTTAGAATTTCTTCAGCACCCAACATGTACCGGACGACAGATGGCAACACCGCCAGCGGTTCCCGCGCCTCCTATACCATTAACCAGTACGACTACAACTGTCAGCACAACTAAAACTGCCAAAGGTCTATCAAAAGTAAAAAAAGAAAAAAATGTCGTTACTGAGAAAACAAAGGAAGAAAAGGTCGAGGATCTATATCATATTACAAAAAACAAGGACATTATTAAAGATGTAACAGACTCAAAGAATATAATCGACAATAAAATACTTAACGAATTAGTCGATGGTGAAGATAAAAAAATCGAATCTGTTTTACAAGAAGCGATCACGGCAAGACTTGAAGCTAAATTAGATGATAAAATCGCAGAATATGAGAGCACTGTTATAGATGGTTTGCCAAAAAAGAAATTCCCAAAAAGGAAAGTTATAGATAAAAAAGGTAAACCGATAGATAAGACTGATGAGCTAAAAGATTCTATTGTTAAAATTGAGAAAAAAGTGGACACAGAAGGAAAAATTAAAACTGATATAAAGAAAAAAAATGAAAGTAGAGTAAAGGCTGAAACCACATCAGCAATAAAAAGTAAAGTCAGTCATCGAGCTTCGAAGGTCACAGAAAAGAAGATTACAACAAGCATTACTGATAAAAGAGTTGTAGCAGAAGAAAAAAAATCCCCACCGACAACTCCCAAGAAGGTTTTGGATACGAGAGTTACAACTTCTTCAGCTATACACTCTGGATTTAAAGAAAAAGCAAGAATAAAGCCAAAAAGACTAAGTCCAAGCAGTACGCCTGCGAAAAGCGCTAAGGAAGCTAGTAATCGTAAAGTAATGGAATCAAGATATAAGCAACCATCTCCAAAACGAGATACTCTTCAAAAAGGGACTGATAAAAAAGAATCTAAAACCAAACGAGAACCTATTTCGCGAAGGCCTAGACCCTTATCTTCACCAGTAAAAGGAATTAAAGCAGTAAAAAGTCCTACAAAATCTGTTAAGTCAGCAAAAGTAGATGCTGCAAAATTGAAAGGTTTACAACGCGTAAATTATGAAGATATTCTGAAAGATGCGAAAAAATCAGATGAGGAAACATCAAAGTCCTTCGATGATATCAAACAGCAAGAATTTGATGATAGAGAAGAACAGGAAATTGTCAGAGAGATTGAAGCTGTCTTTAACAGAGATAACGAAGCTGAGGAAAAATTTGAATTTGTGGGGCGCTCTGACATTGAGAAAATAACATTCATGTTAGACGATGTGAAAACTGAAACGACTGCCGACGGTGAGTTTGAAGAAGAATATTTAATTATCGAAAAAGAGGAAATTGGTCAATACACAGAAGACTCTGTTGTAGACCATGAAACTAGCCATGAACAAGAAGATGAATTACAGAAACATGTTAAAGACAAAGAAGAATCTGAAAAGAAAAAGGACGATGTAACGGTTCTTGAAAAAGAAATCGTCCATGAAAAACAAACAGAAACTGAGATTGTATTGGAAACAGACACTAGACAAGGAGAATCCAAAGAACATTCAGTAAGTATAGAGGAAAAGCAAGATATCAGTAGTGAAAAGAAAACACCAGACAGCAAAAGCAGTGTTATTAAGCCAAAAGATTCATTTGAACTTAATATTATTCAAGAATCACAACCAGATGAAAAAATATCGACTACGATCGAATCGGGTGCTACGACTGCACCTACTTTACCTGAAGATGAACGTATTACTCTTGACGATATTAAAGAAGATCAGCTAGTAGAAGAAAAATATGTTCAAGAAGAAACAAAGGAATTACTGCCACCAAAAACTTTAATTGATTTACAAAAGACAAATGAAAAGACTACAAAACACGAAGTACAGCCTGTTCCAATAAGAGAAATCGTTAAAACTCCTGATGAAGTTGCTGATCTTCCTTTACATGAAGAAGTCGATTACAGAACTTATGAAGAGAAAAAGACTCCTATGGATGAAGATATATTGAAACATAAATTTAATACACAAATCAAAGTTCCTATAGACCTACCCTTTGCTGACAAACAATCCGCTTTACCCTATAACGGAATTAAATCGATTGAAGATAACATAGTACTCAAAACAGTTGAACAACCATTGCACGCTGAAATTGTTACCGTGACCCCTGGATCAGCACCCGAATCACCAATGTATCAAGATCCAATGAAAATATCTATGGTGCCTGGAAAAGATATTAAACCTCATAAAGAATATGATCATACTGAATATGATTACGGTCAATATACAGAAAAATTGAGAGAGACTCATATTACAACTCTTGATTCTCCAATAAGAGATGACATAATAATAATCGAAGAAATTCCACATATGCCTGAGAAAATTCCATCAATTCCAGAAGATGTAGAAAAAGAGATAGAAGAAGCAAGCAAACATGAAGTTTCCGAAAAACCTCCACTCAGTCCTAAAGATGTCGAAAGAATTGTAGCAGATGTAGCAGAAGTATTAAAATCTGACAAGAGTCTTGAAGAAATAATGGCTGGTAAATCAGGATCAGAACCAGTAATACTTAAAAAATCTCCTGACGGCCTCTTGAAGACTGAAACAAATATTATTACGTCAACCGAATCAACAGAAAAACTTATCATGAGTGAGAAAGAAATGGCACGTGAAACCCTAAAAGAAGCTGTAAAAAACAAATTAGAGGCACAGGTTGAATATGATAGGAAATCAAAAGAGGTATCACCGATTCGATCTATTACATCCGAGGACATAAGTGACGTTTCTGATAAAACTGTTCTTAGTGAAACCAAGCGGTCAAAGCGTGACTTAAAAGAGGACTTACAATTTACAACAGAAGCAAAAGCTTCAGAAGACAGTGAAGATATTGTTGTACGTAGTGAAGTTCCTTCCTTCATATCAGAATTAAGAAAAGAAGATGATGTAAAAATAGATGACGTGAAATTAATTCAAACAGCAATAAAAAAAGAACAAGAAGAGAAAATCGATTTTGTTAAATCAAAAATTAAAACTGATATTAATGAGATAAAGAAAATTACAGATGATATCGCAGATACTAATAATGATACACCAAATACTGAATTATATATACAATCAAAAGCTTTAATCAAAATACCTTATATTCATGACGTAGACTCCTCACAAGATTTTAAAAATAAATCTAAGAGATTTCATGACTCTGAAGAAAAATTAACCATAACATTAGATTCAGCAAAAACATTGGAGAAACTCGAAGAAAAAATTGCTGGCTTAAAGAAAAGGGAAGAGATGATTTCAAATAAAATGGAAGATTTAATATCCATTCCTGTAACATCGAAACTGATAGCAAATCAGCAAAAACCGGATGATGTTAAGCCAAGCATAGATAAAGACGAGAAAGTGTCTAGTCCTACTACAAGGGATGAAAAAGCACTAATCTCAAAAGAGTTTAAGGAAAGTCAAGAAACACCTGACGAGAAGACTCCCAGCCCCATTACGAAAGACGAAAATGCATCAATTCCAGGTAAAACACAAAAATATGAGAATTTAATACCCATCCCAATAACAGATGAAAAGATACCACAAATTAAAGAAACTCATGATAAGGCATCAGTAAAAACATCTATAACTAAAAGCGACGCTCGCGATCTTATTAAATCTGTATCAGCTGAATATAGTATATCAGAAAAAGATATTGTCAAAAGTTTTCTAGATGCCGAAAGAGTAGCGCTTCATAAGATAAGTGAAGAAATTCCTCTTCCTCTGGAGTTACCAACTATGGAATATGTACCCGTTAAAGAACAGGAAACATTGATAATGGAAATGCCAGTCAAATCCATCGATATAAAACCTACTTATACAAAAATCACTGAAATCTCTCTCAGCAAAGTTCCTGCAAAAGAACCTAGCCCAGAGAGAGACACGCAGGGAATTATAGATGAAAAATTAATTGATCGAAAAGAAGACTTCTCAGTAATGTCAAAAATGCCAAGTTTGGATATACAATCACAGATAACAGAAAGAGATTCTGGGACTGTGATGAAGTCTGATCCTGAATTAGATCATTATTTATCTAGACCCGAACTAACACAAGATGTTTGTGAAACAATTCATCAAAGAAAATTGGATATTTTAGAAAATATACCAACATCAAATGAAATTAAAATTGCCGAATTAGAAACTGCTTCTGATATAGTAATCGATAGCAAAGTTGGTATCATTTCTGACACACTTGATAAAAAGCAAGTAGGTTTAGAAAAAGATATTCATAAAATTGAAAAAAGTAAATTCGTAGAAAAAATCGATGGTGAAGACAAAGACAAAGAAGGCAAAATAGTTGGTAAAGAACCGGATGAACAAGTGTCATGTCTGATTAAGTTACCTTTAGAAGTAGATCAGAAGTTAAGATTAAAAGCAACAGATACAATTTTAAAAGAAGTCAAAACAGCCGTTATTGTCGGGAAAGAACCATTACAACCTTTAGAAGTAGAAAAAGAAATAGAAACTATCACAGTGTTTGGAGAATTGTCTTCTGAAGATAATATAATAGAAGATATTCTCATGCACATGGTTCCTGTGGGGGAACCTGAAGTTATCGAAACGACTGATGTTAAAGAGGTTCTAGAAGGTAAAATAACTGTAAAAATAATCACCTTAAAGCGAATTGTTAAGACCATATACGCTGATAAAAATGATGTTACTAAAAAGTTAAAGACAGTGACTACAATCACTACTACTTATAACTATCCCGATGGTTCTACTCAGACTAATGTTGAAGGTAGTACTATGCTCACAGACATTGACTCTATGACTATGAAAGACATACAAACAAGCTTGCAACAATTTGAACAAATAGGATTCCCTCGAGAAAATATAACGATAGAAAAGTTAAAACTTACTGAGAAAGATGTTTTAATTAAGAGAACTGTCATAGTTACTACTGTAGTTAAAGATTTCTATAACTTTACAAGTAAAATAAAACGCATTATAACAACAGCTACAACGGTTAAAGAAGATGAATATCCAGATGGTTCGGTAAAGACAACAAAAAGCGAGAAAGTATCTGTTGTTGATAAGGATCATAAATATATACAAGAAATAGAAGAATTTGAACCATTGCAAACAGAGAATAGCTTAAAAGCTCTTACACCTGAAAGCAATCCCGTTGAAATGATGACTACGAATACTGAAGAAATAATAGAAAACAACATAGTTATAAAACGTACCGCGGTAACTCGAATTCTGCATACAAAATATTATGATAACAATGGCATGTTTAGAAAACTAAAGACCTCTACAACTGTTTCGATTACTGACCAGTTTTCAGACGGGCTTTCTCGTACTGATACCAGTACCAGAACTTCAGTGACGGATGCTGAAGTTAATGGTTCCCTTCCCAGAAATGAGGATTATATAATCCAAAGACCAGTAAGTGAAAATAAAATTTCACAATCTGATAGATCTGAAGATATATTTGGAGATAAAACACAAGAAGAACTACAAGAGACTGATTTTGAAAAAATATCTAGTGTAGAAAAATCAAAGTCCAACGATTATGCGATCACAATTGCACTAAAAGAACTTAATCCAGTGGGTATACCTGAAATTATAGAAGTTACTGAAACAAAAGATATAAAAGATCAAAACGCAATTGTCAGATTAATTACCATAACACGAATTGTAAAGACGAAATACGCTGACAAAGAAGGTATACTTAGGAAATTAATGACAGAGACCACTGTGACCACAACGTATATCTATCCAGATGGTTCTACTCGAACAAATGTGGAAAGCAGTACCATGCTTTCTGATATTGAAGGCAAAGCAGTTGACGATATTGACAAAAAGTTACAAGACTTTAAACCATTTGGTGATCCTCAGCAGACAACAACTACAGAAACTGAAACAATTATAGAGGACGGTATAAAAATAAATAGAAAGTGCACAGTTACTACAATTCGCCAATCATTCTACAATGTCAAAATTAAAACAATTGTGTATAAAAAAATTATTAAAACAATTGTAGAAGACGAATATCCTGATGGATCATTAAAAACAGTTATAACTGAAAGAATATCATTGATAGATGATATAGATCAAGAACAAGCAAGGGATGAATTATCAATACCAAATTTAATACCATCACTGAAACAAGACAAAGAGGAACGTATTCTATATAAACATATTGAGAACAAATCCAGTCTAGTCATATCTGATGAAAAAGAACCCATATTAACTTTACCTTATGAGAAGGATCCTAGCTTAGACAAAACTGAAGAAGAAGAAAAGGAGGCATTAGTAATTAAACACAAGGATAAGGAAGTTATTTCAGCCATGGCCATTCCAGACGAACACCTCGCAGTGACACCAGCACAGAAAGCTGCTAGGCCAGATAAAATGGAAGAAGTAGAGCCAGTCCTGATTATACGCGTAGATGAGGAATCTATTTCTGAGAGGGCTGTTTCAGAAGAGCCCCTCGCTATGAAACCTAATGAAAAAGCTGCTAGTCCAGATAAAGTAGAAGAAGTAGAGCCAGTCCCAATTAAACACATAGACAAGGAAATTATTACTGAAATAGCTGCTTCAGAAGAGCCCCTTGCTGTGAAACCTCATAAGAAACCTCCAAGTTCAGATAAAATGGAAGAGTTAGAGCCAGTCTACATTAAACATGTTGATAAGGAACCTATTCCTGAGAAGGCTGTTTCAAAAGAGCCCCTCGCTGTGAAACTTGATGAGAAACATCCTCGTCCCGGTAAAACAGAAGAGTTAGAGCCAGTCTTGCTCAAACATGTTGATAAGGAACCTATTTCTGAGAAGGCTGTTTCAAAGGAACCTCTTTCTATGAAACCTGATGACAAAGAACCAATTCCTGATAAAGTGGAAGAAGTAGAGCAAGTCATCATTAAACGCGTGGACGAAGAACCTGTTCCTGAAAAGGAAATTCCAAAAGAGCCTCTCACTGTAAAACTTGATGAGAAAGCTCCAAGTCCAGATAAGATGCAAGAATTCGAGCCAGTCCCAATTAAACACGTGGACAAAGAACCTACTCCTGAAAAAGCTGTTTCAGAGGAGCCCCCATCTGTGCAACCTGATGAAAAAGCTCCAATTTCAGATAAAGTAGAAGAAGTAAAGCCAGTCGTCATCAAACGCGTGGACGAGGAACCTGTTCCAGAAAAGGAAGTTCCAAAAGAGCTCCTCACAGTAACATTTGATGAGAAAGCTCCAAGTCCAGATAAGATGCAAGAATTAGAGCCAGTCGCAATTAAACACGTGGACAAGGAACCTACTCCTGAAAAGGCTGTTTCAGAGGAGCCCCTACCTATGCAATCTGATGAAAAAGCTCCAATTTCAGATACAGTGGAAGAAGTAAAGCCAATCGTCATTAAACGCGTGGACGAGGAACCTGTTCCTGAAAAGGAAGTACCAAAAGAGCTCCTCACTGTAAAATTTGATGAGAAAGCTCCAAGTCCAGATAAGATGCAAGAATTAGAGCCAGTCGCAATTAAACACGTGGACAAGGAACCTATTCCTGAAAAGGCTGTTTCAGAAGAGCCCCTCGCTGTGAAACCTGATGAGAAACCTCCTAGTCCAGATAAAGTGAAAGTGTTAGAGCGAGTCTTGATTAAACATGTTGATAAGGAACCTATTCCTGAGAGGGCTGTTTCAGAGGAACCCTTTGTGAAACCTGATGTAAAAGCTCCAATTCCAGATAAAGTGGAAGAAGTAGAGCCAGTCGTCGTTAAACACGTGGACGAGGAACCTGTTCCTGAAAAGGAAGTTTCAAAGGAGCCTCTCACTGTAAAACTTGATGAGAAAGCTCCAATTCCAGATAAGATGCAAGAATTAGAGCTAGTCCCAATTGAACACGTGGACAAAGAACCTACTCCTGAAAAAGCTGTTTCAGAGGAGCCCCTATCTGTGCCATCTGATGAAAAAGCTCAAATTTCAGATACAGTAGAAGAAGTAAAGCCAGTCGTCATCAAACACGTGGACGAGGAACCTGTTCCTGAAAAGGAAGTTCCAAAAGAGCTCCTCACAGTAAAATTTGATGAGAAAGCTACAAGTCCAGATAAGATGCAAGAATTAGAGCCAGTCGCAATTAAACACGTGGACAAGGAACCTACTCCTGAAAAGGCTGTTTCAGAAGAGCCCCTCGCTGTGAAACCTGATGAGAAATCTCCTAGTCCAGATAAAAGGGAACAGTTAGAGCCAGTCTTGATTAAACATGTTGATAAGGAACCTACTCCTGAGAAGGCTGTTACAGAGAAACCCCTCTCTGAGAGACCTGATGACAAAGCACCAATTCCAGATAAAGTGGAAGAAGTAGAGCAAGTCATCATTAAACGCGTGGATGAAGAACATGTTCCTGAAAAGGAAATTCCAAAAGTGCCTCTCACTGTAAAACTGGATGAGAAAGTTCCAATTCCAGATAAGATGCAAGAATTAGAGCTAGTCCCAATTGAACACGAGGACAAAGAACCTACTCCTGAAAAAGCTGTTTCAGAGGAGCCCCTATCTGTGCCATCTGGTGAAAAAGCTCCAATTTCAGATACAGTGGAAGAAGTAAAGCCAGTCGTCATCAAACGCGTGGACGAGGAACCTGTTCCTGAAAAGGAAGTTCCAAAAGAGCTCCTCACAGTAAAATTTGATGAGAAAGCTCCAAGTCCAGATAAGTTGCAAGAATTAGAGCCAGTCGCAATTAAACACGTGGACAAGGAACCTACTCCTGAAAAGGCTGTTTCAGAAGAGCCCCTCGCTGTGAAACCTGATGAGAAATCTCCTAGTCCAGATAAAGGGGAACAGTTAGAGCCAGTCTTGATTAAACATGTTGATAAGGAACCTACTCCTGAGAAGGCTGTTTCAGACGAGCCCCTCTCTGTGAAACCTGATGACAAAGAACCAATTCCTGATAAAGTGGAAGAAGTAGAGCAAGTCATCATTAAACGCGTGGACGAAGAACCTGTTCCTGAAAAGAAAGTTCCAAAGGAGCCTCTCACTGTAAAACATGATGAGAAAGCTCAAATTCCAGATAAGATGCAAGAATTAGAGCTAGTCCCAATTGAACACGTGGACAAAGAACCTACTCCTGAAAAAGCTGTTTCAGAGGAGCCCCTATCTGTGCCATCTGGTGAAAAAGCTCCAATTTCAGATACAGTGGAAGAAGTAAAGCCAGTCGTCATCAAACGCGTGGACGAGGAACCTGTTCCTGAAAAGGAAGTTCCAAAAGAGCTCCTCACAGTAAAATTTGATGAGAAAGCTCCAAGTCCAGATAAGATGCAAGAATTAGAGCCAGTCGCAATTAAACACGTGGACAAGGAACCTACTCCTGAAAAGGCTGTTTCAGAAGAGCCCCTCGCTGTGAAACCTGATGAGAAACCTCCTAGTCCAGATAAAGGGGAACAGTTAGAGCCAGTCTTGATTAAACATGTTGATAAGGAACCTACTCCTGAGAAGGCTGTTACAGAGGAACCCCTCTCTGTGAAACCTGATGACAAAGCACCAATTCCAGATAAAGTGGAAGAAGTAGAGCAAGTCATCATTAAACGCGTGGATGAAGAACATGTTCCTGAAAAGGAAATTCCAAAACAGCCTCTCACTGTAAAACTTGATGAGAAAGCTCCAAGTCCAGATAAGATGCAAGAATTAGAGCCAGTCGCAATTAAACACGTGGACAAGGAACCTACTCCTGAAAAAGCTGTTTCAGAAGAGCCCCTCGCTAAGAAACCTGATGAGAAACCTCCTAGTCCCGATAAAAGGGAACAGTTAGAACCAGTCTTGATTACACATGTTGATAAGAAACCTACTCCTGAGAAGGCTGTTACAGAGGAACCCCTCTCTGTGAAACCTGATGAAAATGCTCCAATTTCAGATACAGTGGAAGAAGTAAAGCCAGTCGTCATCAAACGCGTGGACGAGGAACCTGTTCCTGAAAAGGAAGTTCCAAAAGAGCTCCTCACAGTAAAATTTGATGAGAAAGCTTCAAGTCCAGATAAGATGCAAGAATTAGAGCCAGTCGCAATTAAACACGTGGACAAGGAACCTACTCCTGAAAAGGCTGTTTCAGAAGAGCCCCTCGCTGTGAAACCTGATGACAAAGC